>BSBM01000019.1:8535000-9135000 GCA_027924585.1 Larix kaempferi
TACGCACTAAGAGTGTGTACGCACTAAGAGCGTGTATGCACTAAATAGCGTGTACTCACTGTTTAGTGTATACACGCTATTTATGCGTACGCACTCTTAGTGCGTACACGTGTATTTTAAATAACGCGCATGCACCATTTAAATTTCTAAATTTTGGCGAGCAATTCCTTTCCCACCAACGTGGTGGATGATTATAGTTACCGTCAAGCCTTAAAACTTGGCCGGAAGATCTTAAGTGGTACAAAAGGATACAAATAACCATGGACAAACCTTGTAGGGATATCTCTTTGCTTATGACCAAATTTTTATTAAACATAACCTTCTCCCCACTATGGTTTTAGGTTCAGGTTGCCAAACCAAGTTGCTTGGACTGTGTTATAACAAAATACATCTTATTCTATAACTTCTTTTATTTCAAGCATGATTCTGCGTATGCTACACTTGTCTACTGCTAATGAAATTGCACACACTTGTACAACTATGTGTGCAGATTCCAAATATGTAATTTTTTATTAAATCTATTATTTGTTTCTATTTTTTAATTAATTTTAATTGCACTAACGTCAATCTTACACAAAAAGTAGGCTATTTCTTTCATCTATAACTTTTGATTGCCTCACCTATTTTGAAAACGGAAAAAAAACCGGCACAAGTACACACAAAGACCTACATCCTAAAAAAAAACAAAGTTCATTGATTATGTTAAGACCATGATGTCAGGGCCCAACGCTCGACCTAGTCATTTTAGCGCTTGGCTGACTTCCTTAATTAAAAAATAAATAAAATTAACATAAATAAATATGGAAAAATAGCGTTGCACTAGAACGATGTGTTATTTAAGGCTGTATATAATTTTTTTCACAAAATTCCACCATTTGCATACCAAACCCAGGGCCCAATGCAAACATATTCATTATGTTTTCTTAAAAAAATAACATACCAACCTTAGGAGAACCTCATTTTTTGGTTGTTATACTTAATTTCCATAAATAATATTTATATATTCCGGAAGGTAATCCGATTTTCTACGTTTCATCTTCTTACGCCATATTCCAAAAAGTTGTGTAGGTAGCTCTAATATTACTTTTTGACTGTCAGATTTTTGTTTTTCAATGGGTCATGAGTGGCCAACATTAGCTTGCACCAGCCTACATATGATCATCTTTATTATTTATACTATAAAAGTATAAATGTTAAATATAAAAAATTATAGTGAATAAAAAAGTAATTAACTTTGACTGATTTTTTTAAATAAGATGGTTGATTATATTATATTTATTATAAGATGGTTGATTATATTATATTTATATATAATAAATGACATGTAACTTAAAATATTATTATAAATTTAATTTAAATTTAGATTTATGATTAAATGGTTTGAAATGATTTTTAAATTATATAATAATAAAATATTATAAAAATTAAAATTATATATATATATATTACACTTTATATTTCTCTTTTAAATAAATTTATATTAATTTTATTTTTAAATTTTTATATAAAATTTAAATTTAAAATTTGTAGAATATGTCTTATTTATTTTTAATAATTAAAAAGGTTAGATCAATACATTGTTTCTATATTCATGGTATAAATGAAGTTTTCAAAGTCTCAACCATATCTTTGAAATCTCATTGGGCTTAATACTTTTTCCAGCAAATAAAAACAACTATTGATATTCAATGTTTGAATCAAATAGTACAATGAAGTTCAGAATTCTGTAGCCAAGTCAAAGAGCTTGAAAAGCTTCAATACAGAATGTACATGATCTGAAACATAGATCTCCCATATAAGCTCTGGAGCTACTAGCATCACTACATAAGCACAATACATATAAACAAAAAGCTTAGGGAAAGAACCCAAAAGATCAGATGATATCAAAATCAATCAAAAAAGTATGTAGAACCACAGTCCTGAAGAAGGTTGTCATGCCACTCTTCCCAGAACAACTGTCCTTCCAAATCAGATAAAGCATGTTTTGAGAGCTTATCAGCCAGGGAATTATGTTCTCTGTAAATATGCTCGAAGATGACACCCCGCTACTTGGAAATTTCAAAAAGTGTCCGTTGTGCCTAGTGACTCAAGTTCAATACATTGAGTTTAAACTGACCTGCAGCCCATTTAATGGTGACCCTGGAGTCACCATACACCTTGATGTTAACCAAACCAAATATGTTGGCAATTTTGAGAACACACCAGAGAGCCATTAATTCCGCTTTCATATTTGTGCCGGATCCACAATTGAGTCTAATGGAAAAGTAATGAGACTCATTCAGGTAAATGACACCCCCAACAGCACAAATACCAAATTGTGAAGCACCATCAAAAAAGAGGATAGGTTGATCCACTTTGAAGTTAAAAAAGCTATTTCTGTCAGACTTTGACATAATCACATCACTCTTACAAGTATCATACATATTTAAGACAGTTCTGCTACAAAGAAAATGATCAGGAGAAACATTCTGGAAAATGGCACAATTTCTGAAATACCATATAGCCCAGGGAATGCATATGGCAATGAGAAAGTGCTTTCTGCTGCATCTGAACCAATTTAATAAGCACAAGTTAAAGTCTCCAATATCCCAGCAATGAGAGATGTTCAAGCAGGTTGTGACCACATCCCAGATCTTATGAAAAAAACTACAGCTTACAAAGAGATGTTGTTTTGACTCAGCATCATTTTTACAAAGGAAACAGATATTGGGACCACACCAACCCCGTTTGCAAAGATTATCCCAGGTCTTCAATTTGTTTTGCACTAACAACCAACAAAAACATTTAAGTTTTGCAGGGATATTCTAGTGCTAGAGCTTCTCATACCACCAATCCTGTGGATAAATATACAAGTCTTGCGCTATTCTATGATATGCAGATCGCGCTGTGACAATCCCAGAAGTGGGATTTCCCCCCCATATAAGCCGATCTGGCTCATGCCTAATAAAGACAACAGCAGAATTAAGATGCGAGATGTAAGCATCCCAAGTGTAAGCTAAGTGTCCCGAAAGACCAATGTCTCGAGCATAAATCCACCTTGCATTGTTCACCTCTCCAGTGCGAAACAAATGGATTTTATCCAAGGTATTAAGGCCTAAAATCTGAAGGTATCGAGAGATGGACTGGGGCAACAAATAATTCTCTTCCATGCCAATGATAGGGTCAATCCCTACACGTATCAAGTTTCCCGACCCCACCTGCCATGTAAGATCATTTTTAATCCAATAGAAGATCTTCATGAAACCACGCCACAAAGGAGAAAAATTCCAGCTAGCCAATTTAGGATTTCTGATCCAACAAACAATGTCAGATTTTATATATTTGCCATAGATGAGTGAAGACCAAAGTGATTTGCCAAAAAGACACCTCCAAAGGCTTTTGAGTCTGAGAGCAATGTTAAAGATGCCCAAATGCTTGATACCCCAACCTCCAAATCTATACGGTCTGGAGATGGAGTCTGCTGCCACTAAGGAGACCTTTCCACTGTTTGCAGAACCAAACCAAAGGAAATTGAAAAAGTATTTTTTGATGATCTTGAGAATAGCTGATGGAACTTCAAGCAAAGAAAACCAGTAAACTGGTATGCTGCAAAGTACAGACTTCAGTAAAATAAGCTTACCACCGATGGATAATAATCTGTAAGACCAGTGAGCCAAACATGCCTCAATTTTTCTCAGTAACCAAAACCAATCTTTGATTTGGTAATTGTTAGGCTTAATATGGAAGCCCAGATATTTAAACCCAAGGTCCAAATCACAGCACTTAAAAGGCAGAAAAGAAGAAATATCACTGATATGACGATCCATAGGCGATAAATGGTAAAAATTGGATTTATCAGAACTAACTGTCATCCCTGAGGCACGACAGAAGATCTGAATGATATCCTTGTATGCAAACCATTCCTCGACAGTATCTACCCCAGCCATTAATACATCATCAGCAAACAGTGTATGAGTGATCACACAATCCTTTGAGATCTTTATACCTTTAATCAGTCCTATCTCTAATGCTTGATGAATCAATCTACTGAATTCGTCCATAACCAGGATAAATAACAACGGGGATAATGGGCACCCTTGTCTGATCCCCCTGGAGCAGCTGAAAAAATCCAACGGACTACCATTGATAAGCACAGAAATGTTCGTATTCGTAATGCATGCCATAATCCATTTGATGAATGAAGAAGGCATCCCAATTCTGATAAGGATCAGTCTCAGAAAAGACCAGTTAACCCTATCATAAGCTTTTTCCAAGTCTATCTTAAGCAATAGGTATTTTTTCTTATAAATATTAATGCTATGCAACAGCTCTTGCGAGATACCAATTGCATCATGAATCTGTCTGCCGTCCAAGAAGCCAAATTGTTCCATGGAAATATGCTGAGATAGAACAGCCTTAATGCGATCAGCAATAATTTTTGAAATAAGCTTATATAGCAGGTTGTAGAGAGCAATCAGACGATAGTCACCAAAAGTCCTGGGCTTATCTTTTTTGGGAATAAGAGTCACAAAGGTGGAATTGAGTCCGCCCGAGATATATCCATTAATACGAGAATAATTTACCAAGTCTTTAATCTCTCTCCCCATTAAATCAAAAAAATGAAGATAAAGCTCCACCGGCCATCCATCAGGTCCGGGGCTTTTCTCTTTAGCAAAAACTTTCAAGGTCTGTTCAATTTCTTCAAGGGAGACCTCTTCTTGTAAATGGCCAGCTTCTTTTTCATTAACAAAGCGAGGGAATAAAGTAGCAACTTTAATCTGATCAAACATGAAACATTCTTCTGGTTCTTTATAAATATGACCATAAAAGGAGACAGCTTCAGATTTAATGTGATCAATCCCAGAAATTAGTAGACCACTATTATTCTCAATTTCCCAAATATGTTTTTTGTTTCTTCGAGCTGATGCAAAAGAGTGAAAGAATTTAGTGTTCTTGTCACCGTGAGTAAGCCAAATGGCCCGACTTTTTAAACACCATTCTTTCTCAGCCTGTAGAAGAAGATCTTCTTTTTTCTGCTCAATCTGCCGCATGACCTCAAAATCAGGATGTGATAGAGAACCCTGAATATTAGTAGCTATGGAATCCGAAAGTTTTTGTTCTAACAAATATAATTCCCTTTTATCTGCCATCTTTTTCTCTTTTATCCATTTGGAAACAAAGTCCTTTAAGCCCATAAGCTTGTGACATAAATTCTGAATGGGATTTGTATCAAAAGCATCACAGCTTAACCAATATGCCCAAACCATGTCGCAAAAAGAAGAGTCATCAAGCCAGGATGACTTAAACTTGAAAGGTAATGCTTGCTTACCTCTAAACTCCTCGAGTTGAAGGATAATGGGCCAATGGTCTGCAAATTTGTGATCGAAGACCCAAGATCGATGCTTCTGGAAGGAACTCAATAATGCTGATTTAACAAGATATCTGTCTAACCTCTTGTGAACACCATCTGTCCCAAATCTGCCATTGGTCCAGGTGGGAGACAGAGTATGAGGCTGGACATCCACCAAATCCATCTCCACCATGAACTGAATAAAGAAATCAGCAAGTTCATCTAATCTAGCAGTTTGTCCCCAAATTTCTGCAGCGTGACAGGTGAAGTTTAAGTCACCTGCAATGATAAAATCATCCGAGTTCAATAGTCCAGAATCCTAGAGAGCAGTCCAAAAGTTTTGTCTCTCTCTATATGGAGCATAGCAGTTAAGAATGGAAAGTGTATGTTTATTACCACAGAATGAACCTTTTAAAAGGATACCCCAGGGAGTTGAGAAGACCTTGAAATCAAAGATATTAGGATCCCATGCCACTACTAAACCCCCAGATAATCCACAGGAACTAACAGCAGCCACCTCCCAAAGAGGAAGGAGTTTACAAAGTTTTTGGATAGCAAGCGATGCTTCACACATGGTCTCTTGTAGGAGAATGATAGAAGGAACAGTAGCATTAAGGAGGTTGGATAAGGCCTGTACCCTCGACACCTTAACCAATCCACGAACGTTCAATGACAGAATGGACATCAGGGAGAAATCAAATTGGGGGACGATGCTCTAAGCCCCAAAGTGTCAACCCTAGCAGATCTGTTTGCCTCCTCTAATCTCTGAGAAATAGGGGTGTAGGAATCTGAAGGGAGATGAGCATTTTTGGAATTGTTCTTTTTCTTATTGCCCCTCCTAATAGTAATGTTTTGGAAGTTTAAAGAATGGACAGACAAAGCCCTAGACCCATCCCCCGGATTCTTTGAAAATGATGGTAGTGGGGGAAATTCTTCACCATTAGACAAGATAAGGTAACCACTATCAGCTAGTATATCTTTATCATCTGTAGCAGAGCTAATAGAAGGCTTTGCCTCACCCAATAATTGACTCACATCATCCTCTAGATGCAAAGAGGCCATAGGAGGAGGACCAACCGAGGGAGAACGAGACAGACCCAGACCATTAGGAAGTGTTGTCGTAGAACAAGGAAGCAAAGACAACTCGAGAAGAGGGTTGATAGGAACAATCTCTGCAGAACAGGATGTAAGAATCATCTGAGGCTCCAAATTACTAGGCTTTGCCGACAAATTAGGAGCAGAAATATCAAAAGCGGCAGATTGTGGTGAAGAAAACCCTAAGTCTGAGGGAACAGCATCCAGGTCACTGAAAAGCTTACGGCCAACATTTGAACAGGAGGGTTTACTCGGCAAATTAGGAAGAGGTAACCCCGTCACTAAATCATGTCTCATTTGAATATCTCCTGTGGAAATGCGCTTGGAGAGCACTTTTTCAGAATTTTCGATAAAAAGGAGTTCATCAGAAGTCAAATCAGGAAAATTTATGGGGGTTTTACAAAGAGACTTACCCGAATGTTCAGAAGCCTAGGAAGTACCACCCTTAGGAGAAGGATATCCCATAGTAGGAGAAAACCTCGAGTCTTTCGAATTGAATGGGAAAGAAGCACGAATGTGACCAATCTGCTTGCAGAAGAAACAACGAAATGGAATTTTGTAGAAATCTAGATTCTGCTTCCATACCCTAGACCCCCAAGCGATTTCAATTTCTGCTGGGAGGCCCCTCCTCGTATCAATCTCCACCATAACTTTCGCAAACCAACGGTCCATCCCATAGAAATTTTGTTTGTCGATACGAATATATCTGCCAACAGCATTAGCAAGACCCGAGATGACTTCCTCAGTCCAGAGCTCGATGGGAAGTCCAGGGATTATCATCCATAAATGCCTAATAGGCTGGAACTCGTGTAGAGGATTAACATTTAAGTGCCATCGCTTTAAAAACAAAGAGCCCTGATTGAACTCCCAGAACATAGATAAAATCTTGTCAATGTGGGCCGCATCATGAAAAGTAAAAAGTATCCACCGCTTCATAAGGAGGTTTATACGAGGAGCCATGCCAGTGAGGGGTGCCCAGCATTTAGAAACCCAATCAGAAATTTCCAACTTACTGGCCGATGTGAACTCCAGTCGGCCAACCAGAGCTCGATCCGCCAAAATCCCTATTCGTTCCAGGTTATAGTCACCATCTATATCATAATGCGCAATTTCAGCTCTGGCCTTAAAAGTTTTTGCGCTCCTTCGAGATTTGGCCTTCAGACCACGGAGATTAACCCGGCTGGGGGCAACATCCACAGTTGAATCCTGGAGAACACCACAGTCCGAGGACGAAGGAGGAAGAATAGGGTTTGGTGACTGAGAAAGCACCACCATATTGTGGTCCCCCACCAAATAGTAAACCCCAAGAGCCGGTAATGACAGGGAATGAGAGACAGCTGCCGGGGTGAAGGAACCCTACAACCTGACCCCAAGAGAGATGAAAGCGACAACAGTGCCAATAGAGCCAAGAGGGCCCGCACACCAAACTTATCAAGAAATCAGCCCCAAAATGGCCAAAAGAAAGCCAAATTTAGAAGCAAAGCAGCAGAAAAAGAAATATCCATTAAAATAGTGAAGACACGTCACATGAAATAAACCAGATATTTTGTAGAAACCTGACAATCTGGCTGAGAGGAAGGATAGTAACCTACGACCAAAACAGAAAAACTGTTCCCTAATTGGGCTTAATACTTTATAAAGCATGTGATCAATACTTTATAAAATATATTCATCGTATATATGAGAGATTTCAAAGTCTCGCCCCATGTCTTCGAAATCACATTGGGCTCAATAATTTATAAAGCATATTCATTGTATAGAGAGAGTTTTCAAATTCTCATCCCATATCTTTGAAATCGTTTGGCCATTTTACGCACACATCGTAATTCGAAAAAGATTATGATAATTGATTTTTGAAATAGGTTAAATGTGATAAAATATGATCATCTAAAATATTTAGAGTGTTATATCTAAGCTAAAGTGTTATTAATGTTAATAATAAAATAAAAATTTAATTTTTATATTCATTAAAAATATTTTTAAAATTTTGTTTATGATCAAAATACGCAAATTGTATTTCTAATAACATGTTAATAAATCATCATTTTAAATTATTTCTAATAACATGTTAATAAATCATCATCATTGTATTTATATATTGTATTTATATATTGTAGGTAAATCATCATTCAATACACTTTAAAATAATTAAATTAAATTTTTTTCATTAAAGTAATTTTAGAAAAAAATATTTACCTACGGTTTAATTATTTTATTGTTTTAATTTTAAAGTAAGTTTTAGTCAGAATTTGGTAAAAAAAAATTGAGTAAAATCTAAAATTTTTAATATTTAAATTATGTTACTGAATTTATAAATAAATTCCACACCTTCGAATATTTAAACTAGACCTTTACCTATATAACTTTGTGATAATTTCAATAAATCCATTAATATTAACACTAAATATAATTAAAATATAAAAAAATATTATTAAAAACATGAAACTAGAAAATATTTATTACAAAGTAGTCAACAAACATTTTATTAATTGTAAAATTTCTTTGGCATTCAAACCAATAAACTATTAAACATCATTAAAAACATAAAACTAAACCATATTGATTAAAAAAAATATTAAACAAAACATTTTGCCCAATAAAAATAAATTTTGTTCAAATTACATTAACATATTTTATTAATTGCAAAATTTCTTCCAAAAGAATTCAAACCAAATACACTATTAAACATCATTAAAAACATAAAACTAAACCATATTGATTAAAAAAAATATTGAACAAAGGTTTTTGCCAAATAAAAATAACATTTGTTCAGGTTACATTAACACACTAGTTTGTAAGGCATATTCATTATATAAATAATAGTTTTAAAGATTCGGCATTTGGCAACAGGGTTCATGACCTTTTTTTACATTGATTATGGTTTTACCCTGTCCCAAAAAATGGCTATTTACCAGCCATGGCCAGGATATTTCAAAGTTTTTAGTGAGATGTGAGGTCATCAAAATGAGTGTTATCTTTAGTAAGATATGAGGTCATCAAAATGAGTGTTACCTTTAGAAACACTCATAAAAGCGTTGCTAATTTGAATATGACAGAAATAAAATTAAAATAGAAACTGAATTTTATTTCCAACCATGAAGAAGATTGGAAATTCTAGACAACATAGACACATTTCATCGATTGGATGATCACTGTAGATTTGGCTGGTGCACTTAGAAAAGTCAATTGTGGTGAGGGGCACAAATCATTTATCCCACTAACAACACGTTATTTATATCGCAGCAATGGAGGCACGAGAAGACGCTCAGCAGATTTTGATTTTGCGAGAGAGAAGCCGCTCAGGCCGATTAAAATCTCTGTCAAGATGCTGAAGTTGGGCAGCGATGAGGGTGAATTGGAGTTAGTAGTGCATTCCCATGATCATGATCAGAAGGCCATGGTCATGGTTCCTCCTCCTACAACTGCACGCCATCGTTTCAAGGAGGCTGTCCAGGAAACGCTCTTTCCAGATGATCCCTTCAGAGAAATGAGAAAGCAGACCAGTTTTGCTCCAAAGTTGTTGATGGCCCTTCAATATCTCTTTCCAATCCTCCAATGGGCACCAGAATACTCCTTCCACTTGTTTAAATCTGATGTCATATCTGGCATCACAATAGCCAGTCTTGCTATCCCTCAAGTAAGTAAGGAGTTCTTTAAGTCTAACCAGGTTTTGTTTTGTTTAAGCTATCTGAAGAATCCTCTCTGATATTTGTGTTATGTTTGTAATGTGTTTATGGTATCAGGGAATAAGCTATGCTAAACTCGCGGATTTGCCTCCTATAATAGGACTTTGTAAGCTAATTCACCCACCCACTAAAGTCCTTAATGTTATGCTGGCTATTACCAGATAGAATTTATTTCTGTTTGTGATCACTGTATATGGTGTGTGGTTATCACAGATTCTAGCTTCGTGCCGCCAATAATATATGTAATTTTGGGGAGCTCCAAAGACCTAGCTGTGGGAACTGTGGCAGTTGTATCGCTTATTCTAGCATCCAAGATTGGGAGTGAGGTGTCTCCAGAAGAGAATCCACAATTGTATATGAGATTAATTTTCACTGCTACGTTTTTTGCTGGCGTTTTCCAGGCTTCATTGGGACTTCTCAGGTACTCAATCATAATAACCACTTCTTGGAACAGTTTTATTTATTGAATGCATCATCATGCAGCGCCTTTCGGTTCTGGGTAAATGGTTGCTTGTTGAATGTCTCTATGCTCTAAAAATCTTAGCTAAATAATTCCATATTCTGCGCTGCAGGTTAGGTTTCATTATAGATTTTCTTTCCCATGCAACAATAGTGGGATTCATGGCAGGAGCAGCTACAATTGTGTGTTTACAACAGCTTAAATATATTCTCGGGCTAAGACACTTTACAACCAAAACAGATGTAGTTTCTGTGATGAGCTCAGTTTCACAACAATTTGACAATGTTAGTCCATGCCATATTATGTTCAACCAGCTAGCTTATGCATTGGGTATATGTGTTTTTTTATATCGAGATAGAGAGATTGCTAATGCGTGGTTTTAGGTTTTATCAGTGGAGGTGGGAAAGCATTGTGATGGGAATCTGCTTTCTGTGCTTTCTTCTTTCTTCTCGTTACGTCGTATGTGCTTCTTCTCTCCTCCGTTTGAAATTGAGAGTAGGCGCTGGAATTGAAATTCACACAGCCTAATAACTTCATGTGAAATTGGCAGACCAAAAAGCTACCCAAACTCCTCCTTGTAGCCGCCGGTGCTCCGCTTCTCTCGGTAGCACTTGGAAGTATCTTCGTATTTTGCACGCGTGCAGAGAATCACGGAATACAAATTGTATGGAATCTCAACTGTTGAACCCCAATACTATGATAAATGTATTACACTGTGTTAATCTAACTATGAATCTGTATAGGTTGGTCACCTGAAAAGGGGTTTAAATCCCCTTTCTTTGAATCTGCTTGTATTTGAGAGGAAGTATCTGACGACCACTTTGAAGGCTGGACTGGTTTCTGGTATCATTTCCCTCACTGTAAGGCCCTTACAATGACAGAATAATTATGTAGGCCCTTACAGAATAATTGTGTTAACACGTTTATCTCAGTGCTATGATATATAATTCGTATGGTAATTACAGGAAGGGATTGCCGTAGGAAGAACGTTTGCCATATTTAAGAATTACCATATCGACGGCAACAAGGAGATGATGGCTATCGGGATGATGAATATAGTCGGTTCTTGCACCTCGTGCTACATCACCACAGGTAATTTTTCAGTTTATTTCACGGACAAAACCCACAATTGACGTTTTTTTTCGGTGATAACTTGGTCTCTCTCAAATCATTAATGTTTTTTTAAACCATAATATCATAATTTTGTAATATATATTGATTAAAAGTATTTTATATAAAAAGTTTACTTTTTAAACCATAATATCATAATTTGGTAATATATATTGATTAAAAGTATTTTATATAAAAAGTTTACTTTTTGTATTGGATATACTTATCAATACTAACACTAACAGTATATTGGTTAATGAAATTTTTTATTTAATAAGCTTAATGATTTGGATAAATTTGGAGTTCTCTATAGAGTTTTTTATTACAGTTTAGTTGAATAAAATTGCATCTTAATCATAAATTTGCCGAAACCGTAATTTCAAGATTTTAACAAAATATAAGCCAAAAATTCATTGTGAAAAGAGGTAAAATTTTCAAATGACGAAGTAATGGGGAAATGACAAATACTTTTGTGTTTTAATAATTATAATAATGAGATGTTCTACTTTATAGTTTTGGAAGACGCAGAGAAAAGGAGAAGTGACAAGTGCTTGTGTGTTTTAATAATTATAATAATGATGTGTTTTACTTTACAATTTTAAAGAGGAAGGTAGTGTAATAAAGGTATTTAAGTGTTAAATTTATTTATATGCTAAAACTACAATTTCATTAATATAAAATTGTATAATCCAATTCTTGGATCTTTATTATTATTTTACATTTTATGAGATGTTAGCATTTTATAAAGGATGGAATAATGATTAGATGAAATTTGTTTGCTAATTTGTAAAGCAGATTTAATCATTCTGATAGTGGATATCGAAAATTGAGATCATAAATTTAAACTAGTATAGATCCATCTTAAAGGGGATCTACCAAAGGTCGAGACGGATCAAATCTCTCTAAGTGTAAATCCGTTTTTAGAGTGTAAATGTCACGAAGAATTTAAATTATCTAATTTGCTTAGTTTCATATATATGTCGTTGTAAATGTTTTAAATAACCCACATGTTATTTTTTGTAATATTTTATTATCTTTTAAAATGGACACATGTCAACTCTAAGATAAGCACGGAAGGAGTTACACATCTCCCCTTATTGAACTGTAAAATGAGTCTCTTCCACGAAAAATTTACAATCAACCATTCTATTCCATTCTGAAAACCGTAAAAAATTAGAGTTAAAAAAATTACAAAACTTGAAAAATTGGCCAAAGGGGTTTCCACCCGTTGCGTGCCTAACCCCAAGAGGATCTATGAGGATGGATCCCGTGACCTCGCATGCTGGGAGGCCTAACTTCCGAGAACTCAACCGATCGAGCTAACTCTTGGGGCTAACATTAACCATTTAATAATAAGTTACAAACAAATTATACACATAAGAGATATATGTTAAAATTTTCATGAATGAAGACATAAGTGACTCACAACCATATAATTCCCACTTTTATTTATATAGCAAGGGATTACTTAAATTGAATTAAAAACAAGGATATTATTATTATCCTAAGCCCATTGTAAACAAGGTGAATCAATTAACATTCAATCAATACTTTTCCACATTTTAAAAGATAGTTATGTTGAATTATAACCAAGATATAATATCATTTTCCCTAGTCTACTATAACATAATAGATTTTATGTTACTATGGTTGTAGCTAAACCTGAGCATATAAAAAAAATTGCATTTATTTATTTATTAAAAAAAAATTGTAAATTATTATTTGAATATTTGTACTTATATTGTTTCATGTTTGTATTTGGATATTTTAATTTTTTTTCTCTTAATTATATTACTAACACATCGACTTAACTTGTGGCTGGTGAACACGGATATGTCACATTCTTAAATATCATATTATCTCTTATTTATTCTTATCTTCTATTATTCATGTTATTCATGCTGCCTAGTTATCCATGCATCAACTACGTGTTATTTTATATATATAGTTTATAATTGTTTATTTTGAATTTTAAACATGACTATAAAATCAATTTGGACACTACAATTGTTTTATTTTCCTTTAATCTAGAAAAAACATAAATGATAATCCACCCCAAATTCTAAGATATAAACATCAATAAATATAAATATAACTTAATTAGATAAAGTTTTTTTTCTTCTCTTTTCAATATTAACATGAATCTATACCAATAACTCTCTTAGATAATTAAGGGCATGGAGTTTAGGTACCTCTTAATATAATCAAGTTAAAATTAATCAATTTTGACGTTGCAGCTCCTTTCTCTAGATCAGCAGTGAACTTCAATGCGGGGTGCAAGACAGCTGTATCTAATTTAGTGATGGCTACTTCAATAATGATAACTCTTATTTTCTTGACTCCGCTATTCTACTACACTCCACTGGTTGTATTAGCGGCCATCCTTGTTTCTGCAATGTTGGGTATAATCGACTTCAAGGCCGCTTACCACATGTGGAAGGTCGACAAAATCGATTTTGTTGTTTGCATGGCAGCCTTTCTCGGGGTAGTATTTGACGATTTTCAAGTAGGCCTCATAATTGCGGTATGTATATATATATTTATATACTTACTTCTTTAATATTTCCTCATTCAATTCAAATCAATGAGGTATAGTTTCAATGGATGTTGCAGGTATCTATCTCTGTAGCGAGAGTAATGATGCACGTTATAAGGCCACGCATAGCAGTTGTAGAAAACATTTGTGGAACTTCAATATACCGAAACAAGGAACAGTATCCACACTCAGCACGTACTCCTGGCATTTTAATTCTTAGCCTATCTTCCCCTATCTATTTCGCCAACTGCAACTATATGAGAGAGAGGTATGTCGTCTAGTTTGATTTGCACTAAGTGTCAATTGTCACCATATTCATCTTGGAATTAACTGCTAAATTGCTTACTATATATAGGGTACTCAGATGGATAGAAGAGGAAGAAGAACATCGCATAGCCAGCTGCAGTCAAGAGATTTTGCATTATATTGTCCTCGACATGACTGGTAATTAGCTCCTTTTACTGGTTCGTTTTCTGGAAATGCAAGTTTGGATCCGGAAATCATAATAAGTATTTATTCGTTTACAGGTGTTAGTAGCATAGACACAAGCGGAATTAGTATGCTCCAGGAACTGGAAAAAACACTGCAGAACCGACAACTTCAGGTACAAAGGTCTTATGGTAATTCATTTCAGTGTTTAATTTAGTATATTCCTTAATTTGTAGTTATAGTGTGAATAGGGATAAGTCACAAGTTATGAACAAGTTATATTTTAGTTGTTTTCCATACTTTATTGTAAATCACATATTGTTTATGTCTCTCTACCTTTTATCCATACATGATAGTTACAGTAATTGATAGTTACTGTTTATATTTCTTTCTTTTATAATTATTTATTTTTTATTTTAAATAATACCTGGTAAAACCAATCTCTACCGTACACTTGTTCCATCATAATCTGCCCAATTCTAAGATATAAACTCTTTGGGATATATATTCATGTAAATATGAGTAATGAATTGCATTTAATTTTTTTGACGCAGGTTGCATTCGCCAATCCCGGCCCAGAGCTCATGGAGAAACTACATAAGTCGAAGTTCAGTGAACTGATTAATCCAAAATGGCTTTTTGTCACAGTGGGCGAGGCCGTCACTGTCTGCAGCTCATTCCTCAATGACAGAAAGTTGAACGTCACATCAAAGAAACGAGGTGTCGACAACAGAGAAGCTGGGGGT
Organism: Larix kaempferi; assembly: GCA_027924585.1. Classification (NCBI taxonomy): domain Eukaryota; kingdom Viridiplantae; phylum Streptophyta; class Pinopsida; order Pinales; family Pinaceae; genus Larix; species Larix kaempferi. The sequence continues at coordinate 8,550,392 of BSBM01000019.1, forward strand.
AGTGAAGCCAGTGTTGAATAAATGGTGACAACAAACAAACGAGGTTTTCGTCGATGGAAAATCTGGGCGTAATGAGAACGATGCTGAATAAATAAAGTTTGTATGTATTGATGATTGCCATGGGGGCCTTCTCCTGAGTGCAAACGTGTTGTACATTTTGTCTCGTCATTTTCATATCTTTCTCTCACTGCAGAGAGAAAAAAAGCTTTCCCATCGTTGGTAACTGGATCAGCTTCTCCATTGTTTGCAACTTGGCCAGGTTTTTCTAATTCGAAGCGTTGAATGGTGCGCATATCTTTCTCACTGGTGCGTGTTATGCGTGATCCTCCTCCTTTTAGTACGAATAGGAAATGTAACTTCTCCATCGTTTGCGAGTGGAGCAGGTTTTTCTAATTCAATACGAAATGTAATTTTAAGGTGGGTATTACTGTAGTCGATTTGAAGGTTCTTTTGACTTTGTACAATTGGCATCATTCGGCCTATGGGCTACACCACTTGCAAAGCCCCCACACATCATTCAATCAACAATCATGGTGCTTTAAGTGGCAGACCGAGAACGTTAGAATACAAGGAAGAATTAAAGATGTGTACACTCCCTTTAATCTCTAGAGAGAACTCTGTTTATGCTGACAAAGTTGATGTATAGTCGCTAAGGATAAACATTAACATTAAAGATGTGTATAGCTCCTTTGCTTGGGCTTGCTATATTTAGCTTGTTATAGGCCATAATGTAGTTATAGCAGGTTTGTTGATGGTTGGATTTCAAGCAGCAATGATCAACAAACCTACTACAACTGCATTAAATAGATAAAGTTCTGTTTATAATAACAAAGTTGACGTATAATCGCTAGAATATGTGGTGAAGTTACCTTAGTAACAATTAGCAATGAAAATAAGTATACTATCAAAACTGAAAGTGCAGACATCACAAAACGCACTTAAAATATCAAGTTTTTAACCTTTCGGTCCATATCACTCACATCAATAGCGATTATCATTATGGTGCATATCACTCACATCAATGGCGACTATCATTATGGTGGGATACTCAATAAAGAGTTTAACCAATGCTTTGATTTTGATACCAAGCGAACCAATTCTTGTCTTTAACCAATGCTTTGAGTTTGATACCAAGCGAACCAATTCTTGTCTTTAGCCAAAACGAGCGACCTCAATAAACATATAGAATACTCCAAATTCGTCCCCACTAAAAGAACAGACCTAAAAGTGAATATCATTAATAGTACACTGAATACCATTACTACAATTCTATTTCTATTTGGTCAGTCACATCTACTTCCATATACATTTACGTAATCATCTTATTTAACAAGCATAAAAATTGCAACATATATATTTCAAACACCCTTTTCCCCCTTGGATGTGCTTGGAATATCAAAACATTATTTTCTCATCACGACATGAAAGAAAACATATTCATAGTCTTGCTTATCCGGCAGATCTTTTAGGGGACCACCAGATTGGAAGCATCCTGATCTCGTTGGAGGCAATGGGAGGAGAGAGAACTAGTAATTAGGGTTCTAGTTAGAGAATTTTGTCAAACAAAATGAGGCCTGGACAGTGTATCCCCAAAACTGCCCAAATCCCCTCCATGCATATCAGATCAAGTAAGTTAAGGATAGAATTCAATACATGAAAGATCATGCCCTAATAGAGAAATTTGTGGGAATATTGCGGTCTAAAAAAGCCCTAGTCTGGTGGATAAAATCCACCTGGAAGTCACGAGGCCACTATGATCTTCAACTAGGATCCAAAGGATTTTTTTCCTTAAGCTTTCTAATCTTGGAAGACAGAAACCGTGTTCTTGATGGTGGCCCCTATTTCTTCTATACCGTGGATCTATTCCTTAGGCCTTGGAAAAAAAAAATTTCCCTGACAAAGAGGACATGAGGGTTGCTCCTGTGTGGATCCGACTCTAATCTCTCCCAAGTGAATACTGGGACTCGGAAATTTTGGAAGATATCGGGAATAAATTGGGCTCCTTCATAAAGGCATCAAAGCAAACAAAGGCTCAAATATATACGGCCTATGCAAGGATATGTGTGTATATGGATCTATCAAAGGAATTACGGGAGGCCATCAAACTATAATGGGAAGACGAAGATTGAGTGCAAACCCCAAACTATGAACAAATGTCATTCAGATGTCGTTGCTGCCACAAGTACGGTCATCTGTTTAAAGAATGCCCCCTGAGCTCCCCAAAACCTCAACCCAAGCAAGTTGAGGAAAACACGGATCATGGGTTTACTAAGGTTCAATCTTGCAAAAGAGGAGGAAAAAAGTAGGAAACATGGAGGCTCCCAAAAAAATGTCTATATCCAATCAATTTGATGCCCTAGTTGATCAACCTGAGGATGTCACCAAAAAGATGTCCCCTATTGAGTATCAACACAATCAAAACCAAAAGGATCAGGAGGAGGGGTGTGAGGAGGCAATAAATAAGAAGGCGAGCGATGGGACCATCCCAAATCTAGTTCTGGAAACTCAGGAAGAAGAAGAAAATATGGGCATCGGAGACCTATATCTAGATGGCATAGAACAAGCCTATGAAGATGCTAAAAAAGGTTACGTCTCCTAGGAACAAGTCATCCTTCTGAAAGAATAAATCATCAAAAGAAGGGAAACTAACCATCTGGGAATCAGCCCTAGCTCCCACAAGGACTAACAAACAAAAGCATGAGGAGATGGTCAAGAAGCCAGGAAGGAAATCTAATAGACAACATGTTATATCCCCAAAATTCATAAAAATTTAAAATTTCTCTAAACAGCCTATTTATTATAATTTCTAAATTGCAACTAATTCACATCTTTATTTCTGTTTGAAAATACACTTAAATGCGGTTATTATTAATTACGACTATCATAAATTTAAAAGTGTGTTAATGACATTTAGAGGGATACTCAATCCTATGTTTCATAACATATGTCCTAACCCAAATTTGTGATTTTAGTCAAATTTACTAAAACTCCCAAATACATTTCCATAACCCAAAACAACTTCTTTATAATGAAATGCTATTTTACTATAATTTCTATTTTCCTTCAAACAATACTTTATAACCTAAAATGCGTAAACCATATATTCGAACACTCAAATACATCATCAGTCCCTTTCTGGTAAAGATCAACTAAACAACTTCTAAATCATACCTTGGGCAAAAATAAGAGAATTTTAAGAGAGTAAAAAAAAACATGTTTATACATTCCCTACCATTTGTTAAATTTACTGTAAGTGTGAGTAATTCTAGAAACAAAAATTGCCATTTCAAGATTAATGTGAAGAATTAAGTGCAAGTTATATTTTACCATCATATACTCTTGTTTTGATATAATGACAAACCAACACAACATTAGAATACTTAAACAATTAGGTCATGAACCAATAAGTCATTTAAATAAGAAGACATAAGAAGTATGCATCAAAAGGAGGCCATTTTTGATGTGCTTCACCCGCATTGTTAGGAACCCATGTCTTTACTTTGTTAGTATATTGTTGTTGGACGCATATGCTTTGTAAGTCGTCCCATAGTATTTGTTGATCCATAGTTTATATTAGCCCATAGTATTGACCCATATTATTGGACGCATATGCTTTGTAAGTTGTCACATAGTATTATATGTCCCATGGTTTTGACTCATAGTACTGGCGCCTAGACTTAGCCCATGGTTTGTATTGACACATAGTATTGACCCATGGTATTGGTGCCTAGACTTGGTATATAAGTGTGTGTTGAGGCCTATGAAGGCACCGTGAAGTTAAATGTATTGAGCTTTCTCAAAGGAGTTTGCCCCCTCGAAGTGGCCCGTGGTCAATATAAAAGTGATTCTAAGTTCTATTATTTCTGATATCTCATGTATTTGCATTAATTAATTATTGCAGGTTCATCACATCTAGTATCAGAGCACTTTCTTGGGCTCGTTGGGTGGAATTTCTGCCAAATTTTTTTTCGCATCTGTTGCAGCTTCAGATTTGGGAATAATCCCTATCCGCTTAACTGTGGGAAGTAATTGGGCATAAGCCCTAAAACTCATTGTGAGGAGTACCACAGGAACCCCAAAGTAGCTGGCCCATTGAGAGGACCTGCCAGCGAAAAGGGCAACGACCCTTACCTGATTGACTAGTTCCCACCCATGAGGTAAACCAAGAGCTGTCGTTTGTGGCAAAGCGGTTATCAGTTCTACCTGAGCCATCGAGTGAGGGGTACTTCCCCAATACGCAAGCCATCAAACAACATTGGTGGCCGAGTGAAACACCTGAACTGTTAGGAAGCTGTACATACCTGGGGTCCATATCTATTTTCAGTTGAACTGTTGCCGATCACTTCCACCATTTCAGATCCATCAATTTTCGATCCCTTCCGCGCCATTGCAGATTCATCTGTTGCGGATCCCTTCTGCACCACTGTTGTCGATCAATTTCTGAAGAAAAAAAAAGAAAAAAAAAGGTATAAAATTCTGTTTTTCGGCCATATCTCCCTTATTTCAACTCTGTTTTCCCTGAAACTTCACTGACATCCCTGCAATCCCATTCTGCATATTTCATTTCTGAAGACCCTATCCCAAATTCCACTTCCAAAGACCAGAAATCCCACATTTGTCTATTTTTAGGGTTTGCCATAACTTCTTCAATTTTCACCCGATTGCCTTCAAATTTTACCATAGAGTTCCTGCTTCTAAAATCCCCATTTTTTTCTTTCCTGTCCCTCAGAAAGTGTCGAAAACCTAGTCAAACCCTAATTACCCCTCCAAGTTTTTCCCAAATCCAAATTTTCCCTTACTAAATAAGCTTGTGTTTTTGTTTTTCTATCCATTCCCCCCCCCCCCCCCAAATAAAAAAATAAAAAATAAAAATTATTGGTTATGGTTGTCACTCGCACAGGAGCAAACACCATGGAGGAAGCACTTGCAGCCATCCAAACCAAACTCCAAGATCTGGATGAAAAATTTCTCAGCCTCCATCTTCAGCATTCAGCCATGAACTATTAATAACCAACAGCCAGAATCTTTTGCAGCCACAGAACCGAGTTCTCTTCTTCTAGCAATTTTCATGGGCCGAAGCTTGATTTTCCTCGCTTCAATGGTATTGATCCGACTGGATGGATATACCGAGCAGAACAATATTTCATTCTGCATAATACTTTTGATGTTCAGAAAGTTCCACTTGCATCCTTTCATTTGGAACAAGAAGCCCTTCAATGGTACCATTGGTACATCAAAGCTCATCCTGAGCCAAACTGGAGAGATTTTTGCCAACTCCTTTTGTCATGATTTGGTCCTAGTTCTTTTGACGACTTCATAGGAGCACTCACTAAACTTCACCAAACCAGCACAGTGAGGGAGTATCAGACGGAATTTGAGAAACTAGCCAATCACACAGAAGGATTGTCCGATGAATTCTACGGGAGTTGTTTTATCAGTGGTCTCAAGGATGAAATCCGCTCAGAGGTCAAAATGTTTTGTCCCAACACGATGATGGAAGTCCTAGGGTTGGCTAAGCTGGCTGAGAACAAGATCACAGCTCAACAACGCTCCAAACCCACCTTTGTTCCCTTCAGAAATATGGGTTCCCAACGACCTCCCATCACGCCTGCTCCTCAACCAACTCTTATCAAGCAATTGTCTGAAACAGCGATGCAGGTACATCGAGAAAAAGGGTTTTGTTATAATTGTGATGAGAAATTCACTCGAGGACATAGATGTATTCAACAAAAGCTCTATCTCTTAGATGTGGATTCTCCGCCTGCCTCAAAACTTGATGAAGAAGCTCCAGATACAGTAGATGATCAGGTCGACATTCAACACCCGCCTGTTGACACCCCATCTCAGGACGACCCACCCGAGATCTCTCTCCATGCTGTAACCGGCGTCACCACCCCACAAACAATGCGAGTCAGGGGATACTTCAAGAAGCTCCCTCTTACCATACTTATTGATTCTGGTAGCACTCATAACTTCATTGATCCTCAGATTGCCAAATAGGCTAATTGTTTTGTCCATCCTTGCTCCAACTTTGAAGTCATGGTTGCCAATGGGGGCACCTTACCTTGCAAGGGGAAGTGTCACAATGTGCGCACCTCTATGGAAGATTATAACCTCCGCTCTCACATGTTTGCCTTGTCCTTAGGCGGATGTGATGTGGTTTTGGGCGTTCAATGGTTACGCACACTTGGCCCCATCTTATGAGATTTTGCTGAACTTTGGATGCAGTTTTCAGTTAATGGGGCACAACACAAATTTATGGGCTTACAACCAGGGTCTCTCTGCATCATCAGTTCACATCGCCTGGAAAAAGTACTTAAGAAGAATTCACATGTTGTCATCGCTCAGCTCCATTCCATTTAGATGCACCCATCAACAGTCTCCACTACTTCCTTGGATAGATATGCAGGTGTGTTTGCTGAACCAATGAGCTTGTTTCCTTCAAGAGACCTTTCTGGTAAGAATTTAGCCGCATCTACCTCTCAGCAGAAAATGATGACTATTTTGCATACAGTTCAGAAGAGGTAGCCATCCCTATTGGGGAATTATTTCTGCATCAAGACTGATCTCCAGAGTCTGGAAACTTTCTCCTCCCCAACACACCTGAAATGGGTTATCCAACTCAAGGGTTATGACTATGCGACCACTTACCAGAAGGGTAAGGACAATATGGTGGAAGATGCTCCTCCTTGCACATTTGATGACCCAGTTTCTCTTACATCTATTTCTCTGTTTGTTCCAAATTGGTCGCAATCTGTTCAACGGGGCTATCTCTTCTATGAACTCCATGCTTCTTCATCAGTAGGGCACTCTAGGTTCCTCAAAACGCATGACCAGGAACAATGTAACTTCTTTTGGCAGGGACTCAAAAGGACAATTCAACGGATGGTGGTTGACTGTGATACTTTCCAGGTCATCAAGGGTGAAACGACCCTCCTTTCAGGACTGCTCGAACCCTTACCCATCCCTCCACAGATTTGGACAATTATTTCTATGGATTTCCTAGAAGCGCTCCAGTGGTATAGTACCACATCTCAAAGGACACCATATGAAGCAGTCTTTATACATGCACCACCATTTCTTCTGCCATACAGCTTTAGCAGCTCCCCAGTTCAGGCAATTGACTCAATCTTCGAAATCGTGATCAACTTCTTCTCATTCTGCAGGACAATTTTCACATGGCAATAATTCGACTGAAACAACAAGCCGATCAGCCCCATTCTGAGTGCACTTTTCACATCGCTGATATGGTTCTTCTTCGTCTATAGCCTTCCATGCAATCCTCCCTAAAACTCCAAAGGTGCTAGTGGCTCGGAATGCAACCCGAGGATGCTACAGGGCACCCACTCCTTCAGATTCTGCATCAATTTCCACATCTAAAGCTTTGAGGACAAAGCTTTTTCTAAGGGACAGAGGATGTTAGGAACCCATGTCTTTACTTTGTTAGTATATTGTTGTTGGATGCATATGCTTTGTAAGTCGTACCGTAGTATTTGTTGATCCATAGTTTATATTAGCCCATAGTATTGACCCATAGTATTGGACGCATATGCTTTGTAAGTCGTACCATAGTATTATATGTCCCATGGTTTTGACTCATAGTATTGGTGCCTAGACTTAGCCCATGGTTTGTATTGACACATAGTATTGACCCATGGTATTGGTGCCTAGACTTAGTATATAAGTGTGTGTTGAGGCCTATGAAGGCACAATGAAGTTAATTGTATTGAGCTTGCTCAAATTAGGTTTCCCCTTCGAAGTGGCCCGTGATCAATATAAAAGTGATTCTAAGTTCTATTATTTCTGATATCTCGTGTATTTGCATTAATTAATTATTGCAGATTCATCACACACATCTTGGGCTACGTCCACAAAAGGGGGCTTGTGTCTTTTTATTAATTATCAAGTTCAAAGGTTTACATTCAACAACATGGTTGTTGCATAAAATTTCTTTCTTCTTTCTCTAAGCCTTTAACAAATAGTGCTTTTTATAAGCTCCTAACTGGATCCATATTTACTTCCTAGTGGCAGATATGGCCATAACCAAAAGAAGACTAGAAGGAACCTTATTCTCGCAAATCAGAGAAAGGTTACACATAAAATGCAGAAACTACCATATAATTTAAACATTATTTTAACATATTGTAAGGACATGTATACTTGTATCCCTAAAGTCTCTCTTAACATTTTCAATGGTACCTACTACTTTTCTTGTTCAGACATAAGTATAAATATTCATATCTATATTTTTAATATGTTAACAAGATCTATTCTAATACTATATGCACAAGCAAAAGAACTCACTTTTCCAAGGGTCCACCAAATGTACTTGTATGAGTATTAGCTACTACTGTAAGTATAATAAAATGAACCACATGAAGGTGTCATACGATCCGAATGTAGATATAGCTTAAGCATTAAAATGAAACTTACCTTTGCTAAATTCTACCAAAGCACTAATCTTTTGTTGACGGAGTTCCATAATGGCCAAAATATAACTACAATAATTCTGAACTATGCGATCTCTAAAGATCATTTGCTGGTATAAAAAAAATGAAAGTCAACAATCCTAACAGAACTGAAAACTAGGACACAAAACTGAAGTTTACATAGCATTATGATTTTTAAATAGATATGAAGATAGATCTTCCTTACAAAACTGCCTCTAGCCAAGTACCGAAACTTCTAAACACAAGGGCTCCTCTACGCCTTTCCACAACGAGGTCTTAATGGCACTAATCATATTTAAACTGAGTTCGATTCAGTCGAAGGGATAAACCAAACAATTAAACCAACGTTAACTCCGTGCATGTAGAGATCTAAATTAAGGGCATGGAAAGAGAACAATACATCAATATCTTATCCGCTCTGAGTTATAGTTACAATGGCGTAGGGCAGGGATTGATCCTATTGATCCTATGCAGAGCTCGACTCCGTCACTAAGGTGAAACAATTGCCTCACTAGGAAAACAATAATGGCCAGGGCGGTGAACATAATAAAGAATTTATACCGTGCGTGTCTGGACAGTTCTTCGATCCAGAGGTATCATGGCTAAAAGGATTTACAAGAATTAAAGCAATTAATTACTATATTGGTTTCTAGTTAGGTAATTCAGATACTATCTCACCCATTAGGATCTATATCAATTTCAGATCTTTCACCATGAAACAAACAGTGATATCATTAGCATTTAAAGAAGATCTCTCAAATCGAATTAATAATAAAATAGTTGCATTAGCTAAAAGTCAAGGATCGACGGTGATACTAGCGTTTTGTTGCAGCAATCATGGTGATCTCAAATCCAGTATCATAAAGCCAAAAGACAGTTAAGCATTAGGGTTCCACAGTGATACTGGCGAGATTTAAATTTTGCTTTTCAGAAAACGATTAAGAAATGCTACATTATTCTTGTAGAAAATAAAATAAGGGCAGAAGTGAAATCAACCACAGGACAGTGCAGTTTGTAACTAAACTTACGCCTTTATCCACCATTGCACAGATCGCATCACCCTAGAGTACGTCGATATTCACCATTGCACAGATTGTGTGAACCATGAGTACACCGAAATCCACTTTCTGCAAATCGCACTACTCAGAGATCTCATCGCCCCGCTTCCCTTTTCTCCATGTCAGTTCCTCCATGCAGAATCTCAAAGATTCTCATCGCAGAACTCGGCCAATGAGTTCTTCCCTTGGCATACGTCTCATCCTCTGTCGAAGAGATCCTTCGTACGCAGGAAATGCAAAGGCATGAAGCCAGGTTTCTACTATACAGAGGTCACATAGCTCCATAGATGCGATTCCCATCCTCTTAATACCGAAAACGCTCTATGATTGTGAGACGATGAGCTTGTTAAAGGATCAGACTCCCTCAGAATCCGTCCTCTCCTTTTTGTTTCACGTTTATCTAAGAAGGAGAATTTTGCTACCGAGCTTTGTACTCTGTCAAACAATAAAATGAACCTCGATCTGGACTGCTACCATACAGGTAGTGTAACAGAAAGACTCAACGAATGTGTGCAGAGAGCACGCCCTTCCTACTCTTATCAAATCACTCCAAATTCCAGCTCATTTGGATACAATCCTTCGTCGCTCGAGATGGCTCTATAGCAAATCTATTTCATTCTAACGCAGAGAGGAAAGATGCTATCGCCTCAGATCCCCCCCCCCCCCCGTCTACTCAGTATCCTCCTTCTTACTTAAGGAAGTCTGCATGTAAGCTATACGACAAATGGCAAGCCCTAGGAAGTTTTTAATTAATGGTTCCCTCCACTTAGAATATAACGAGCAAAATTAGTTGGTGCTCCACTCCAGCCAGGAATAAGTTTAGTCTAATAATACTTCTCTTCCAACAAAATCTCCTATATCTATGGGAATGTGTTCCCCATGCTCTTGTGGAGAGAAAATAGTAATTAAAGGTGTTAGCATACCGTGTGTGTTTTTTTAATAAAATCCACCATAACATAAGGAGACGTTTTAATAATTTTAATAAATACTATCAACATAATATTTGGTGTGAGAGATATTTACACACCTTTTTAAAGCACTTAAAGGTAGTATATAAGTTATTTCTAATAATAGAATTAATGACTATCACTATCCTTTTTATATATATATAAATATATCTATATACATATCTATAATAAGAAGGATTGGGGCTACACCCTTAATTCAAAAAGTGAACTTATACCTTCGTAAAGAGTCTCTAGGTAAACTTAGAGAAGGATTCTAGCAAATTTGTTTGAGATTATTTATATATATATATTTATAATAGTAGTTACCAAGGCATAAGCATCGTATATAGTACTAGATATTTGTAGAATGCTTATTTTAGAGATCGTTGTGGGAGCTTTATATATTTATATTACATCCCTTATGATTTGACAAAATTAAAGAAATAAACCTTAATAAAATAGATTTATTAAAATTATAATTTCTCTTGATCATATGATTTCTCTAATTGATTCTTTAATGTAGTGAGTGCGCTTCTCCTTTTCTAAACTCGGAATCATAGTTTTACTTAGGTTAGAATAGTTAACCTAGTGTTGACTTTTAGCTCTTAGGAGCCATTTTCTGCCCTTTCGGTGGTTAATGGATCGATGTGGGATTCCTTGCCCAAGATACGGTTTAGTGTTGTCCTTGAAGTCAAGGTGACATCTCTTTCTACTCTAAAGGATTAGTTACTTCTATTTTAATTAGTGCACCGTCCTTAGTAAAAAATTTAAATAAATGACATATCCCTACTCCCACATACCACTGGTGGGGCCTTTGCCTTGAGCTCCTCACTAGGGCATAATCAAAAATTACATTTACAAGAATAATAACAATAAAGGTCGAATTTGAGGGATGTTACACACTCCACCCCTTAAGAATAACACTGTCCTCGATGTTTGATAGTTTGTCTTTTGCGTCCATTCATCGTCTTTCGCTTACTTTTGTTCTTATGCTTTGGTCATCTTCACATTTTTGCGATTTTTCGCAAGCTCTTTTCACTTATAACCTGCACATTGTACAACTCGAACAATATTTTTCAATATTCCTCATTCTAACATAAGTATACAAAATTTCAAAACACTAATGTTCATCATTCTTCCTAATCTTGAGGGAATATTTGTTTATTCTAGCATTCATATCATTCATGCATCAATACATCTCGTAGTCTAGTTACAATACAATCATTATCATTATTTAAACAATTCTTTCAACAAACCTTGCGATCATCAAACCTCTTTGTACTTCAACAATCGTGGAGACTTGCATACAAAAACATTTATGTATTTCCGCAATCGTGGGGACTTGCCATACATATCCTGCTCATGTATTTCTGCAATCATGTAGACTTGCGTACATAGCACACTTTTGTAGTTCAGCAATCATGGAGACTTGCATACAAAAACACGAGTCCCTTGCCAAAACTTGGCAAGAATACCATCTGCATACAGTAGAAATATGACAGTCTTACTCTGCAATTCATTACATAGATTCCCCTCATTGAATCTCTCAATGATCATCTGATGCACATGAGGAAATATTTCTACAAAAATATTGTAGAAGAGCTTCCTGCTCAATTCGATGGATATAAAGTTTGCCTAGTACTTTTGGGTTAGTATAACATTCAACGAGCTGCCTGCTTTGTTCCACTTCCATGGGAAACATGACCACAATTTAGGGAAATTGCACCCTACAACGGCTAGTAAATGCGTTCATGATGTTGTCTGCTCTGCCTAAGCCCAGAGATAATTTCCTTTCCTCTCAAACCTTCTCGTTTGAGTCCAGGAACACCTCTTTATGACCAACATTTATTAATTCATGTATGCCACATACATAATAGCAACAAAAATTAGATTCACTCATCATATTCTTTGCATCTTGATGATTACACATCATCACTCACAAGTCTTATCACCAATCATGATTCATAAAGCCCTGAAATCCATGATAAAATGTAAAGTAAACATTTACTTACCCTTAAGTGATTTAGCTCAACTTATCTATGTAAGTGGTCTCATAATCAATGTTCCTCCTTGATTATGACATGGGCCCGTGATCCAAAATCACCTCCTGAAATGTTAGTTTATAAAGGGAAATTTTCTTTGCTTCAAATGTTCAACAACTGAACACATTAGTTCCATGGCATTACATGCATGCTCGTTTGATTAACTTGTGCGTTCTCTTCACTTTTTTCCCATGTAAACTCGTCAATATCCTTGATGTGAGTCCGAGGTCAAATCTGCTGAAAACATGTTAGTATCATAGTTCAAACATTTAGTTTCATATGGATTCATTTCAAATTGAGACTTATTATCTAATGATTCTTTCAAAAGATCCCATGCTCAATCAATCCCAACAAGATTAGAATTCTTTTCTTCAAACTACCAACAAGATCTTGATACTCATTAATCTTTGTTAGAAACTAAAACTTACTCCACATGGATCTATGATAATGTATTTCTAAAATAAGGCTAGTTTAACCCCTAGGAACATTGCTTGCAAACTCATACAATAATTTTAATCACCAGAAGAAGTTTTGAAATAAAATACAATTGATATTAAGTAATGTAAATCTTTAACCATTTAACAAAATCTTCTTGATACGTATCAACCTTTATTTAAAATTTTCAACAACCCTACCAAGGGTCTATCTAAGAAAATAATGCATCCGGAAATGAGATCATTTTAAACTCCTAGGAAATTTATACTTGCAATTCCTTACAGTCATGTACTTTTATACCTCTATAGTGAGATAACATAACACAATCTTTAATTTTTAACAAAACAATATTCCAATGCATAAGTCACCTTATCAATTGAATTTTGTTCATATCTTTCAACATAACTTTGTGCCCAAGTATGTCAAATTTATCTGGTCTATCAATTACTTAAGAGAGTAATAATTTCTTAGGCAAATCCATACTTATTGGGATCCAAGGAAGAAATTTTGAAAGAACGTCAACAATGTCTTGTAATATACATGATACTGAAACATAAGAAAACAATGTTCACTCTATCGTTTGATAGTTTTGAGAACCAACTTTCTTTTCGAGTAAAGAACCAATTAATACTTAACTATAACCATAGCTCCTTAAACAAATGTTTTTTCCCAATTCTATAATTTCTATGAAGGCAATATTCCATGAAAAACTGTCAAAAGAATGTACAACAACTCATTCCATCCAAAATAAAACATAGTCATGATAGGGGTTTTGTATAATCTAACAAGTTTACCTCTTTGGGGTGAATAGAATCTAATGAACTCGTAAGTAGTGCAGCTAGTAACTTTTATAACAACAACTCTTCTTGATATTACTACGAAATTTTGAAATTTCTTAAGCTTTAAGTCAAGAACACCACTTAAATTAAGGTATTAATATTTTTTGCCAAATTTTTTACATACCTTTATCTACTTCCTTAAACTTAGGACTTTACATCATGTTAGGAATCAACAATCGACAAAAAGATTCATGATGCTTCTATTTTCTTTTAACAAGTCTTTTAATCACGATACAAAATCACATATTTCACATATACTGAAGTTATCGACAAAATTTCACATTCCATGGAAATATTACTCATCCATGTGACTATCTATACCTTTTTACCTAGCAAGGGAACTCACAACAAGGAGAACTTACCTGACTCAAATTTTACGAGAAAAATACTTATCGTTATTCCATTTGAAAGACTTGGATTTGAATTCGGATAACACTATCCTCCTTGTTCAGTCCAGCCCATGCATCAAAACAAAAGGCAAAAACAACTTTATTAGTTAGTTTATCAATCTTAATCCTATATTGAGCCCAATAGGCCCAAGTGCTGTAACCTACAGCTCTGATACCATATGTCACATCCCCAAAAATCATAAAAATTTGAAATTTCTCTAAACAGCCTATTTATTATAATTTCTAAATTGCAACTAATTCACATCTTTATTTCTATTTGAAAATACGCTTAAATACAGTTATTATTAATTACGACTATCATAAATTTAAAAGTGTGTTAACGACATTTAGAGGGATACTCAATCCTATGTTTCATAACATATGTCCTAACCCAAATTTGTGAGTTTAGTCAAATTTACTAAACTCCCAAATACATTTCCATAACCCAAAACAACTTCTTTGTAATGAAATGCTATTTTACTATAATTTATATTTGCCTTCAAACAATACTTTATAACCTAAAATGCCTAAACCATATATTCGAACACTCAAATACATCATCAGTCCCTTTCTGGTAAAGATTAACTAAACAACTTCTAAATCATACCTTGGGCAAAAATAAGAGAATATTAAGAGAGTAAAAAAAGCATGTTTATACATTCCCCACCATTTGTTAAATTTACTATAAGTGTGAGTAATTCTAGAAACAAAAATTGACATTTCAAGATTAATGTGAAGAATTAACTGCAAGTTATATTTTACCATCATATGCTCTTGTTTTGATATAATGACAAACCAACACAAGATTAGAATACTTAAACAATTAGGTCATGAACCAATAAGTCATTTACATAAGAAGAAAAAATTGTACACATAAGAAGTACGCATCAAAAGGAGGCCATTTTTGACGTGGTTCACCCACATCTTGGGCTACATCCACAAAAGGGGGCTTGTGTCTTTTTATTAATTATCAAGTTCAAAGGTTTACATTCAGCAACATGGTTGTTGCATAAAATTTATTTCTTCTTTCTCTAAGCCTTTAACAAATAGTGCTTTTTATAAGCTCCTAACTGGATCCAGATTTACTTCCTAGTGGCAGATATAGCCATAACCAAAAGAAGACTAGAAGGAACCTTATTCTCGCAAATCAGAGAAAGGTTACACATAAAATGCAGAAACTACCATATAATTTAAACATTATTTTAACATATTGTAAGTACATGTATACTTGTATCCCTAAAGTCTCTCTTAACATTTTCAATGGTACCTACTACTTTTCTTGTTCAGACATAAGTATAAATATTCATATCTATATTTTTAATATGTTAACAAGATCTATTCTAATACTATATGCACAAGCAAAAGAACTCACTTTTCCAAGGGTCCACCAAATGTACTTGTATGAGTTTTAGCTACTACTTTAAGTATAATAAAATGAACCACATAAAGGTGTCATACGATCCGAATGTAGATATAGCTTAAGCATTAAAATGAAACTTACCTTTGCTAAATTCTACCAAAGCACTAATCTTTTGTTGACGGAGTTCCATAATGGCCAAAATATAACTACAATAATTCTGAACTATGCGATCTCTAAAGATCATTTGCTGGTATAAAAAAAATGAAAGTCAACAATCCTAACAGAACTGAAAACTAGGACCCAAAAACTGAAGTTTACATAGCATTATGATTTTTAAATAGATATGAAGATAGATCTTCCTTACAAAACTGCCTCCAGCCGAGTACCGAAACTTCTAAACACAAGGGCTCCTCTACGCCTTTCCACACCGAGGTCTTAATGGCACTAATCATATTTAAACTGAGTTCGATTCAGCCGAAGGGATAAACCAAACAATTAAACCAATGTTAACTCCATGCATGTAGAGATCTAAATTAAGGGCATGGCAAGAGAACAATACATCAATATCTTATCCGCTCTGAGTTATAGTTACACTGGCATAGGGCAGGGATTGATCCTATTGATCCTATGCAGAGCTCGACTCCATCACTAAGGTGAAACAATTGCCTCACTAGGAAAACAATAATGCCCAGGGCTGTGAACATAATAAAGAATTTATACCGTGCGTGTCTGGACAGTTCTTCGATCCAGAGGTATCATGGCTAAAAGGATTTACAAGAATTAAAGCAATTAATTACTATCTTGGTTTCTAGTTAGGTAATTCAGATACTATCTCACCCATTAGGATCTATATCAATTTCAGATCTTTCACCATGAAACAAACAGTGATATCATTAGCATTTAAAGAAGATCTCTCAAATCGAATTAATAATAAAATAGTTTTATTAGCTAAAAGTCAAGGATCGACGGTGATACTAGCGTTTTGTTGCAGCAGTCATGGTGATCTCAAATCCAGTATCATAAAGCCAAAAGACAGTTAAGCATTAGGGTTCCACAGTGATACTGGCAAGATTTAAATTTTGCTTTTCAGAAAACGATTAAGAAATGCTACATTATTCTTGCAGAAAATAAAATAAGGGTAGAAGTGAAATCTGTTAGATTTTCAGAATTTACTTCAATATGATCTAGGATCTTAACTGAGAGAACAACATGTACAGCATATCTACAGCATATCAATCATGGAGACAATAATGCAAGCACACAAGAGACACAAAGATTTACTTGGGGAAAACCATAAAGGTGAAAAACCCCAATAACTTCCTCAGAGATAGATAGAGCAATGATACAACCAACCAATAGAGATAGCCATAACCTAGCAGCAATCCTCCTCCTCCATAAGTGCGCCTCTCCTCCTTGAGAGCATGTGTGAGAAGTGAGTGAGTAAATAGAGTGCCTCCCGCACTCTATTTATACTTGACTTGACTTGCCTTTTTACCTAACTCATGTAGGCTCGAACTTAACCACATAACATAATGCTGAGTGGGCCGACCCCCAATAGGGTGGTCTAATAACCCTTTGACCCACATGGCCGACCCCCAATAGGGTGGTCTAATAACCCTTTGACCCACATGACTTATACAGAGCCGACCCCAAACAAGGTGGTCTAATAACCCATCAAGTATAAGTTACGACATTTACAATATAAATGACGACACTTCCTTATAGAGGAATAATACCATCTCTATAGGAATACAATATACATGTATGTGAAATACATTCCGAAGTTACATATACATCAACAAAATCAACCACGGGACAGTGCAGTTTGTAACTAAACTTACGCCTTTATCCACCATTGCACAGATCGCATCAACCTAGAGTATGTTGATATTCACCATTGCACAGATTGTGTGAACCATGAGTACACCGAAATCCACTTTCTGCAAATCGCACTACTCAGAGATCTCATCGCCCCGCTTCCCTTTTCTCCATGTCAGTTCCTCCATGCAGAATCTCGAAGGTTCTCATCGCAGAACTCGGCCAACGAGTTCTTCCCTTGGCATACATCTCATCCTCTGTCGAAGAGATCCTCCGTACGCAGGAAATGCAAAGGCATGAAGCCAGGTTTCTACTATACAGAGGTCGCATAGCTCCACAGATGCGATTCCCATCCTCTTAATACCGAAAACGCTCTATGATTGTGAGACGATGAGCTTGTTAAAGGATCAGACTCCCTCAGAATCCGTCCTCTCCTTTTTGTTTCATGTTTATCTAACAAGGAGAATTTTGCTACCGAGCTTTGTACTCTGTCAAACAATAAAATGAACCTCGATCTGGACTGCTACCATACAGGTAGTGTAACAGAAAGACTCAACGAATGTGTGCAGAGAGCACGCCCTTCCTACTCTTATCAAATCACTCCAAATTCCAGCTCATTTGGATACAATCCTTCGTCGCTCGAGATGGCTCTATAGCAAATCTATTTCATTCTAACGCAGAGAGGAAAGATGCTATTGCCTCAGATCCCCTCCCCCCCCCCCCCCGTCTACTCAGTATCCTCCTTCTTACTTAAGGAAGTCTGCATGTAAGCTATACGACAAATGGCAAGCCCGAGGAAGTTTTTTAATTAATGGTTCCCTCCACTTAGAATATAACGAGCAAAATTAGTTGGTGCTCCACTCCAGCCAGGAATAAGTTTAGTCTAATAATACTTCTATTCCAACAAAATATCCTATATCTATGGGAATGTGTTCCCCATGCTCTTGTGGAGAGAAAATAGCAATTAGAGGTGTTAGCATACCGTGTGTGTTTTTTTAATAAATTCCACCATAACATAAGGAGACATTTTAATAATTTTAATAAATACTATCAACATAATATTTGGTGTGAGAGATATTTACACACCTTTTTAAAGCACTTAAAGGTAGTATATAAGTTATTTCTAATAATAGAATTAATGACTATCACTATCCTTTTTATATATTTATAAATATACCTATATACGTATATATAATAAGAAGGATTGGGGCTACACCCTTAATTCAAAAAGTGAACTTATACCTTCGTAAAGAGTGTCTAGGTAAACTTAGAGAAGGATTCTAGCAAAGTTGTTTGAGATCATTTATATATATATATATATATTTATAATAGTAGTTACCAAGGCATAAGCATCATATATAGTACTAGATATTTGTAGAATGCTTATTTTAGAGATCGTTGTGGGAGCTTTATATATTTATATTATATCCCTTATGATTTGACAAAATGAAGGAAATAAACCTTAATAAAATAGATTTATTAAAATTATAATTTCTCTTGATCATATGATTTCTCTAATTGATTCTTTAATGTAATGAGTGCGCTTCTCCTTTTCTAAACTCAGAATCATAGTTTTACTTAGGTTAGAATAGTTAACCTAGTGTTGACTTTTAGCTCTTAGGAGCCATTTTCTGCCCTTTCGGTGGTCAATGGATCGATGTGGGATTCCTTGCCCAAGATACGGTTTAGTGTTGTCCTTGAAGTCAAGGTGACTTCTCTTTCTACTCTAAAGGATTAGTTACTTCTATTTTAATTAGTGCACCGTCCTTAGTAAAAATTTTAAATAAATGACATATCCCTACTCCCACATACCACTGGTGGGGCCTTTGCCTTGAGCTCCTCACTAGGGCATAATCCATAATTACATTTACAATAATAATAACAATAAGGGTCGAATTTGAGGGATGTTACACACTCCACCCCTTAAGGATAACACTGTCCTAGGTGTTTGATAGTTTGTCTTTTGCGTCCATTCATCGTCTTTCGCTTACTTTTGTTCTTATGCTTTGGTCATCTTCACATTTTTGCGATTTTTCGCAAGCTCTTTTCACTTATAACCTGCACATTGTACAACTCGGACAATATTTTTCAATATTCCTCATTCTAACATAAGTATACAAAATTTCAAAACACTAATGTTCATCATTCTTCCTCATCTTGAGGGAATATTTGTTTATTTTAGCATTCATATCATTCATGCATCAATACATCTCGTAGTCTAGTTACAATACAATCATTATCATTATTTAAACAATTCTTTCAACAAACCTTGCGATCATCAAACCTCTTTGTACTTCAACAATCGTGGAGACTTGCATACAAAAACATTTATGTATTTCCGCAATCGTGGGGACTTGCCATACATATCGTGCTCATGTATTTCTGCAATCATGTAGACTTGCGTACATAGCACTCTTTTGTATTTCAGCAATCATCGAGACTTGCATACAAAAACACGAGTCCCTTGCCAAAACTTGGCAAGAATACCATCTGCATACAGTAGAAATATGACAGTCTTACTCTGCAATTCATTACATAGATTCCCCTCATCGAATCTCTCAATGATCATCTGATGCACATGAGGAAATATTTCTACAGAAATATTGTAGAAGAGCTTCCTGCTCAATTCGATGGATATAAAGTTTGCCTAGGACTTTTGGGTTAGTATAACATTCAACGAGCTGCCTGCTTTGTTCCACTTCCATGGGAAACATGACCACAATTTAGGGAAATTGCACCCTGCAATGGCTAGTAAATGCGTTCATGATGTTGTCTGCTCTGCCTAAGCCCAGAGATAATTTCCTTTCCTCTCAAACCTTCTCGTTTGAGTCCCGAAACACCTCTTTATGACCAACATTTATTAATTCATGTATGCCACATACATAATAGCAACAAAAATTAGATTCACTCATCATATTCTTTGCATCTTGATGATTACACATCATCACTCACAAGTCTTATCACCAATCATGATTCATAAAGCCCTGAAATCCATGATAAAATGTAAAGTAAACATTTACTTACCCTTGAGTGATTTAGCTCAACTTATCTATGTAAGTGGTCTCATAATCAATGTTCCTCCTTGATTATGACATGGGCCCGTGATCCAAAATCACCTCTTGAAATGTTAGTTTATAAAGGGAAATTTTCTTTGCTTCAAATGTTCAACAACTGAACACATTAGTTCCATGGCATTACATGCATGCTCGTTTGATTAACTTGTGCGTTCTCTTCACTTTTTCCCCATGTAAACTCGTCAATATCCTTGATGTGAGTCCGAGGTCAAATCTGCTGAAAACATGTTAGTATCATAGTTCAAACATTTAGTTTCATATGGATTCATTTCAAATTGAGACTTATTATCTAATGATTCTTTTAAAAGATCCCATGCTCAATCAATCCCAACAAGATTAGAATTCTTTTCTTCAAACTACCAACAAGATCTTGATACTCATTAATCTTTGTTAGAAACTAAAACTTGCTCAACATGGATCTATGATAATGTATTTTTTAAATAAGGCTAGTTTAACCCCTAGGAACATTGCTTGCAAACTCATACAATAATTTTAATCACCATAAGAAGTTTTGAAATAAAATACAATTGATATTAAGTAATGTAAATCTTTAACCATTTAAAAAAATCTTCTTGATACGTATCAACCTTTATTTAGAATTTTCAACAACCCTACCAAGGGTCTATCTAAGAAAATAATGCATCCGGAAATGAGATCATTTTAAACTCCTGGGAAATTTATACTTGCAATTCCTTACAGTCATGTACTTTTATACCTCTATAATGAGATAACATAACACAATCTTTAATTTTTAACAAAACAATATTCCAATGCATAAGTCACCTTATCAATTGTATTTTGTTCATATCTTTCAACATAACTTTGTGCCCAAGTATGTCAAATTTATCTGGTCTATCAATTACTTAAGAGAGTAATAATTTCTTAGGCAATTCCATACTTATTGGGATCCAACGAAGAAATTTTGAAAGAACGTCAACAATGTCTTGTAATATACATGATACTGAAACATAAGAAAACAATGTTCACTCTATCGTTTGATAGTTTTGAGAACCGACTTTCTTTTCGAGTAAAGAACCAATTAATACTTAACTATAACCATAGCTCCTTAAACAAATGTTTTTTCCCAAATCTATAATTTCTATGAAGGCAATATTCCATGAAAAACTGTCAAAAGAATGTACAACAACTCATTCCATCCAAAATAAAACATAGTTATGATAGGGGTTTTGTATAATCTAACAAGTTGTAGTGCCCCTAGACTTTTTTAGACATTGAGGGCACCTGCTGAGTGACCCGGTCGATTGAAACATTAATTAAATAACCTTTTGACCTTACTTTTGAGTATGTGTATCTGAACTATTGATGTAAATGAATAATTGCATATGTTAAACGATTAGCTATGGCTACGGAAAATTATGTTGATGGATAATTCTTAACGACTAGATATACGGTGATTATCTAATTGTCGACGAAATGTATATGTGATTAAATGAATAAGAAGTTGAATAAATCATAAATTTTTAACAATACTAGATTTAGAAATCAGATGATGATTATTGAGGACAATGCTACTAATAATTTGTTGTGAGAAGTGTGTGTAGAAACAAGTGAGACGGTTCACCAACGGACACACAAAGGAACATGAAGGGTCGTAGAGTACGAGTAAATCACACACAGGGGGAGCGATGACAATGTCAAATTCCGACAAGAATACCACGCATGAGCAGATAAGCATTGATCCGCTTGCTCAAGAGGAATGCGTGAGGGCGTACGAGGTGGGCCACGACGGAGCTGGTCACGTACGAGTTGAGGGGCGCGCAGTGAGAACGAACTCACTCCTCAGCGCCATTAGTCCCTACATAGCATGTAGACGGAGGATGGATGGTAACGATTCCTAAAATCCCTACAAGAGTTCCCGCAAGTCAAAACGGAAAGACGGTGGCAGAAGGGCCCAACGATGCGGTACCCTGTCGAGAACGGAAAGAATGGATGCAAGGACCCAACGATGCGGTACCATTCCAAGGAATGGAAACCATGGATGAGTGGGCCCGACGGAGTGGTGCCATGTCAAGGAATTAAAAATTAAGGAACCAGGAGCCCAACGGCGCGGCACCGTGATCCTAGTGAGTTTGATTGTTAAATTAAACTGCATAAAAACTTAGGAGAATAACTCTAGATTATTACTTGGCAAATGCATAAAAATAGTTTAGACATTTGCACATGAATAGTTATTTTGTTGAGCATTTAAAATAATAGAAATCATTATTTAGGAGCAAAATAGAATCCTAAGATTAGACACCTAGTCAACTAAAAGCTAGGAGTTGATTAAAATATCTGAGGGACAAACTAGAGCAAACTTAGGGGTGTAGGTGCACTTCCCAGAGAAACTGACACTTGGATGGGTGAGTGTTTTAATTAAATAATTAATTAAAAATATTTAATTATGCATGTAGCGACATGTGTCGCATGATATTTTCCTTTATAAGGAAGGCTTAGGGAATGGGTAAAGGGCCCATGATTTGGACGATTGTCGTAATTTTCGAATGCCTCAAAGACTTGCTGCTATCTAAGGGTTTGGCTGAGAAATCCTGGTGGGAGGGGAAGCCCAAGCTGAATTTCTGAAATACTTGTGTGAACTCTACAGCCCGATTAGCTCGGGGGTCTGGAAGGAAGAAGAGTACTTCCAAAGTGGTTGGGTGGTTAGCCGAGGAGTCCGTTGGTGACCGTGAAGGTTGGACGATGGAGCGAGGATGCGAATTATTCGGGATCACACCAACTGTTGGGAACAACTGCTCACACAGTAAATGAGATACGACAACAAGGAAATTCATCTTCTGATCGGAGCTGCCATCATTACAGGTTCTATTTGCTTAGTTATTTTATTTGTAATTATGCCTGATTAAAGTTTATGGATCTACGATTTCTGTAAAATCTGGAATGTGTGTTATTTTACATATAGATCTGAAATAATTAGCTCTATTGTTGAAATGATACTAACTCTGATATATATGTATATATTTTGCATGAGTTTCATTTGCACTGAGATCTGAAAACGTATGCTTCTGCTGTCGAGAGGATCAAACTATGATTTATAAACATATTCTGCATATGTTTTCTTTTTGAACCGAGATATAAAACGTTTACTTTATGCTTGTCGAGAAGATCGAACTTTGATATATATATTCTATGTTCAGAAATGTATTCAGTTTTCCTTACTCTGTTTCTTAGAGGATATTGGATCTAGTCTTGGGGCTGATCGCCTGGGTTGAGTCTGTACATCAATTATAGTACTCAGCCTCTTACTCAAATCGAAATGCTTAATGGAAAACCTTCGACACGGATTGCTCCCATAGAGTCTGTGTTTTGATTTCAGTGTTTCACCTCCATTTAGTTCGGTTTTCTTAATGGATTTCAGAACCGAATTCCTCTATTAAACGTAAATTGATCTTTCCTAGTTATCATTTCAGTATTTGATTCCATACTCCGATCGGGTTGTTTAACTCCATGAACATGTGATTACTTCGATCCTTTTCGAAGCTTAAGCATGGTTGGAACGCTCATATACCTACAGATCCTACCTCTATAAGCTTAACCCTTGACCTAAGCTTTATCTGGACCTCCGCACAAGCAAGAAACTGGAGGTTTCCCTAATCACTGTGTATGTCGATTACATTTCGATCTGAAGGTCATATTTAGAGTTATGATCCAGAGTGGGAGCTGATACTTATAAAATTGAATTTCAAACTTCACATCCAATGAAAACCATCCCTGTGCATCGACTGGTATGAAGTCCAGTGCATTCGCGTCCCAATTTTACCGCTGGTTGAAATTCAGAGTTAAATTCTGCCATCCGACTTCAGACTTAAGCTCTGTAATCACTAGCATCTATGTTCATCCATCTAGCATCTATGTTCATCCATCTCGTGTCAACTCATTTCCTTCAGCAAATCAACTTACTAAATCTATCATGTAAATCCTTAGCAATTTTGTATTTGGTAATCATACTGGAATTACCGTCTAAAGCTTCACAACGCACTGTTTCCACTGGTTTTGGGACTCTGGATTAATGAAGGATCCCGTCCTCCGCCTTATTAGGACGTTCTGAAATTCTATTCCACACCTGTAACAAACAGTTAAAGATCTTGTCGCTCAACTGGTTACATCTGGGTCGAAGTCAAACTTGACTTAAGTTCATTTAAACCTGCCAACGTTTATGCCCTTCTTTATGGGCAGATCCATTAAATTACCTTACCTTTGTAGAACACCTGACAACAGTAAAGAGGAAGTAGGTGGATCCCCTTCCGTCGTCCAGTGCATGTCACAACGTCTGGGTGGTGACACTTGTGCATAAACACGACCTCCTGCTGAGATCGACTGCTGGAACTTCCACTCAGCAAGTTGAAGGAGAAGTCTCGCCGATGACGAAAGATAGTAACAGGATTCTTGCCCTTTCATTATTTGTTGGTCCTCATATAAAGGGACAGTAACTAAGAGACAACGTATTTTTTTTTATTGTTAATATTTACCATAACGGTGTTTACCCTTGATTCTGGCAATTAGCGTAGATGTGATATCACAGCGTAATTGTTACGGACTTAACTATTATTTTTGTATTTGTTAATTTTATAAGTTCCATTCATTACAAAAGATACTTCTTATCATTGTAAACAGTATAAATATGACATTACCGCATATTGATTAAAGTCTGGGGAATTGGTGATAGATTTTAGTTGTAATT
The DNA here is from genome assembly GCA_027924585.1 of Larix kaempferi. Taxonomy (NCBI): domain Eukaryota; kingdom Viridiplantae; phylum Streptophyta; class Pinopsida; order Pinales; family Pinaceae; genus Larix; species Larix kaempferi. Next base: position 8,575,503 of record BSBM01000019.1, read on the forward strand.
TAATTTATTTTATTTTAAGAATCGATACTGTATAGTGTGGTCACCTTCCACGCCAACAGCTGGCGTTAACCATTGTTATATAATGGTAGATTCTATTTACATTAACTTCAGCGCACAATTGATAATTCGATACTGAATGTTTTGTTTAATTTAAATGAGTTTTAAATTTGATGCATTACAATTATATAGTTAACGGCGATATATTAAATTGTAAATTTAAATGCCGTAGAAAATAAATAATGATATATATAATACAGAGCAATGACTTGTCCTTTTAAATCAATGTATGTGAAAAATTGTATCATCAGTTGTTCAGACTCCATACTCATTTTCATTATCAATGATACTTATGTGAAGTTATGGTTATATTAAAATATTGTGATATTGTATTTATTAAGTGGATATAAATGGAAAAGTATGAATTTTAGTTGTTAAATTCAATATCCAGTTTCTTATTCATTACTTTATATTGAAAGATATAATGAGTAATCTTTTCTTTTTATTTATTTATATAAACTAATGATATGTTACACCGATTTGTTATGTGTTTCTAACCAATAAAAATAAATAGTAGTATGCAGGTGTTTCTGGGTTTATAAACCATGAAAACAATTAGTTACTTACATATGAGCATGAATATATAATCAATAGGGAGCTCATAAAGTTTTACAAATATTATATGTTATAGTTCTTATACAATTTAAATCTCTAATTGATTGCAAACGAATTTATTTATTAAAGAAAGTAAGATGTTCTTGAGGTTATGTGATAATATAAGGGTATAGTTTCCATAAGTTAAATTCAAATTATCTACAAAAGAATAAATACTTAAAAAAAAAAAAAAAAATATAGTGCTCATAAGTTAGGTGCTACGCTATAGTAGAATTTATTATATTGAACTCTAATTTGTTGCAATGAAGTATACTTATAGTTCATGTGAAGAAGTGTAATACATATAAGTCTTATTATAAATTTGTATTGTGAATCATTGGAAAAATCTAGATCTTCCTTGTTGTAGATAGAATTATATTCCTTGTGCTATAATTAACTAGTATTAACTAGTAGAATTCCATGAATGGAGCATTATTAATTTCACTATGTTGGTTTATGCTTAATGACAGATTATTGTTGTTGAATAGCATGTTAAATTATACTCAATTACAACATAGATAAAAGTGGCACTTTTTGGTTGGATATCATTTAAATTCGTCTTGTTTAAATATGTTTAGTAAAGGAGTAATATCTTGAGTAGTAATGTAAGATAAGAATGGTATAGCTTCAATGCATTTAAAAGTTTAAAAAAAAAAAAAAAAAAAATTACGCCACTTTCGACAAGCCTTACACAAGTTTACCTCTTTGGGGTGAATAGAATCTAATGAAACTCGTAAGTAGTGCACCTAGTAACTTTTATAACAACTCTTCTTGATATTACTACGAAATTTTGAAATTTCTTGAGCTTTAAGTCAAGAACACCACTTAAATTTAGGTATTAATATTTTTTGCCAAATTTTTTACATACCTTTATCTACTTCCTTAAACTTAGGACTTTACATCATGTTAGGAATCACCAATCGACAAAAAGATTTATGATGCTTCTATTTTCTTTTAACAAGTCTTTTAATCACGATACAAAATCACATATTTCACATATACTGAAGTTATCGACAAAATTTCACATTCCATGGAAATATTACTCATCCATGTGACTATCTATACCTTTTTACCTAGCAAGGGAACTCACAACAAGGAGAACTTACTTGACTCAAATTTTATGAGAAAAATACTTATCGTTATTCCATTTGAAAGACTTGGATTTGAATTCGGATAACACTATCCTCCTTGTTCAGTCCAGCCCATGCATCAAAACAAAAGGCAAAAACAACTTTATTAGTTAGTTTATCAATCTTCATCCTATATTGAACCCAATAGGCCCAAGTGTTGTAACCTACAGCTCTGATACCATATGTCACATCCCCAAAATTCATAAAAATTTGAAATTTCTCTAAACAGCCTATTTATTATAATTTCTAAATTGCAACTAATTCACATCTTTATTTATGTTTGAAAATACGCTTAAATGCAGTTATTATTAATTACGACTATCATAAATTTAAAAGTGTGTTAACGACATTTAGAGGGATACTCAATCCTATGTTTCATAACATATGTCATATCCCAATTTGTGAGTTTAGTCAAATTTACTAAACTCCCAAATACATTTCCATAACCCAAAACAACTTCTTTGTAATGAAATGCTATTTTACTATAATTTATATTTGCCTTCAAACAATACTTTATAACCTAAAATGCCTAAACCATATATTCGAACACTCAAATACATCATCAGTCCCTTTCTGATAAAGATTAACTAAACAACTTCTAAATCATACCTTGGGCAAAAATAAGAGAATATTAAGAGAGTAAAAAAAACATGTTTATACATTCCCCACCATTTGTTAAATTTATTGTAAGTGTGAGTAATTCTAGAAACAAAAATTGACATTTCAAGATTAATGTGAAGAATTAACTGCAAGTTATATTTTACCATCATATGCTCTTGTTTTGATATAATGACAAACCAACACAAGATTAGAATACTTAAACAATTAGGTCATGAACCAATAAGTCATTTACATAAGAAGACAAAATTGTACACATAAGAAGTACGCATCAAAAGGAGGCCATTTTTGACGTGGTTCACCAACATCTTGGGCTACGTCCACAAAAGGGGGCTTGTGTCTTTTTATTAATTATCAAGTTCAAAGGTTTACATTCAACAACATGGTTGTTGCATAAAATTTCTTTCTTCTTTCTCTAAGCCTTTAACAAATAGTGCTTTTTATAAGCTCCTAACTGGATCCAGATTTACTTCCTAGTGGCAGATATAGCCATAACCAAAAGAAGACTAGAAGGAACCTTATTCTCGCAAATCAGAGAAAGGTTACACATAAAATGCAGAGACTACCATATAATTTAAACATTATTCAGGCATAACATTATTCAGACATAACTAGAAAGGACACGTACACTTGTATCCCTAAAGTCTCTCTTAACGTTTTCAATGGTACCTACTACTATTCTTGTTCAGACATAAGTATAAATATTCATATCTATATTTGTAATATGTTAACAAGATCTATTCTAATACTATATGCACAAGCAAAAGAACTCACTTTTCCAAGTGTCCACCAAATGTACTTGTATGAGTATTAGCTACTACTATAAGTATAATAAAATGAACCACATAAAGGTGTCATACGATTCGAATGTAGATATAGCTTAAGCATTAAAATGAAGCTTACCTTTGCTAAATTCTACCAAAGCACTAATCTTTTGTTGACGGAGTTCCATAATGGCCAAAATATAAATACAATAATTCTGAACTAATTCAGTTTGGTAAACTATGGTTGACTATGATTGACAATAGTTGAATGTGTATGGTTGACTATGGTTAAATTTGGTTGACTTTAGTTGACCATGGTTGATAATGGATGAGTATGGTTGACTATGTTTGACTTTGGGCTAACCATGGTTGAATTCTATTAATCATGGTTGAATTTACTACTTTGGTTGACTATGGTTGACTTAGGTTTATCATGGTTAACTTTTGCTTGAGTTTGTTTTACCATTGTTGTCTTTGTTAACTTTTGGTTGACTTTGGTTGAATTTTGGTTGACCATGGTTAACTTTGGTTGACTGTGGTTTAATTTGGAAATGACTTCGGTTTACCATGGTTGATTTTTGGTTAGATTTGGTTGATTATGTAGAATTTGGATGAATATAGTTACCATGGTTGACTGTGATTGAGCATGGTTGACTTTGGTTGACCAGGGTTAACTTTTTTACTTCGATTGACATTTGGCTGACATTGGTTCACTATGCATGACTTAGGTTGACCATGGTTAAATTTTTCTTGAATTTGGTTGACTATGGTTTCCTATGGTTGACCGTGGCTAACAATGGTTGACTATAGTTAAGCATTGTTGACTTTGGTTGACATGGTTATTTATGGTTTACTATGGTTAGCTATAATTGACCATGGTTGACTATGGTTGACCATGGTTTGTAGTGGTGATTTTGGTTGACTTTTGATTTTCTATGGTTGACTTTAGTTGACCATGGTTAAAGTTGGTTGACCATGGTTGACTTTGGTTGACCATGGTTAACCATGGTTGACCATGGTTGTCTATACTTGACTATGTTTGACCATTATTGTCTATGGTTGACGATGGTTAACTACAATTAACTTTGGTTGGCAATGGTTGACCATGGTTGACTATAGTTAGCTTTAGTTGGCCATGGTTTCCCATGGTTGACTATGGTTAACAGTAGTTGACTATGGTTGACTATGATTAATGATGAATAACTATGGTTAACTAATTCACTATGATTGATTATGGTTGGCCATGGTTGACTATGGTCGAATTTGGTTGACTTTGGCTAATCATTGTTGACTATTGTTGGCCTAGTTTGGTCGATTGTGATTGACTATCATTCACCATTGTTGATTATGGTTGACTATTATTGATCATGGTTAACTATAGTTGACCTTCTTTGGCCATAATTAACTATTGGTTCACCTTGTTTAACTTTTAACTTCGGTTGAATTTGGTTGGCTATGGTTTATTATGGTCGACTTTAGTTAAATATGGATAATTTTGATTGAATATGGTTGACTTAGGCTGACCATGGTTAACTATAGTTGCCTTTGTTTGATTGCGGTTGACTAATTCAGTTTGGTCAAATATGGTTGAACATGGTTGACTATGATTGACCATGTTTGACTATGTATGGTTGACTATGGTTAAATTTGGTTTACCATGGTTGGGCATGGTTGTCTATGGTTGACTTTGGTTAACCATGGTTTACTTTTTTATTTTAGTCGAATTTTGATTGACTATTGTTGACCATGGTTGTTTATGGTTGTCACCCTTGGATTGAAGTCAACCTTGCTTAAAAGTCATATCTTGATTGAAGTCAATGATGGATTGAAGGCAACCTTTTGTTGAAGGAAACTTTGTTAAAAAGTGAACTATGGATTGAAGTAAACCATGGAATGGAGGAAACTATGGATTGAAGTGAACCATGGATTGAAGTCAATAATGGTTTGAAGGCAATATTTCGTTGAAGCCAACCTTGCCTAAAAGTCAACTATGAATTGATTTCAACTATGGAATGAAATAAACCATGGATTAAAACCAACATTGGATTAAAGCGAACCTTGGATTGAAAGAAACCTTGCTTAAAAGTCAACCATCTCCATGGATGTCCATGTTTGTCTATCGTTGAGCATGTTTGACAATGGTACTCTATGGTTGAATTTGGGTGACTATGTTTCGCCATGGTTGAAGATGCTTGACTAAAGTGTATAATGTTTAACTTTCTGATGTTTGACCATGATTGAATATTGTTGACTTAGATATTTGAAGATGACATAATTTTGATGTTGTTGAATATGGTTGTTGTTGTTGACCATGACTCGAAATGGTTGACCTTTGATGGTCAAGTGTTTTGATGGTTGTTATTTTTAATGATGTTGATAATAAATTTATTAAGATTAATATTATCAATGTTGGTAATATCAATAAATAGTGTTTTTAATGTTGATATTATTAATTTTATTAATAGGGTTACTAATAGTATTCTATTAAGTTTAACAATGTCAATATTAAAGTTTCATTAAGATGCTTAGAATACATGATGATGCATTATAATAATAATATTCCTTATTTTATATTTTAATCCGTTTTGTCATATTGCAATGTTCGTAAGCCTTATGTTAAATATGTTATGTTATTTAATTTGATTAATAATAATTTTATTGTTGTTGTTAATTGTATTAATAATATTGATGTTGTTAATTGTTATTATTTGTATTAATAATTTTATTATTGTTGTTAATTTTTTTTCCCCAAGAAAAAAGCATAATTTTATTTCAGCAGAAGTGAAAAAATTACATTCTGTATATGCATAAAGCATGCGGTTATCCATTGAAGGACAAAAAAACAGTACACTAAAAGACTTCAGTACATCAGTTCGGTATGTTCATCATCGCCAAGTATATGGCCAAATCAGTAAAAACAAAACTATATGAAATAAAACATATATAGGTCTGGTGGCTCCCCGAGCCTCCTGAATTCTCCAAAAAAAGTTCTTAAAAGATTATAATAGATCCTCAAATTGTCATCACAGCCAAAAAGTAGTAACTGTTCCATAGCTTAAAGTATCATCACTACTGTTTCTGTTACTGTTCCAGTAAAGCCAATTCATCCATAAAAGGTCTATGATAGTATTCATAGAATGTCCCATTTCGGTGTTCCTTTATTTTCCACATCCCCATTGCCAAGTCCCTGCCAATCTTAGAACCCTGGTCCACCTCCTTGTTGTTCTCCGTGAATATATGTCTACAAGAAAAATGTAAAAATGACAGTTTTAGTTCCAGGATGTCCTGTAGAATGTTTGCAAGTATAAGGTCCCTGCATTGTTGAGTGCCATTTGTCCAGTTTGTTACATTCATTGAATCTCCATACACGTTTATATGTTGATAATCAATCTCCCTAGCGAACATGAGAAGAAGCTTTAGGCTGCTTGTTAATTTTATTAATAATATTAATTAGTTTTATAAATATTTTTATTAATAGTAAAATTAATAATGATATTAATAGTAATAATTTTATTAATTGTAAGGTTATTAATTTATTATAATTAAGATATTATATATTAATAATTTATTATAATTAAAATATTATATATTAATAATTATATATCAAAACCAACACTTCTACATAATTATTTGTTTTGAAACTAAACCAAACCCTAAACTAATCTTAAAAAAAATTATTTACGGCACCTGGCACTGTTCCCCTCTCCCTCCCTTTGAGAGGCACCGTCGAAATATGCCCAAGGGAGGCTCTTGTTAATTTGTTCCTCAGTGATGGCTCTCAGCTTGATCGTCTCAATGTCTTGTGTAAGAAGGGAAAGGATGCCTAAAATGTTTGAGACTATTATCTCAGGCACAGTAACTCTCTCCTTAAAAAGAATGTTATTACGATGGATCCAAATTCACCCCGACACATCCATATATCAAAATTTTAAATTGAACTCAATAAAATAAATTTATATACAATCTTCTTAAATTCAAAATTTATATATAATATTTTTATATGTTATAGCTTTTACACATCGAAAGTTGAGATCCTCTATTTATGTTTTCCTTCTATGTTACATCTAACACATCTTTATTAGACACAAATTAGATTTTTATAATGAAAATTCATTACAAGCTTAGAGATCAGTTTAAGAATCATTTGAGAAAATTCATGACCAATGTTGCAGCATATGAGGAAATAGGAGAATTACAGTTTAATTAACATGTGTAAAAGCCAAACTTCAATAAAGAAAACAATGAAGAAGCATGGCTAGCAATTTCCGAAACAAATAATCGTGTGTAACAGATCGATGATACTTCCACAGAGGTAGTCTCCTTATAAGTTTGCATCTAAGTAACCAGTAAAATGACAAGAATATTCGACTGAGACCTAATTAATCAGTCTTATGTCGATATGAATAGTTCATCACTTGAACTGAAGGGGAGAGAAGAAGGTTTGGCCGAATCTCCAGTTGGGAGGGACTGCATTGTAGAAGGTCAGAGTGTGCCCATCACCTATCATCACTCGGAAGGAGAGCGCCTTCCCTTCCAAATTTCCAATGTTGTTTACCCAACTAGAACCCCAATTCCTTTTGCAAGCCCTGCCAGTAATTAGCAGGGAACCTGCCTACATTTAGCCACACACCCTTCACGTCCCCTCTACCACCCACATTGCTTATTACCACCGCATTAAAGAGGGAGTTTCCTTTCATGGAAAACCTGAGCCCTCCCTTCCTTCGGAATGGCACCCTTCTGTAAAAGATAGGCACAATTCCTTCTTTTTAGCGAGCAATGGTGAGGTAGGAAAGCATTGGTAGGTCAAAGTTGTGCTTGGGATGATTGCACCATCCAGCTCCGTAGGGCAGACACAAGTTGGTAGCAGTGACTCGAATCCTGGTTCTGCCTGGGAGGCACCAAGTTGGATCATATTTGGCATTGCACAACAATTCATAGCAAGATCCACATGCCTCCCCTTCTCTAAACAGGGCATCGCTCAGTGCTATGTTGCTTATTCCATATCCACCTTCGTACATATTCTCACAATTATAATTAATTCAACCAAATTGTATTTAAGTCACGTCATACTATGGATGCAACTATTGTATAGCCAATTGCAGTTTCGAATAGGTTGGCGTATTGAGTGAAACCGCATATCCAGACCTGGTATTCCTCTGAGAGACCGCATATCCAAACCTAGTAGCCCTCTAAGAGAGTATGGGAACAAATCAGAATTTTACATTTCTAAAGAAGCATATCAAGCACCAAGTTTCAGACTTTTATTTACAGGATGAACCAAATGTACCTAGATTGGATCTCACAGCATCAATATAGGTATAATTTTTCTTTCCAGAAACTGGATTTGAATACTTGTAGAAGTTCGCAAGAAGGAAAGAGGTATAGCTAACCCCATATGAAGCATATCAACCCTGAAACTGCATTGGAGTTGCCACCATTGCATTCTCCCCCACTGATTGCTTGAATAGTTGCTCTGAATCTTTTCCCAGATGTAATAGCAGAGTGGCAATTGCTATCAACCATCCAAAACCAGAAAACAATATTCCATGAGATTGAATCATACTGAACTACGGTCTCAGGGTTATTCATCCCTTCGAAGATCAGGAAATTTCCAGCAGCACCATAATTATAATTCCTATGGAAGTACTCACAACAAAACAACAATGGTAGGTCAAACATTCAATACAGATTCAAATTCAATAAATATCATGAGAAAAGATTTATAACTGAGTCAATTGACTCTGATAATTATAGACAAACATATAAAAATAAATACCATGAGAGTTGAATGGGGCCAAAAGATGGTTACAATGAATAGGAAGGACTTCTTTTGGCCAAACATGAAAAAGGAAGTAGCAGAATATTTGGCTCACTGCTTAGAATGCCAGCAAGTCAAGGCTGAACACCAACATCCAGCCGGATTGTTGCAGCCATTACCCGTTCCGAAATAGAAGTGGGAAACGATCAGCATGGATTTTATAACTGGCTTACCAAAAAATTTCAGATAGCATGATTCGATCATGGTTGTAGTAGACAAGTTAAGAAAAGTTGCTCACTTTATTCCTGTGAAGTCTACATATAAAGTTGTTAACATTGCAGATATTTTGATGAAGGAGATATTCCAGCTACATGGCATACCAAAGGTGATAGCCTCGGATAGAGATGCAAAATTTAGAAATAATTTCTAGAAGGATTTGTTTAAAGGTTTAGGAACGCAGTTAAATTTCAGCACTGCATACCATCCACAAACGGATGGGAAGACTAAAAGAGTAAACCAAACCTTGGAAGACATGCTGAGAATGTACGTCATGAACAAACCCTATAAATGGGAAGATTATTTACATTTAGTCAAATTTGCTTACAATAATAATTTCCAAGTTTCTGCAGGTACGAGTCCTTTTGAAGTTTTATATGGACGTAGGTGCAACACTCCAATATCTTGGAGCATCCCAGTAGATAGGTTAATGCTAGGAGCTGAACTTTTAAGAGAAATGGGACTAACCATGCAACAGGTACAACAAAACTTAAAGGCTGCCCAAGACAGGCAGAAAATTTATGTTGATATAAAACAAACTCCTAGAGAGTTCTAGGTGGGTGATCACATATATATAAAGGTAAAGCCTAAGAAAAGCTCTTTAAGATTGGGCAATTATTCAAAATTGGCACCTAGTTATTTCGGGCCATTCGAAATTTTGGCAAGAATAGGTCCAGTTTCATATCAATTAGCATTACCACCTAACATTAAGGTACATACTGTGTTTCATGTTTCTATACTGAAAATATATGTTCATGATGCCTCACACATAGTTGATTGGAATGTAATCCAAGTGGAACCGGAAGGAGAGTTCCAGGTGGGATTGGAACGCATTCTCGACAGGAAAGAAATCACTCTCCGGAACCGTATCATTGGACAAGTCAAGGTGCAATGGCAGAACCTTAGTCCGGAAGAAGCTACTTGTGAACTGGAGAGCGATATGCAGGAGACATATCCAGATTGGTTCCAAGAAGAACTTATGGAAGAATAAAACAATGTTGTAACACTGAGGACGGTGTTACCTTCTAAGGGAAGGTGTATGTAACATCCCCAGAAATAATAAATATTTTATTATTGCTGTTGGAAAAGAACAATTAAAAAAAATTATTATTATTTTATTATTTTTGACTGAAAAGTAAATAATAGAACAATTGTATTGAGGATATTTTTATTTAATAAAATATACTAAAACATTGAGACAAGAATGGACCTAGATGTTGAAGAGAGTGTTTGCTGAACTACAAGAGGAAAATGACAAATGGGTGAAGATGTTATAGATGCAGGAGGCATCATCCCTAAAAATTATGTCACCACTCCTAGTTGAGTGCTAAAGAGCATGAGGCTCATAAATGACCAAGTCCTAGGAAAAATACTAGAAATAGTAATTCCATTAGCAGCAGGAGGCTAGCATTGGACAAGGGTTGATAATTTGCATTGCAGGAGATGGAGCAGTGAGGAATTTTGTTCTTGTAGTTCAACAGACGAGCTCGAGGGTTCTGGAGCTTGACTGCTTCGGAAATTGGTTGGGTGGAACAACGAAGCCATTCTTGTTTTTCCAACTTTGGTGCCAAGATCTAGTCCTATACTGAAGAGTAGGTTTTTAATTATTATTCTGCACTGTATTTTCAAAATTGAATCGTTTCATCTTACTATAATTCATTCTGTCTAGAATTTCTTTTATCAAGTTGCAGAATCATCTTAGTTAGTATTTGTTTAGACCCCTGAGAGGATCTAGGTTAGGATAATAAATTAAATAATTATATCCTAGCCTTGGTTCTAATTTAAGAATATGGGGTGGTTTACACATGTTTTTATTTTTATGTTTATCATTCATTTCTATTTCTGCAAATAAACTAAATTTCACGATCATTATCAGTATTATAGTAAAACAACTATATAAAGATCGATGCTAGGTTTCCATTATTTCAAAACCCTAGGATTCCTAGGGTTAAGCATAAACGACTGATTTAAATGCATAATTAAATCTATTATCATCAATATCGAGACTTCTTCCTGTGGTACACAGTACATTTGTAATTACTGGTTCCAAACCCTAATCTCCAAATAAATTTAACTTTATAATTCCAGACTTAATCTATCTATCAGGTTTCGAAACTCGTAAAGGCTTCAAATTTAACTAATTTAAAAATAAGTTCTCTCAACCATAACATGGATGGAAATCATAATACGTATTGTATAAGCCAGTTTAGGGCTAAACACTTAAAATGCTTTTTTTAAACCAAAATCGATAGTTACCCTACAAATTGAGCATGCACCACCTTTTCGAAAACGATTAACGTAGGCAGTATTGCAGCATCAAAATACTTTTAAACCAACATAAATTAATTAATGATTTACGAATCCCGAAGGGCTCGTTGCTTCAGTCCAAATAACAATATAGATTAGGGTGAATCGTTTACAAGTTCACTTTATTTCTTTCTTTTATATAATTTATTCATCCACAGGCTCCCATTTTTTCGCTAAGGGTTTCCGAAATCAATTAAGAAGTAGACCCTATTAAATAAGGCAGGAAATGCATCCACGATGCTCACGGTAGGTGCGCAGATTTAAGGTTATTTACATTTTTACATTTTACATTTAAAACGCAAAACAACCAAAACAGGGTATGCATTCCCTCGTCCCAGACTTTAGCATAAGCAATATTACAGTCTCAAATTTTATAAAAGAAAAGGAAGATAGCGTCATAAGGACTTTACTTACTGCATCACTTATTTTGTAAAAATATTGAGACAAAACCTCTTTAACCAGTAAGGAAGAATCGCATATAAACTCCCAGGCTTTAACTAAAAATCTTATACAATTTATAAAATTAAAATGGAAATACAAATATCTTCGTTGTCAACTTGATACCGATGCAACTTCAGGATTATATTTTAACTAGAAAGTCTGAAATACGATATAGATCCATTGGGAGAAACCCCAATTCCAGGCATTGAAGCCATAATAATTACATTTAAAATCTTGAAGCAGAAAACCCCTCTCCATTGAAAAAAAATAAATAAAAGAAGAAATTTATTGGAGGTTACAGTTCCTAACTGTAGTGCTACATTAGCAAAACAACTCTTCATTTCAACCAAAATATTAGCATGACCAGCAAGCTTAAACGTTGCCCAAAAGTATGCAAGCAGGAGCTGACAAGGGGACCCACATTTAAGGCCCAAGGCTTACCTCGGAAGACAAAAGTTTATTTAGAATCAAAATTCTGGATTACCTCAGATATCTTCAATTGCACGGGGGGGGGCGATGACTGTTTCGGATCGGCTTCGTTCCGCTGGGACTGTAGTATGTCTGCCACCACTTTTTACTCTCCCGGGTCACTCGACATCCAACCTCTGCTTGCCTGTCGTAAATCTCAAATGCTGCAACCCTCCTGTCCAAAAATATTGAATACATGTTATAATCTAAAAATGTTTAGAGTTGACTTGAAAATATTTAAACTAGAAAGCATAAAGGACTAAACATTACCTTTGTTTTTGTTTTGCAAATGAGACTAAAGGATGGCTAGCAGGTCGAGAGTATCTCCCGGAAACGCAGTTCAAATCTCAGCATAAAGGAAATGGTGCAGGGTTCCATGGCAGCCCTGGCCGCTGAGCGAGAGCTCGGCTTTCCACACTCTTTGCAATTATATAGCGTTATTACAACCCTAGCGAGGGTTTAGTGTTGGGTCTCTTGACAGGTGAAAACCACGTGAATACATTTATTATGCCAGCTGGTTCCCATATCCATAAATCAATTCAAAAACCCACTTGGTATAGTTAGGAGCACTTTTTTTCTTTTGCTTTAATATCAACACCATGGTCTTTGGTACAAACAACAAACTTATCAAACCTTAGACTTAAAAACTTGTTAGGCTAGGACCCTTCCCCCTTAGTGAAGTTAGATTGCTTCACACACATGTTTATAAGCATTGGAACAGGCGATTTGCAACATCCTGCCTCTTAAATTCATTGAACTGGAGACTGGCACTAAATATCTGGGTTTTTTCATTAAACCTACTAACTATAAGATCAATGACTGGACATGGCTTGTCAGACGCTTTGAAGTGCGCATTAAACACTGGAGCTTCCGATATTTAACTCTGGGGGAAGGCTAACGTTGGTGAAATCAGTTCTGCAGAATTTGGGCGTATATTGGTTCTCCCTCTGTAAAATCCCACGATCCATCATAAGACTTATCAGACAGAAGGTTTTCAGTTTTCTGTGGACGAGAGGTGGAACACTGGAGAAATTCCATCTTACAAAGTGGAATGATCTGGCTCGTCCTTGGCATCTGGGGGGCTGGAATATCAAGGATCTTGAATATTTTGTAATGGCCCTACATGCTAAGAGTTTATGGCGAGTTCTCTTTAATAACTCGCTATGGGGAAGGATCATCCGTGCCAAATATTTGAAAAATATCCCGGTATCAAACTGGTTACGGTTTCCCAGGCCTGCTACTTTGGGTATCTCAAACATCTGGAATGGTTTATTAAGTGCCTTCAGGGTTATAACACAGTGGATTGCATGGATGTCGGGCAATGGTCGTAATATTAAGCTGGGAACGGACCCATTCATGGGTGGTCCTTCGAATCATACTCTATCACTAAACTTACGGACTCATCTCGGAGCAAATGGCTACTACACTCTGGCTCATGTGGCTTGTCGGTATGTGGATGGGCATACACACTAGATTACGACTGAACAGCTGGGATTAACGGGTTCATTGGGGACTGAATGGGAGGAGTATACCCGGCCGATGTATCTATCTAATATCAGATTATCTCATGAAGCTGACAGACTTATATGGACGTGGGATGTGGCTGGTGGACTGGTCACAGCTAAATTGGCTTATGACTCATTGTTTGCTGATTCCAGAACATCGGGGAGGTGGTGGGATAAATATATTTGGAAACTCATAATGCCCCTCAAGATAAAATGTTTTGCGTGGCTATCGTTGTGCAATAAGATCTTAACCTGGGACAATCTTTGTCGCCGTGGCTTCTGCGGTCCGGGAAGGTGCATACTTTGTTGCTCACAGGAAGAGACCGTGGACCATCTTTTCTCATCCTGTTGTTACATCAGGGACATCTGGAATGCAATTGCATCTAAAGCAGGTATTCAACATCTATGGAATCAAGGCACATTAAATGAAAATCTTGAGTATTGGTCTCGGTATGATGGGGGATGCTCTGAACTTCCATTTTTTATGATCTGGGAGGTATGGAAGGCTAGAAACTTATGTATTTTTGAAGGCAGAGTGCCCTCTAGGGATGGTATCTGCTTTAAAACTATTGCTGCTCATAAGGAATTTGTCTCTGCTCATGGTGCTGTTTGTGGGAGAGACACTCTTGCCATTACCCGTAGACATGCTCCTCCTGTACTTGTATTCCCATGTGCTTTTTTTGATGGGGCGGCTGTGGGTCGGTGTGGGGGTGGTGGAGCGGGTGTCATCTTACACATAAACATGGATTTATCCTTTCATATCTGGCTTAACCTGGGGAATGGTTCCAATACTAGGAGTGAGTTATGTGCCCTGTGGCTTACACTCTTCTGGGCACGGCTGAGAAAGATCACCACACTTCTAGTTTTTGGGGACTCTTTATCTATAATTTCTTGGGCGTGTGGCAAGACATCTCTCAATGTTCTGCTACTCAAACACTGGATGGATGCGGCCCTGAATCTTATCCGGGATTTTGAACATCTACACTTTGAGCATGTCTTTCGGGAGGCTAACATGGAGGCGGATATGCTTTCTAAGCGTGCTCTTCATTCTCAGGCTGGGGTCATTATGTGGCAGGAATGGCGGGCGGATTCACTTTTTTCTCAGGGTTCTTATCATCTTCATTGGTCTTGATGCTTTGATGCTATTTATGTATGACTGTTTTTGTTTTTATGCACTTTATTTTTGCGGGTATTATACTTACATATCGGTTAGCTACATGTGCAGATACATCCTAGAGCCTGGATCCAACTACTTGTTGGACATCTATGCTCACACTATCCTTATTTGCGGCAGATATGACAGTCGATATGACTGTATTTTGGCATATTATTACATGGTTATGTTTATATATTTGATACACTCGGTTTTTTGACAGCTGTTGCTGTAGACTTTTTAGATACACTTATATGGTATGGACATATTGCTTTATTCTGCGTTATTTGGATCCGTTTCTCCTTCCGGAGGGATCCCTGACTATTATTGTGGACATATGGTGCTATATTTTCTGGAGTTTCTGTTGTTGATGCTAACTCATCTGGCATATGTCTGGCATGTCCATATTATTGGGCTTGAGAGCAGACTTGTATGTTTCTGACAGCTGGTGTTATTTACTATTTCGTATATTAATAATAAGTTAAATTTTTCTGTGAAAAAAAAAGCATATTTTTCAGATGTTTGTCACAAGTAGGAAAACCTTTGACCTATTATGACCTTTCACGTTTGAGGATACCAACCTGTACCTATGCAAACTTTTCGATATGTTTTAGCTTCATAAGCTAAGTAAGCCTCGGGGCTTGGTCAAGGAACCCTTCTCGCTTTTAAAAAAAAAATAGTTCACATTCAGTCAAGTAAGTCAACATTCATATGTTTACGTTCAACTTTTAAAACATCAATACAAACGCCAAAATAGGTTGACATTTTTACTTTGAACTAAAGAGTTCGTATTCTTTTAAATCGAGGTTTAGACATAATTAACAAATATAACATTGTTAAATAAAAGGCTATTCGAGGATTTTACGAGTCGTCTAGGATACGTATATTTTACTTTTTAAATAGTAATTTCTATCTTTTATACCTTACAGATTTTTTTTTAATTTGTGAATTTTAGGGTCATTACATAGAGTATCAGAGCTGTGTTACAGCACTTCGCCTGAATCGGCTCAAACCCCACCGCTGAGCGAGAGCTCGACTCTCCATGCTCTTTGCAATTGTATAGCGTTATTACAACCCTAGCGAGGGTTGAGTGTGTTTCTGGAATCACATAAGTCGCTTTTGTCTATCTCCTCGATGTAGCACAAACCTGTCAATCAGTCATTATATTTGTTAACATAGATAAACAACCAGTTCCGAACATCTATCAATTCAGAAATCATGTTAATGAAAAGACCAAGTATGTGAGACGTACTGCAAGTCTCATGCGCAACGTTGGCGAAGAAAGCAGTGATTTCTCTCTTAT
Organism: Larix kaempferi; assembly: GCA_027924585.1. Lineage (NCBI taxonomy): Eukaryota > Viridiplantae > Streptophyta > Pinopsida > Pinales > Pinaceae > Larix > Larix kaempferi. The sequence continues at coordinate 8,591,877 of BSBM01000019.1, forward strand.
TGTCATCAGAGCTCCCAGTGGTACCAAAGTCAGGGAATGCATTGGCCGCATTAATGAAGTCATTGTATGTATAGAATTTCTTCCCTACGCAACTATCATCAGCACCAGATAAAATTCCATTGAAGATATATTGGGTAGCAATATCGCCAACATCTCCTCGGCAGATGGAAACAACATAAAGAGCAAGAGCAAGCCACAGAATTAAAACACTCCAGAGATGAGTTGCCATATTGGAGGCTAATGTCTATCACTAATTTTGTTATCGCTGAGATAGGCCCACAAACAAAAGTGCTTTGCTCTGCAGTGAGAAGATATTGCCTGCTTATATAGGCATAGCCACAGACGTGGGGGTATCCAGATTGTATGTGTTTTCACAGACATGGGAGTGAAACCGCATATCCAAACCTGGTAGCCCTCTGAGAGAGTATGGGAACAAATCAGAATCTTAAGTTTCTGAAGAAGCATATCAAACACCGGGACGGGATGTGATATAGGTCAATTCAAATAACCCTAATTTCTTTTATTATTAACTGAGCAACTGTTAGATTCAACCATTGAACTTCCCTATTTCCGCTCTCCTGGAAGAAGTGGCCGACCACGTGGAGTGGAGTGGATTAAGAGTCTTTCCCCATGGCAAATGAGTTGATTAAAAAAAAATGGGGGATTAAGAAATGACCTTTGGATAGCCGGTCCATCCTCACGAAATCTGTACCCTTGGATCTTTGTGCTCGACCAAGTATGTACCATTTGATTAGATCTCCATCGCCCACCTTGATCCTTGATTAAAAAACCGCAGTAGCCTCCCACTACAATTCTCATTATAACATCTATAGGCGAATTATGAAATTATATATATATAGATAGTTGATTATATTATATATATATATATATATATATATATATATATATAATAAATTACATGTAAATTTAACTTATGATTAAATTGTTTGAAATGATTCTTAAATTATATATATATATATATATTCCAAAGCGAACCGAACTTGTTTTTGCAATTTTGGGCAAACAAGTTGCTGTGTACCCTGTAAACCGTGATGAAAGATCATGTATATGCTTGAGAGTATGAGCCCGTAGCTTTGCAATTTTAGACGTACATGTAAATTGTAAGCAAGGCATAAAAGCGATAAAATTATATTGTGAACCCTGTAAGCCGTAATGGCAGAAAGATCATATAGATGCATGAGGCTAAAAAAATATTGATGTAAATCATTTGGAACTTCTTGAATATTGTAATGTAAGTTGAGGACAGTTTATAATCACTTTTTATTCAGAGTGGTAAATATTTTTTTTATGGAATATATAATATATATATATATAAAAAGTAAATGTATATTATTTTTATTTTTAAATTCTTATATAAAATTTAAATTTAAAATTTGTAAAATATGTCTTACAAATATATTTTATTTTTTAATACATTGTTTTTATATTCATTGTATAAATGAAAATTTTCAAAGTCTCGCCCATACCTTTGAAATCTCATTGGGCTTAATACTTTATAAAGCATGTGATAAATACTTTATAAAATATATTCATTGTATATATGAGAGTTTTCAAAGTCTCGCCCATGCCTTTGAAATCACATTGGGCTCAATACTTTATAAAGCATATTCATTGCATAAAGAGAGTTTTCAGAGTTTTCAAAGTCTCACCCCATATCATTGAAATCGTTTGGGCATTTTACGCACACATGGTAATTCGAAAAAAAATATGATAATTGATTTTTGAAATAGGTTAAATGTGATAAAATGTGATCATCTAATAATATTTAGAGTGTTATATCTAAGTTAAAGTGTTAGTAATATTAATAATAAAATAAAAATTTAATTTTTGTATACATTAAAAATATTTTTAATGTTATGGAAAGTAAATTATTATTAATATTAATAATAAAATAAATATCAATTTTTAAATTAATAAAAAATATATTTAGAAGATTATTTAGTTCTTCATAATAATAAAAATTAATAATTTTTTAAACTTTACTTATGATCAAAATACCATATGAAAAGCAAATTGTATTTCTAATAACATGTTATCTAGTGTAGGTTAATCATCATTCAATACATTTTATTGGTAAATTCTAAATTTTTATTGTTTAAATTGTGTTTCAATTTCTTTGTAACAACCAGATTCTTTCAACCTTCTTTTGGGTAAGGAAAGTAAGAGAAAGGAATGACTCCCCCAAGAGATCAAGATTGGAGAAGGAGAAATAGTGGGGTACTTCGATGGAGCATGTGAAAATAGTAAGTGTGGGCTTGGAGGCTACCCGAGACTCTCAAAGTCGGATCTACTATTCTATTCCTTGCTAATGGGGGTGATGGAACTAATAACTAATAACAGGGAAGAAGGTCTAGCACTGTAAGTCGCTAAAGAAACACTGGTGGAATCCATAAAATTTTATGGGGACTCAGAGCTGTGGATAAAACAAATGAATAAGTAAAACAACTTCCAAAATCATTATTTACAGAATTTAGGGAGCAATCTGGAAACTCTAGCATCTTCTTTCAACAAGGTGGAATTTAAGCACGTCTATAGAGAACAAAACATGCAAGTTGACAAACTTTCAAAAGAAAGACTTCACTTGGAAGAGGGAAGTGCAAGACAATTATTCAAAGCAATGGCATCCTCGATTAGCTATCAACACTAGATTTATGGAGAGGGTTGTGATTTTGGAAATCTCTGGAACAGTTTTACTTTGACAGTTCTTTTTGGATATTATGAAATTTTGTAACTATTATGAACAAGATTGGAGTGAGACACTATTACTCTCAATTTTCTAATTACTCTTAATTTTTACTTCAAAATCGTGGATCAACACCTGTGGAATGTATTCTCACCTCTTTAGGAATGAAGAATATGACTTTTTCTTTGGAAAAAAAAAAAGGTTCAGCACCCTTGAATACCCCTTTGACACCCAAATTATGCAATTCCATAACTAGTATTTGTGATTCTAAGATTTTTTAAAGATTTCCACTCAAAATACAAACAAAATAGAAAATATAATTAAAAAAAGTTGAAAACCTAGACTATACCTTTACCTATATAACTTTATGATATTTTTAATAAATCCATTAATATTAACACTAAATATAATTAAAAGATGAAAATAAATATTACTAAACACATGAAAGCATAAAATATTTATTACAAAGTAGTCAACAAACATTTTATTAATTTCGAAATTTCTTTCAAAAGAATTCAAACCAAATAAACTAGTAAACCTCATTAAAAGCATAAAACTAAACCATATTGATTACAAAAATATTGAGCAAAGCGTTTTGCCCAATAAAAATAAAATTTGTTACATTAACACACTAGTTTATAAGGCATATTCACAATAAAAATAAAATTTGTTCAAAGTTACATTAACACACTAGTTTATAAGGCATATTCATTATATAAATGATAGTTTTAAAGACTCGGCATTTCGCGGCAGGGTTCAAGACTTTTTTTAAAATTGATTATCGTTTTACACTGTCCAAAAACGCCCCACTACATGACTAGGTGTGAAATGGCTATTTACCAGCCATGGCCAGGATATTGTCAAGTAGCTATGAAATGGGTATTTACCAGCGATGGCCAGGATATTTCAAAGTTGTTAGTGAGATGTGAGGTCATCAAAATGAGTGTTACCTTTAGAAACACTCATAAAAGCGTTGCTAATTTGAATATGACAGAAATAAAATTAAAATAGAAACTGAATTTTATTTCCAACCATGAAGAAGATTGGAAATTCTAGACAACATAGACACATTTCATCGATTGGATGATCACTGTAGATTTGGCTGGTGCACTTGGAAAACTCAATTGTGGTGAGGGGCACAAATCATTTATCCCACCAACAACACGTTATTTATATCGCAGCAATGGAGGCACGAGAAGACGCTCAGCAGATTTTGATTTTGAGAGAGAGAAGCTGCTTAAAATCTCTGTCAAGATGCTGAAGATGGGCAGTGATGAGGCAGAATTGGAGTTAGTAGTGCATTCCCATGATCATGATCAGAAGGCCAAAGGATTTTTTACCTTTAGCTTTCTAATCTTGGAAGACAGAAACCGTGTTCTTGATGGTGGCCCCTATTTCTTCTATACCATGGGTCTATTCCTTAGGCCTTGGAAATAATTTTTTTTCCCTGACAAAGAGGACACGAGGGTTGTTCCTATGTGGATCCGACTCTAATCTCTCCCAAGTGAATACTGGGACTCGGAAATTTTGGAAGATATCGGGAATAAATTGGGCTCCTTCATAAAGGCATCAAAGCAAACAAAGGCTCAAATATATACAGCCTACGCAAGGATATGTGTGTATATGGATCTATCAAAGGAATTATGAGAGGCCATCAAACTATCATGGGAAGACGAAGATTGAGTGCAAACCCCAAACTATGAACAAAAGTCGTTCAGATGTCGTTGCTGCCATGAGTATGGTCATCTGTTTAAAGAATGCCCCCTGAACTCCCCAAAACCTCAACCGAGGCAAGTTGAGGAAAACACGGATCATGGGTTTACTAAGGTTCAATCTTGCAAAAGAGGAGGAAAAAAGTAGGAAAACATGGAGGCTCCCAAAAAAATGTCTGTATCCAATCAATTTGATGCCCTAGTTGATCAACCTAAGGATGCCACCAAAAAGATGTCCCCTATTGAGTATCAACACAATCAAAACCAAAAGTATCAGGAGGAGGGGTGTGAGGAGGCAATAAATAAGAAGGCGAACGATGGGACCATCCCAAATCTAGTTCCGGAAACTAAGGAAGAAGCAGAAAATATGGGCATCGGAGACCTATATCTAGATGGCATAGAACAAGCCTATGAAGATGCTGAAAAAGGTTACGTCTCCGAGGAACAAGTCATCCTTCTGAAAGAAGAAATCATCAAAAGAAGGGAAACTAACCATCTGGGAATCAGCCGTGGCTCCCACAAGGACTACAAACAAAAGCATACATCTTTATTTATGTTTGAAAATACGCTTTAATGCAGTTATTATTAATTACTACTAACATAAATTTAAAAGTGTGTTAATGACATTTAGAGGGATACTCAATCCTATGTTTCATAACATATGTTCTAACCCAATTTGTGTTTTAGTCAAATTTACTAAAACTCCCAAATACATTTCCATAACCCAAAACAATTTCTTTATAATGAAATGCTATTTTACTATAATTTATATTTTCATTCAAACAATACTTTATAACCTAAAATGCCTAAACCATATATTCTAACACACAAATACATCATGAGTCCCTTTTTGGTAAAGATGAACTAAACAACTTCTAAATCATACCTTGGGCAAAAATAAGAGAATATTAAGAGAGTAAAAAAAGCATGTTTATACATTCCCTACCATTTGTTAAATTTACAGTAAGTGTGAGTAATTCTAGAAACAAAAATTGCCATTTCAAAATTAATGTGAAGAATTAACTGCAAGTTATATTTTACCATCATATACTCTTCTTTTGATATAATGACAAACCAACACAACATTAGAATACTTAAACAATTAGGTCATGAACCAATAAGTCATTTACATAAGAAGACAAAATTGTACACATAAGAAGTACGCATCAAAAGGAGGCCATTTTTGACGCATCTTGAGCTAAGTCCACACAAGGGGGCTCGTGTCTTTTTATTAATTATCAAGTTCAAAGATTTACATTCAGTAACATGGTTGTTGCATAAAATTTCTTTCTTCTTTCTCTAAGCCTTTAACAAATAGTGCTTTTTATAAACTCCTAATTGGATCCAGATTTACTTCCTAGTGGTAGATATAGCCATAACCAAAAGAAGACTAGAAAGAACCTTATTCTCGCAAATCATAGAAAGGTTACACATTAAATGCAGAAACTAGCATATAATTTAAACATTATTTTAACATATTGTAAGGACATGTATACTTGTATCCCTAAAGTCTCTCTTAACGTTTTCAATGGTACCTACTACTATTCTTGTTTAGACATAAGTATAAATATTCATATCTATATTTTTAGTATGTTAACAAGATCTATTCTAATACTATATGCACAAGCAAAAGAACTCACTTTTCCAAGGGTCCACCAAATGTACTTGTATGAGTTTTAGCTACTACTATAAGTATAATAAAATGAACCACATAAAGGTGTCATACGATCCGAATGTAGATATAGCTTAAGCATTAAAATGAAACTTACCTTTGCTAAATTCTACCAAAGCACTAATCTTTTGTTTCAACGGAGTTCCATAATGGCCAAAATATAACTACAATAATTCTGAACTATGCGATCTCTAAAGATCATTTGCTGGTATAAAAAAAATGAAAGTCAACAATCCTAACAGAACCGAAAACTAGAACCCAAAAACTGAAGTTTACACAGCGTTCTGATTTTTAAATAGATATGAAGATAGATCTTCCTTACGAAACTGCCTCCAGCCGAGTACCGAAACTTCTAAGCACAAGGGCTCCTCTACGCCTTTCCAAACCGAGGTCTTAATGGCACTAACTATATTTAAACTGAGTTCGATTCAGCCGAAAGGATAAACCAAACAATTAAACCAACGTTAACTTCGTGCATGTAGAGATCTAAATTAAGGGCATGGCAAGAGAACAATACATCAATATCTTATCCGCTCCGAGTTATAGTTACACTGGCGTAGGGCAGGGATTGATCCCATTGATCCTATGTAGAGCTCGACTCCGTCACTAAGGTGAAACAATTGCCTCACTAGGAAAACAATAATGGCCAGGGTTATGAACATAATAAAGAATTTATACCATGCGTGTCTGGACAGTTCTTCGATCCAGAGGGATCATGGCTAAAAGGATTTACAAGAATTAAAGCAATTAATTACTATCTTGGTTTCTAGTTAGGTAATTCAGATACTATCTCACCCATTAGGATCTATATCAATTTCAAATCTTTTACCATGAAACAACAGTGATATCATTAGCGTTTAAAGAAGATCTCTCAAATCGAATTAATAATAAAATTGTTTGATTAGCTAAAAGTCAGGGATCGACGGTGATACTAGCGTTTTGTTGCAGCAATCATGGTGTTCTCAAATCCAGTATCATAAAGCCAAAAGACAGTTAAGCGTTAGGGTTCCACAATGATACTAGCGAGATTTAAATTTTGCTTTTCAGAAAACGATTAAGAAATGCTACATTATTCTTGCAGAAAATAAAATAAGGGCAGAAGTGAAATCAACCACGGGACAGTGCAGTTTGTAACTAAACTTACGCCTTTATCCACCATTCCACAGATCGCATCAACCTGGAGTACGTCGATATTCACCATTGCACAGATTGTGTGAACCATGACTACACCGAAATCCACTTTCTTTAGATCGCACTACTCAGAGATCTCATCGCCCCACTTCCCTTTTCTCCATGTCAGTTCCTCCATGCAGAATCTCGAAGGTTCTCATCGCAGAACTCGGCCAACGAGTTCTTCCCTTCGCATACGTCTCATCCTCTGTCGAAGAGACCCTCTGTACGCAGGAAATGCAAAGGCATGAAGCCAGGTTTCTACTATACAGAGGTCGCATAGCTCCACAAATGCAATTCCCATCCTCTTAATACCGAAAACGCTCTATGATTGTGAGACAATGAGCTTGTTAAAGGATCGGACTCCCTCAGAATCCGTCCTCTCCTTTTTGTTTCACGTTTATCTAACAAGGAGAATTTTTCTACCGAGCTTTGTACTCTGTCAAACAATAAAATGAACCTCGATCTGGACTGCTACCATACAGGTAGTGTAACAGAAAGACTCAACGAATGTGTGCAGAGAGCACGCCCTTCCTACTCTTATCAAATCACTTCAAATTCCTACTCTTATCAAATCACTCCAAATTCCAGCTCATTTGGATACAATCCTTCGTGGCTCGAGATGGCTCTATAGCAAATCTATTTCATTCTAACACAGAGAGGAAAGATGCTATCGCTCCAGATCCCTCCCCTCGTCTACTCAGTATCCTCCTTCTTACTTAAGGAAGTCAGCGTGTAAGCTATACGACAAATGGCAAGCCCGAGGAAGTTTTTTAATTAATGCTTCCCTCCACTTAGAATATAACCAGCAAAATTAGTTGGTGCTCCACTCCGGCCAGGAATAAGTTTAGTCTAATAATACTTCTATTCCAACAAAATCTCCTATATCTATGGGAATGTGTTCCCCATGCTCTTGTGGAGAGAAAATAGTAATTAGAGGTGTTAGCATACCGTCGGTGTTTTTTTAATAAAATCCACCATAACAGAAAGAGACGTTTTAATAATTTTAATAAATACTATCAACATAATATTTGGTGTGAGAAATATTTACAGACGTTTTAAAAGCACTTAAAGGTAGTATATAAGTTATTTCTAATAATAACATCAATGACTATCACTATCTTTTATATATATATATATATAAACTATCTTTTATATATATATATATATATAAATATATCTATATACATATATATAATAAGAAGGATTGGGCTACACCCTTAATTCAAAAAGTGAACTTACACCTTTGTAAAGAGTCGCTAGGTAAACTTAGAGAAGGATTCTAACAAAGTTGTTTGAGATAATTTATATATATATATATTTATAATAGTACTTACTAGGGCATAAGCATCGTATATAGTACTAGAGATTTGTAGAATGCTTATTTTAGAGATAGTTGTGGGAGCTTTATATATTTATATTATATCTCTTATGATTTGACAAAATGAAAGAAATAAATCTTAATAAAATAGATTTATTAAAATTATAATTTCTCTTGATCATATGATTTCTCTAATTGATTCTTTAATGTAATGAGTGTGTGTCTCCTTTTCTAAACTCGGAATCATAGTTTTACTTAGGTTAGAATAGTTAACCTAGTGTTGACTTTTAGCTCTTAGGAGCCATTTTCTGCCCTTTCGGTGGTCAATGGATCGATGTGGGATTCCGTGCCCAAGATACGGTTTAGTGTTGTCCTTGAAGTTAAGGTGATTTCTCTTTCTACTCTAAAGGATTAGTTACTTCTATTTTAAATAGTGTACCGTCCTTAGTAACATTTTTAAATAAATGACATATCCCTACTCCCAAATATCACTGGTGGGGCCTTGGCCTTGAGCTCCTCACCAGGGCATAATCCATAATTACATTTACAAGAATAATAACAATAAGGGTCGAATTTGAGGGATGTTACACACTCCACCCCTTAAGGATAACATCGTCCTCGATGTTCGACAGTTTGTCTTTTGCATCCATTCACCGTCTTTCACTTACTTTTGTTCTTATGCTTTGGTCATCTTCACATCTTTGTGATTTTTTGCAAGCTCTTTTCACTTATAACCTGCACATTGTACAACTCGGACAATATTTTTCAATATTCCTCACTATAACATAAGTATACAAAATTTCAAAACACTAATGTTCATCATTCTTCCTCATCTTGAGGGAATATTTGTTTATTCTAGCATTCATATCATTCATGCATAAATACATCTCGTAGTCTAGTTACAATACAATCATTATCATTATTTAAACAATTCTTTCAACAAACCTTGCGATCATCAAACCTTTTTGTACTTTAGCAATCGTGGAGACTTGCATACAAAAACTTTTATGTATTTCCGCAATCGTGGGGACTTGCCATACATATCCTACTCATGTATTTCTGCAATCATGTAGACTTGCGTACATAGCACTCTTTTGTATTTCAGTAATCATGGAGACTTGCATACAAAAACACGAGTCCCTTGCCAAAACTTGGCAAGAATACCATCTGCACACAGTAGAAATATGACAGTCTTACTCTACAATTCATTACATGGATTCCCCTCATCGAATCTCTCAGTGATTACCTGATGCACATGAGGAAATATTTCTACAGAAATATTGTAGAAGAGCTTCCTACTCAATTCGATGGATATAAATTTTGCCTAGGACTTTTGGGTTAGTATAACATTCAACGAGCTGCCTGCTTTGTTCCACTTCCATGGGGAACATGACCACAATTTAGGGAAATTGCACCCTGCAATGGCTAGTAAATGCGTTCATGATGTTGTCTACTCTGCCTGAGCCCAGAGATAATTTCATTTCCTCTCAAACCTTCTCGTTTGAGTCCAGGAACACCTCTTTATGACAAACATTTATTAATTCCTGTATGCGACATACATAATAGCAACCAAACTTAGATTCACTCATCATATTCTTTGCATCTTGATGATTACACATCATCACTCACAAGTCTTATCACCAATCATGATTCATAAAGCCCTGAAATCCATGATAAAATGTAAAGTAAGCATTTACTTACCCTTGAGTGATTTAGCTCAACTTATCTGTGTAAGTGGTCTCATAAGCCATGTTCCTCCTTGATTATGACATGGGCCGTGATCCAAAATCACCTCCTGAAATATTAGTTTATAAAGGGAAATTTTCTTTGCTTCAAATGTTCCACAACTGAACACATTAGTTCCATGGCATTACACGCATGCTCGTTTGATTAACTTGTGCGTTCTCTTCACTTCTTCCCCATGTAAACTCTTCAATATCCTTGATGTGAGTCCGAGGTCAAATCTGCTGAAAACATGTTAGTATCATAGTTCAAACATTTAGTTTCATATGGATTCATTTCAAATTGAGACTTATTATCTAATGATTCTTTTAAAAGATCCCATGCTCAATCAATCTCAACAAGATTATAATTCTTTTCTTCAAACTACCAACAAGATCTTGATACTCATTAATCTTTGTTAGAAACTAAAACTTACTCCACAGGGATCTATCATAATGTATTTCTAAAATAAGGCTAGTTTAACCCCTAGGAACATTGCTTGCCAACTCATACAATAATTTTAATCACCATAAGAAGTTTTGAAATAAAATACAATTGATATTAAGTAATGTAAATCTTTAACCATTTAACAAAATCTTCTTGATACGTATCAACCTTTATTTATAATTTCAACAACCCTACCAAGGGTTTATCTAAGAAAATAATGCATCCGGAAATGAGATCATTTTAAACTCCTAGGAAATTTATACTTGCAATTCCTTACAGTGATGTACTTTTATACCTCTATAATGAGATAACATAACACAATCTTTAATTTTTAACAAAAAAACATTCGAATGCATAAGTCACCTTATCAATTGAATTTTGTTCATATCTTTCAACATAACTTTGTGCCCGAGTATGTTTGACTTTGGGCTAACCATTGTTGTCTTTGTTAACTTTTGGTTGACTTTGGTTGACTTTTGGTTGACCATGGTTAACTTTGGTTGACTGTGGTTTACTTTGGAAATGACTTTGGTTTACCATGGTTGACTTTTGGTTGGATTTGGTTGATCATGTAGAATTTGGATGAATATAGTTACCATGGTTCACTGTGGTTGAGCATGGTTTACCATGGTTGATTTTGGTTAACCAGGGTTAACTTTTTTACTTCGATTGACATTTGGATGACATTGGTTCACTATGCATGACTTAGGTTGACCATGGTTAAATTTTTCTTGAATTTGGTTGACTATGGTTTCCTATGGTTGACTGTGGCTGACAATGGTTGACTATAGTTAAACATTGTTGACTTTGGTTGACATGGTTGTTTATGGTTTACTATGGTTAGCTATGATTGACCATGGTTGACTATGGTTGACCATGGTTGGTGATGGTGATTTTGGTTGACTTTTGATTTTCCATGGTTGACCATGGTTAAAGTTGGTTGACTTTGGTTGACCATGTTTAACAATGGTTGACTATGGTTAACCATGGTTGACCATGGTTGTCTATACTTGACTATGTTTGACCATTATTGTCTATGGTTGACGATGGTTAACTACAGTTAACTTTGGTTGGCAATGGTGGACCATGGTTGACTATAGTTAGCTTTAGTTGGCCATGGTTTCTCATTGTTGACTATGGTTAACAATGGTTGACTATGGTTGACTATGATTTGTGACGAATAACTATGGTTAACTAATTCACTATGATTGATTATGGTTGGCCATGGTTGACCATGGTCCAATTTGGTTGACTTTGGTTAATCATTGTTGACTATTGTTGGCCTAGTTTGGTCGAATGTGATTGACTATCATTCACCATTGTTGATTATGGTTGACTATTATTGATCATGGTTAACTATAGTTGACCTTCTTTAGCCATAATTAACTATTGGTTCACCTTGTTTAACTTTTAACTTAGGTTGAATTTGGTTGGATATGGTTTATTATGGTTGACTTTGGTTTATTATGGTTGACTTTAGTTAAATATGGATAATTTTGGTTGAATATGGTTGACCATGCGTTAACTATAGTTGCCTTTGTTTGATTGCGGTTGACTAATTCAGTTTGGTCAACTATGGTTGAACATGGTTGACTATGATTTTACCATGTTTGACTATGTATGGTTGACCATGGTTAAATTTGGTTGACTTTGGTTTACCATGGTTGGGCATGGTTGTCTATGGTTGACTTTAGATTAAACATGGTTGAATTTGGTTAACCATGGTTTACTTTTTTACTTTAGTCGAATTTTGATTGACTATTGTTGACCATGGTATCAGGCACCTCTCAAACCTTCATTGATCAACTAATAAAGATCCTGCCTTACAAAGTTCATCCACTGGATGAGGGCCTCAGTTATTTAGGATTTTTTCTGAAGCCCAACAACTATCAAGTTGCATATTGGCAATGGCTCCTTCGAAAGGTGGAAAAAAAGATAGAAAATTGGTGTTATAGATATCTCTCCTTAGGTGGTCATCTAATTTTGCTCCAATCGGTGCTCCAAGGTATCCTGGTGTACTACCTTGCTTTCTCTAATATTCCCCGCTCAGTCTTAAACAATATTCGTTAGAGATGCTTCTCCTTCCTTTTGGTTGGGGCACAAGGAGAAAAAATCCTTCCATCTCGTAAATTGGGAAAAAATTGCACGACCAAAGGAGGTAGGAGGATGGGGAATGAAAAATATTTACAACTTTGGGGAAGTACTGGCAGCTTCTAGGCTACGAAGGTGTTTATTATCAGATGGTATTTGGAGTGATTTAATGAAAAGAAAGCACCCGGGGCACCTCTCAATTGAATCTTGGTTAAGGGGAGAGAGTCATTTCCCATCTAATGTTTCAATTATTTGGAGAACTCTCTCACAAGCAGTTCCCATAGTCAAAAAAATGGACTCGTTGGGAAACCTGGGAATGGTATGCACATAAAATTAGGTGAAGACCTCTTTGTGGGGAATAACAGAACCTTCTCACCTCAACTCCATCAATAATTAAAGAATAAAGGGATCATTCTCCTTCACCAGTTTTACAATAACAGTCATAATGATATTGGGGAGCGATGGTTTTCAACGTCCGATCTCGGTCTAACACCAGAAAGTTCAAAGGAATGGGATTCCTTTGTTCATGGATTCCTTCATGCAAGTATTGTTCTTCTCAACTCTTCGGTCCCTTTGATTTGGTTCTTTAATAAAGAAGATGTCCAAGTGAACTCAAGGATGGGATATGAAGCAATAGTCCAAGCATATAACAATTCTTAGTAGAAATGGTGGTTTATTTGCCTGTGGAAATGAAACGTTCCCAGTAAACTCAAATGATTTACGAAGTAAAGTAAATAAAGTAAAAAAAACATTAAATGAAATTAAATAAATAAATAAAATAGAATACAAAATAAACTAAAGAAATAAAATAAAGTAAAATAAAGAAATACAAATAAACTAAACTAAATTAAATAGAAATAAAGTAAACTAAATTAAATTAATTAAAGAAAAATAAATAAATAAAATTAAAGTAAAATAAATAAATAAATATAAGTGAAAAAAAATTAGTAAAATATATTAAATAAAAATAAATGTAAAAAAATTAAAGATAAGTAAAATAATTGATATTAAAGATAAATTAAGAATAAAATAATTTATTGATATTAAATAAAAATAAAATAATTGTTATTAAAAAAAGTAAAATAAGATAATAGATATTAAACGTAAATTAAAAATAAAATAACTGATATTAAAAATAATTGAAATAAATAGTATTAAAAATAAATAAAAAAGAAGATAATTAAATATTAAAATTAATTAAATAAATATAAGTAAAGAAAAATAATGGTAAGACAACCCAACTAAAGCCAATCCAACCAAAGTCAACATCTATGGCTATGTTGATTGTTGTTTTCCCATGGTTTACTTTGGTTAACCATGGTTGAACCATAGTGAACCATGGCCAACCATGATGAACGAATTAATATTAATTATTATTTTTATAACAATTAATATTATTAAAGAATATTTTGTATTCATAATAGTATATTTATTTAAATAACAATAATTTATTTATAGTTAATAAATAAATTTAAATATTTGTAATAAATAGCAAATATCTATTTAAATATTAAATATTAAATAAATAAATTAAATTAAATAAGAAATAAATTAGTAATTAAGATATATATTAAAAATATATATTGGCCATTACTCACCATGGTTGACCATGGCTGACTATGGTTTCCCATGGTCAACCTGTTGAGATATTGTAACTTCAAAGAATATTATAATTGTACTTTATTTATTCCGGAGATGTTCCATACCTCCGATGTGATTATACTATGAATCCGGAGATGTTTATTCCTCCAAGAAGTTGTGGTAAATAGGGTTATTAGACACACCATGTGGGGGTCGGCCCAGTCAGTTATAATAGGGTATTTAACCTAATGGTTAAATACGAGCCTACATGTACTTGTGCAAAATATATGTCAGTGTAGTGTATAAATAGAGGAGGTGTGTTCCTCATTTGACACACACACTCACTTGAGAGAAGCGCACTTGTGGAGGAGAGGTCTGCTATGGTGGAGGAGGAGATCATGTCTTTGGTTTGCATATTTGTATATTGTTGCTCATCTATATTGAGGAAGCTTTACTGGGTTTTCTACCCCATGAGGGTTTCCCAGGATAAATTTGTGTCTCTTTTGTTTATGCTATGCTTGTTGTTTCTTCAGTGATCCTGTATATGCTATTATTGTGAAAATGGAATGTAATGTTGCTATTTTCTGTCTTAGCATATTGAATTTTAACATGGTATCATAGCTAACCTGAAGGAAGGCAATGTATGGCACTTACAACACGTGCTTCTCTTGCGACAATTTGAAGGTTAGGGTTTTATATAGCTAAATCCAGTCATTGTGGAACTTTCACTATAAATCCATTTATACGAAGTTTCAGGATTTGAAAAGTTTACAGGTCATAGATAACATCCCCAGGTACCTTGTGTCCAAAGGGAACCCTCATATTCGTTGTACTTTATGAGTTATGATCAGTACAAGTTAGGGTTTCTGCCTCTTCCAGATCTCAGTCAAAATCAAGTGTCATTGGAAAAAAGGTCATAACTTGGGATAGGAAGTTTCAAATGAAATTTTGTAAAAAGTGACTGGTAGCACACAGACTGTACTATCTCAGGAAACGTTTTCAGAGGCCGAAGGTGAACCCGTGACACGTGGCACGTCGTACAAGTTTGCTCTCCTATTTTATCCCATAAACAGGTCACGTTGCGACACTTGGCATAACTATCTCTCAGAGAGTCCAATTGAGGTTAGACCTATCAGGATGGAAAGATAACAGGGCGAGCTATCTCAGGAAAAGTTTTCAGAAGCCGAAGTTAGAACAGTGACACGTGGCACACCGTACAAGTTCGCTCTCCTGTTTTATCCCATAAACAGGTCACGTTGCGACACTTGGCATAACTCTCTCTCAGAAAATCCAATTGAGGTTAGACCTATCAGGATGGAAAGATGACAGGTCAGGATACTACAGAAAAAGTTTTCAGACCCTGTGGAGCAGAAATTTCAGAGTTATAGCAGAAACAATCAGGTGCATATTTTCTGTCAAAACAGAATTATTTTTGGAGCACCTTTATTCATGGCTTCCAGAATTTAGGGTTTTGGAGAAAGTTAGAATTTTTGGAATCGAAGTCCACAGCTGGAAGCTCCTCAAAAAAATAAGATTTTAGAGCCTTGGATCGAACCTTTTGATTGGACAAAAGGGTGGGCTTCATCAAACCCTAGTACGGGTTCCTGTCCAGAAGATCTAGAAGTTTCAAAGGCAATTTTGAGGGGTCAAATTTTGGATATTTCAAAATTGAAGAATGCTAGGTTGATCAGCTCAGCAAGACACATTCTTCCATCCATTCAGAAGTGTGAAAGTCAAAGATTTAATTTTTAGGGTTTCTCTAGCAAACCCTAATCAAGCTCGAGATCAAGCCTGAGGGAGAGTTGAGGCTAAGGCCTTACATAAGAAGACTACAAAAAAGTCTCGACAGGTATGACTTAAGAAGGTTCAGGTATGCCTTGAAATCTGATTCTTGATTAAGTTCATAATGTGTTTGTCTTCATGTTATTTATTAGTACAATCTTGATTAATGTTATTAATTGTCTTATCACCCTAGTAACAATATGAATGCATGTGAATGATCGAATACATTCATTGATTAGGGCTATATGATTGTACTTATGCATTATGGTGTTGTGTGAGGTTGATGTTGTCTTCTAACAAGACACAGGTACATCACAAAAGACAAATCAAGTTCCTTGACCATGACAACATGAAGACAAAGACTCACGAGGTATGTATGACTTTGTTATATCATGTTTAACCTACGAGACATGCAGGTTCTAGCTCAGGATCTCTAAATCATTGAAGAGATTGTTTAGGTATGTTGTACATAACTAAGCAGGTATACTAATCCAGGTATGTTTTCCTATGTCATGTTAGAATCTTACCTTGTGTAAGTATACTTGGTATGATTGGTTAGTATTCAAGGGTTTATGCATATTATGTCTCTTATCTTGGTTGATGATTTAACTAGCTAGATCAAACAAGAATATGCATGAGTAAAAGAAGACATCCTTGAAACCCTGAATACTAATGATTATGACTATACATATTCAAGATTATTTAGAATTAGAATGTTTTGATAATATTGAGAATATACTAATGAATGTATGTTTGTGTATGAGATCATGAGGATGACACTAGTGTACACTTGAGCATGCACAATGGTACATAATGAATAGAAGTTCAGAAGACATACAGAAGATCAAGCAGGAGGCAACCACAAAAACATACAAGATAAGTATTTGGGTTGTTATTAGAAATAGTAAATGATATTGCTTGTATGCATATTTGTATTCCTAGAATATATCATGCTGAGTGTAAACATTCATAAAGCATTGAACAGTATACTACTAATATGCATATGATTGGTAAATTGGACAAACATTCCATTGTTGCTTGTCTAGAATGAAACCTCTTTGCTGACATGCTGAGAGTTGTGCACACTCTCGATAGTATGTTCTGGTAGAGATGGAAGGCATCTAGATAGCCACTGTATGCATACAGGATATGGGAAAGTGTTGTGCCAAAGTATTGGTCAAAATAGTTGCATAACTATGTAAATGATATCTGTATGCATAATAGGTTATCATATAAATATGATTTGATGATTATGAAGTATTACTAATCATGTACTTAATTTTGATTTGTAGGAAAGATCATGATGAATGATGAACTTTGAACAAGCGATGGATGTTCAACAAAAGATTTACAAATCAAATACACTATAGAAAGCTTGTGGTTAAGAGATTCTCTTAGAAAGAGGAAGACAATCATGATGAGATGTTTTGCTCCAAGGGACTAGATAAGACCATTCTCTTAATAATGTAATCAGGTTCTGTATGGGTTCCCAGGATCGGTAGTCAATTGATGAGCTTAATGATCATCATGGGTGATGTGGATCTCAACCTTTTCTACAAGGTTGAATATGGGTTCTAAACACATATGACATGGATGCAAGAAGGAACTCACCACAGAGTTCGAATTATTTTGAGGCTCATATTAGTAGACCCATATGACAAGAGATGGCACAGATAGATATGCAGAAGATCACTCAATGCAGAGTGTGAATAATGGACAATTGACAGCTTCATGACAAAGCTCGGGCTTTACCAGAAGTAAAGTTGTTCCTAACCTTTACCTTAAGGTTGTGGATGATGAACCTATCATACCATTATTGTATGACGATGATCTCTTTCTGACAAGAAATGAGAAACAGGTCATGAAAATGGCTGCAGAAATGAAAATAAAAGATCTCGGATTAATGCACTACTTCTTAGGTCTAGAAGTATGGTAAGATCCAAAAGGAATCTTTTAAATCAAGGTAAGTATGCTGTGAAGTTTCTAAAAAGATTTGATATGTTGGAGTATAAAGCCTTGGCCACTCCCATGGACTCCAACTTGAAGTTATTAGTTAATGACTCATCGTATTTAGTGGACCTAACCCTATATAGACAAATCATTGGGTCATTGATGTATTTAACAAATACTAGGCCAGATATATGCTTTGCTGTAAATACCCTAAGTCAATATCTAGTAGAACCTAGAAAGGTTCACTTAATATCTACAAAGCATGTAGTGAGGTACCTAAAAGGTACTTTAGATTTTTGGTCTATATTATCTTGGAGGTCATGAAATCCGTTTACATGGTTACTCAGATTCTGATTGGGCAGGAAGTGTCTGAGACAGAAAGAGTACATCAGGTGGATGTTATAGTCTTGAATCTGCCATGATCTCATGGTTCAACAAGAAACAATCTAATGTGGCTCTCAATACTGCTGAAGCAGAATATGTTGTCTCCGAAAACAAAATCCTGAATGAATAGGTAAGGGGATTGGATCGTCCTCGGACTTTAGTCCTTTGAATTGAGCCGTAGACATGATGTCTCCGAGAACAAAATCCTGAATGAACAGGTAAGAGGATTGGATCGTCCTCGGACTTTAGTCCTTTGAATTGAGCCGTAGACATGATGTCTCCAAGAACAAAATCCTAAATGAACAGGTAAGGGGATTGGATCGTCCTTGGACTTTATCCCTTTGAATTGAGCCATAGACATGATGTCTCCGAGAACAAAATCCTGAATGAACAGGTAAGGGGATTGGATCATCCTCGGACTTTAGTCCTTTGAATTGAGCCGTAGACATGATGTCTCTGAGAAAAAAATACTGAATGAACAGGTAAGGGGATTGGATCGTCCTCGGACTTTAGTCCTTTGAATTGAGCCGTAGACATGATGTCTCCGAGAACAAAATCATGAATGAACAGGTAAGGGGATTGGATCGTCCTCGGACTTTGGTCCTGTGAATTGAGCCGTAGACATGAGGTCTCTGAGAATTGAATGATAGGACTGGATCGTCCCTGAGCTTCGGTTCAAAAGGTACATGATAGGACTAGATCGTCCTTGAGCTTCGGTTCAAAAGGTACATGATAGGACTGGATCGTCCCTGAGCTTCGGTTCAAAAGGTACATGATAGGACTGGATCGTCCCTGAGCTTCGGTTCAAAAGGTAATTGAGAGGACTGGATCATCCCCGAGCTTCGGCTCAAAAGGTACATGATAGGACTGGATCGTCCCTGAACTTCGGATCAAAAGGTACATGATAGGATTGGATCGTCCCTGGACTTCGGTTCAAAAGGTACATGACTGGATTGCATCATCCATGGACGTATGTCCTAAAGAGAGCAGGATTGATCACCCTGGAAAATGTTGATCGTATGATGACGTTGTTGTTGATCGTATGATGACAATGCTGATGACGATGTTGTTGATCGTATGATGACGATGCTGTTGATCATATGATGACGATGCTGATGTTCGTATGATGACGATGCTGATGATCGTATGATGACGATGCTGATGATTGTGATGAACCAGATGTTGTAGATCAAGATGATGTGATGATGCTGATGATCGTGTGATGACGATGCTGATGATCGTGTGATGATGATGCTAATGATCGTGTGATGACGATGTTGACGATCAAGAGGATTCAGATATTGATGTTGTTGTAGCTGTTTGAGTGCTGCAGAAGATAAAGACTCAGTACTAAAGATGTTGATGTTCCAGTAACCGGTTGAGTTACTGATGTTGTTAAGAAAGCTTCCAATGATTTATAGATGTATCATGTATGATGTTGATGACTCTTTGCTCGTGCAGATGCTGTTATAATATCCTTCTCGTTAAGGGGGAGTGTTGAGATATTGTAACTTCAAAGAATATTATAATTGTACTTTATTTATTCCGGAGATGTTCCATACCTCCGATGTGATTATACTATGAATCCGGAGATGTTTATTCCTCTGAGAAGTTGTGATAACTAGGGTTATTAGACCCACCATGTGGGGGTTGGCCCAGTCAGTTATAATAGGGTATTTAACCTAATGGTTAAATACGAGCCTACATGTACTTGTGCAAAATATATGTCAGTGTAGTGTATAAATAGAGGAGGTGTGTTCCTCATTTGACACACACACTCACTTGAGAGAGGCGCACTTGTGGAGGAGAGGTTTGCTATGGTGGAGGAGGAGATCATGTCTTTGGTTTGCATCTTTCTATATTGCTGGTCATCTATATTGACGAAGCTTTACTGGGTTTTCTATCCCATGAGAGTTTCCCAGGATAAATTTGTGTCTCTTGTGTTTATGCTATGCTTATTAGTTCTTCAGTGATCCTGTATATGCTATTATTGTGAAAATGGAATGTAATGCTGCTATTTTCTGTCTTAGCATATTGAATTTTAACACAACCATTGTCATGGTTTTCCCATGGTTAACCATGGTCATGGTTGATAATAGTTGATTAATTAAGGTTGATCTTGGGAAACCATATTCAACCACAGTTCACCATGGGTAACCATGGTTGACCATTACTGTCAACCACATGTAGACCATGTGGTTGTAAAAATATATGTTATTATTATATAAAATTATTTATCGACCATTATTGACCATGGTACACCATGTTTGGAAATGTTTGACATGGTTTACTATGGTTGACCATGGTTGACTATGGTTTTCCATCATTGGCCATGGATTCAACCATGGGTGACGATAGTGACCATAACCACAGCCAACGATGGTCAACCATGGATTGACCATGGTTGGCCATTACTGTCAACAACATCGTGACCATGTGGTTGTTAAGATATACGTTAATATTATATAAAAATATTTATTGGCCATTACTCACCATGGTTGACCATGTTTGGAAATGTTTAACATGGTTTACAATGTTTGGCCATGATTGACTATGGTTGACCATGCTCAACCATAGTCAAGCATAGGAAACCATAGTCAACATCTATGTTTGACATGGTTTACTATGATTTACCATAGTCAAGCATGTTTAACCACGGTCAAACAAAGTCAACCATTGTCAACGACAGTCAACCAAAGTGAACCATATGGTTGACCACAGTTGACCATGGTTAATAATAATAATAATAATATTAATTTTAACAATCGTAACTGGTTATTATTATTATTATCAAGCAATATCAGCGATTCAACCATATCAACCATGGTCAACAATATGGTTGACTTTGGTTGGGGATGGTAAAGGAACGTGGTTGATTTGGGTTGACCATGATTGACTATGGTCAACATTGGGTGACCATGGCTCACAATGGTTGACCGAAGTTGGTTGGTTGTTGTTGTTGTTATTGTTATTATTGTTAACCAACCATGGTCAAACAAGGTCAACCATAGTCAACCATGGTCGTCGATATGGTTGACTTTGGTACACGATCGTTGAGTACTCTTGACCATAGTTAACTTTAGTCTACCATGATTGACTATGGTCTACTATGGTAAACTTTATTTGACCATGGTCAACCATGCTTGTCTGTGGTTGACTTTATATGACCATGGTTAACTTTGGTGGCCATGGTTGACCATAGATGACTATGGTTAGCTTTAGTTGGCCATGGTTGACTATGGTTGAATATGATTGAGCATGGCTGACTTTGGTTGGGATGGTTGACTTTCGTTTACTATTATGGACTTTGTTTAACTATGGTGGACTTTGGTTTACCACAATTGACTATGTTTGACTTTGGCTGGCCATAATTGACTATGGTTGAATTTGGTTGACTATTGTGGAGTTTGTTTAAATATGGTTGACTTGGACTGATTAATTGACTATGGTTGACTATAATTTCCCATGGTTGGCTAAGGGTGACGTTCTTTTTCCATAATTGACTAATTGACCATGGTAAATCATAGTCGACCACTAATAATAATAATAATAATAATAATAATAATAGTATTATTATTACTAAGAAACCATCATTAACCATGAGAAACCATAGTCAGCGATGGTCAACCATATGGTTGACTTTATTTGACGAGAGTTGAACATTGGTGACTTTGTTTAACCATGGTCAACCATAGTTGAAAATGGTTGAATTTGGTTAAGGATGGTTAACTATGGTTAAGTTGGGTTGACAAAGGTTGATTATGATTGAGTTTAGTTGACCATGCTTGAGTATGGTTGACCATTGATGACTTTGGGTTATCTTCGTTGGCTATGGTTAGCATTGGTTGACCATGGTTGACCAAGGTTGGTTATTATTATTATAATTAGTATTAGTATTATTATTTTTAATAATGACCAACTATAGTCAACCATTGTAAACCATAGTGAACCATGGCCAACTATATGGTTGAATTTCGTTAACAATGGCTGACTATAGGTGACCATAACTGATTATAGTCTACCATGGTTGATTTTGGCTGACCATCCTCAACCATGGTTGACTATGGTTGGATATGGTTGACCATGGTTGTTTATGGTCAACTTTGATTGGCCATGGTTAACCATGGTTGACTATGGTTAGCTTTAGTTGGCCATGGAGATTCTGGTTCACCATGGTTGACTATGGTTGTCTTTGGTTAAATATGGTTGAATTTGTTTTACGATAGTCAACTGTGGTTGACTAATTCACTATGGTTGAATATGGTTGACTTTGGTTGACCATATTTAAATATGGTTGGCTTTGTTTTAGTGTGGTTGACTAATTCACTTTGGTCAACTATGGTTGACTATGATTGACCATAGTTGAATGTGTATGGTTGACCATGATCAACCATGGTTAAATTTGGTAGACTTTAGTTGACCATGGTTGATTATGGTTGAGCATGGTTGACTATGTTTGACTTTGGGCTAACCATGGTTGAATTCTGTTAACCATGGTTGAATTTATCACTTTGGTTGACTATGGTTGACTATGGTTTATTATGGTTGACTTAGGTTTACCATGGTTAACTTTTGCTTGAGTTTGTTTTACAATTGTTGTATTTGTTAACTTTTAGTTGACTATGGTTGACCATGGTAAACTTTGGTTGATTGTGGTTTACTTTGGTTTACCATGGTTGACTTTTGGTTGGATTTGGTTGATTATGTAAAATTTGGATGAATATAGTTACCATGGTTGACTTTGGTTGAACATGGTTTACTATGGTTGACTTTGGTTGACCAGGGTTAACTTTTTTCCTTCGATTGACATTTGGATGACATTGGTTCACTATGCATGACTTAGGTTGACCATTGTTAAATTTTTCTTGAATTTGGTTGACTATGGTTTCCTATGGTTGACCGTGGCAGACAATGGTTGACTATAATTAAGCATTGTTGACTTTGGTTACATGGTTGTTTATGGTTTACTATGGTTAGCTATGATTCACCACGGTTGACTATGGTTGACCATGATTGGTGATGGTGATTTTGGTTGACTTTTGATTTTCCATGGTTGACTTTGGTTGACCATGGTTAAATTTGGTTGACCATGGTTGACTTTGGTTGACCATGGTTGACTATGGTTAACCATAGTTGACCGTGGTTGTCTATACTTGACTATGTTTGACCATTATTGTTTATGGTTGACGATGGTTAACTACAGTTAACTTTGGTTGGTAATGGTTAACCATGGTTGACTATAGTTAGCTTTAGTTGGCTATTATTTCCCATGGTTGAATATGGTTAACAATGGTTGACTATGGTTGACTATGATTAATGACGAATAACTATGGTTAATTAATTCACTATGATTGATTATGGTTGGCCATGGTTGACTTTGGTTAATCATTGTTGACTATTGTTGGCCTAGTTTGGTCGAATGTGATTAACTATCATTCACCATTGTTGATTATGGTTGACTATTATTGATCATGGTTAACTATAGTTGACCTTCTTTGGCCATAATTAACTATTGGTTCACCTTGTTTAACTTTTAACCTGGGTTGAATTTGGTTGGCTATGGTTTATTATGGTTGACTTTAGTTAAATATGGATAATTTTGGTTGAATATGGTTGACTTAGGTTGACCATGGTTAACTATAGTTGCCTTTGTTTGATTGCAGTTGACTAATCTAGTTTGTTCAACTATGGTTGAACATGGTTGACTATGATTGACCATGTTTGACTATGTATGGTTGACCATGGTTAAATTTGGTTGACTATGATTTACCATGGTTGGGCATGGTTGCCTATGGTTGACTTTAGTTAACCATGGTTTACTTTTTTACTTTGGTCGAATTTTGATTGACTATTGTTGACCATGGTTATCTATGGTTGTCACCCTTGGATTGAAGTCAACCTTGCGTAAAAGTCATATCTTGATTGAAGTCAATGATGGATTGAAGGAAATCTTTTGTTGAAGGAAACCTTGTTAAAAAGTGAACTATGGATTGAAGTAAACCATGGAATGGAGGAAACTATTGATTGAAGTGAACCATGGATTGAAGTCAATAATGGTTTGAAGGAAATATTTCGTTGAACTCACCCTTGCCTAAAAGTCAACTATGATTTGATTTCAACTATGGAATGAAATGAACCATGGATTAAAACCAACATTGGATTAAAGCGAACCTTGGATTGAAGAAAACCTTCTTAAAAGTCAACCATCTCCATGGATGTCCATGTTTGTCTATCGTTGAGCATGTTTGACAATGGTACTCTATGGTTGAATTTGGGTGACTATGTTTCACCATGGTTGAAGATGCTTGACTAAAGTGTATAATGTTTAACTTTCTGATGTTTGACCATGGTTGAATATGGTTGACTTAGATATTTAAAGATGGCCGAATTTTGATGTTGTTGAATATGGTTGTTGTTGTTGACCATGACTTGATATGGTTGACCTTTAATGGTAAAGTGTTTTGATGGTTGTTATTTTTAATGATGTTGATAATAAATTTATTAAGATTAATATTATCAATGTTGGTAATATCAATAAATAGTGTTTTTAATGTTGATATTATTAATTTTATTAATAGGGTTACTAATAGTATTCTATTAAGTTTAACAATGTCAATATTAAAGTTTCACTAAGATGCTTAGAATACGTGATGATGCATTATAATAATAATATTCCTCATTTTATATTTTAATCCGTTGTGTCATATTGCAATGTTCGTACGCCTTATGTTAAATATTTTATGTTATTTAATTTGATTAATAATAATTTTATTGTTGTTGTTAATTGTATTAATATTTATACAATTAATATTAATATTGACATTGTTAATTGTATTAATAATATTGATGTTGTAAATTGTTATTATTTTTATTAATAATTTTATTATTGTTGTTAATTTTATTAATAATATTAATCAGTTTTATAAATATTTTTATTAATAGTAAAATTAATAATTATATTAATAGTAATAATTTTATTAATTGTAAGGTTATTAATTTATTATAATTAAGATATTATATATTAATAATTTATTATAATTAAAATATTATATATTAATAATTATATATCAAATCCAACAATTCTACATAATTATTTGTTCTGAAACTAAACCAAACCCTAAACTAATCTTTAAAAAAATCCTTTATGGCACCTCGCACTGTTCCCCTCTCCCTCCCTTTGAGAGGCACCATCAAAATATGCCCAACGGAGGCTCTTGTTAATTTGTTCCTCGGTGATGGCTCTCGGCTTGATCATCTCAATGTCTTGTGTAAAAAGGGAAAAGATGCCTAAAATGTTTGAGACTATTATCTCAGGCACAGTAACTCTCTCCTTAAAAAGAATGTTATTACGATGGATCTAAATTTACCCCAACACATCCATATATCAAAATTTTAAAATGAACTCAATAAAATAAATTTATATACAATCTTCTTAAATTCAAAATTTATATGTAATATTTTTATATGTTATAGCTTTTACACATCGAAAGATGAGATCCTCTATTTATGTTTTCCTTCTATGTTATATCTAACACATCTTTATTAGACACAAATTAGATTTTTATATTGAAAATTCATCACAAGCTTAGAGATCAGTTTAAGAATCATTTCAGAAAATTCATGACCAATGTTGCAGCATATGAGGAAATAGGAGAATTACAGTTTAATTAACATGTGTAAAAGCCAAACTTCAATAAAGAAAACAATGAAGAAGCATGGCTAGCAATTTCCGAAACAAATAATCATGTGTAACAGATCAATGATACTTCCACAGAGGTAGTCTCCTTATAAGTTTGCATCTAAGTAACCAGTGAAATGACAAGAATATTCGACTGAGACCTAATTAGTCATTCTTATGTCGATATGAATAGTTGATTACTTGAACTGAAGGGGAGAGAAGAAGGTTCGGCCGAATCGCCAATTGGGAGGGACTGCATTGTAGAAAGTCAAAGTCTACACATCACCTACCATCACTCGAAAGGAGAGCGCCTTCCCTTCCAAATTTCCAATGTTGTTTACCCAACTGGAACCCCAATTCCTTTTGCAAGCCCTGCCAGTAATTAGCAGGGAACCTGCCTGCATTTACCCACACACCCTTCATGTCCCCGCTACCACCCACATTGCTTATTACCACCGCATTGAAGAGGGCGTTTCCTTTCATGGAAAACCTGAGCCCTCCCTTCCTTCAGAATGGCACCCTTCTGTAAAAGATAGGCATAATTCCTTCTTTTTAGCGAGCAATGGTGAGGTAGGCAGGCATTGGTGGGTCGAAGTTGTGCTTGGGATGATTGCACCATCCAGCTCCATAGGGCGGACACAAGTTGGTAGCAGTGACTCAAATCCTGGTTCTACCTGGGAGGTACCAAGTTGGATCATATTTGGCATTGCACAACCATTCATAGCAAGATCCACATGCCGCCCCTTCTCTAAACAGGGCACTACTCAGTGCTATGTTGCTTATTCCATATCCACCTTCGTACATATTCTCACAATTATAATTAATTCAACCAAATTGTATTTAAGTCACGTCATACTATGGATGCAACTATTGTATAGCCAATTGCAGTTTCGAATAGGTTGGCGTATTGAGTGAAACCGCATATCCAGACCGGGTATTCCTCTGAGAGACCGCATATCCAAACCTGGTAGCCCTCTGAGAGAGTATGGGAACAAATCAGGAATTTACGTTTCTAAAGAAGCATATCAGTCACCAAGTTTCAGACTTTTATTTACAGGATGAACCAAATGTACCTAGATTGGATCTCACAGCATCAATATAGGTATAATTTTGCTTTCCAGAAACTAGATTTGAATAAATATCATGAGAATAGATTTATAACTGAAATCAATTGACTCTGATAATTATAGACAAACATATAAAAATAAATACCATGAGAGTTGAATGGTGCCAAAAGATGGTTACCATGAATAGGAAGGACTTCTTTTGGACAAACATAAAAAGGAAGTAGCAGAATATTTGGCTCATTGCTTAGAATGCCAGCAAGTCAAGGCTGAACACCATCATCCAGCTAGATTGTTGCAGCCATTACCCATTCCAAAATGGAAGTGGGAAACAATCAACATGGATTTTATAACTGGCTTACCAAAAGATTTTAGATGGCATGATTCAATCATGGTTGTAGTAGACAAGTTAAGAAAAGTTGCTCACTTTATTCCTATGAAATCTACATATAAAGTTGTTAACATTGCATATATTTATGTGAAGGAGATATTCCAGCTACATGGCATACCAAAGGTGATAGTCTCGGATAGAGATGCAAAATTTACAAGTAATTTCTGGAAGGATTTGTTTAAAGGTTTAGGAATGCAGTTAAATTTCAGCACTGCATACCATCCACAAACGGATGGGAAGACTAATAGATTAAACCAAACCTTGGAAGACATGTTGAGAATGTATGTCATGAACAAACCCGATAAATGGGAAGATTATTTACATTTAGTCAAATTTGCTTACAATAATAATTTCCAAGTTTCTGCAGGTATGAGTCCTTTTGAAGTTTTATATGGACATAGGTGCAACACTCCAATATCTTGGAGAAGCCCAGTAGATAAGTTAATGGTAGGACCTGAATTTTTAAGAGAAATGGGACTAACCGTGCAACAGGTACAACAAAACTTAAAGGCTACCCAAGACAGGCAGAAAATTTATGTTGATATAAAACAAAGTCCTAAAGAGTTCCAAGTGGGTGATCACGTATATATAAAGGTAAAGCCTAAGAAAATATCCTTAAGATTGGGCAATTATTCAAAATTGGCACCTAGGTATTGTGGGCCATTCAAAATTTTGGCAAGAATAGGTCCAGTTTCATATCAATTAGCATTACCACCTAACATTAAGGTACATACTGTGTTTCATGTTTCTATACTGAAAAGATATGTTCATGATGTCTCACACATAATTGATTGGAATTTAATCCATGTGGAACCGGAAGGAGAGTTCCAGGTGGGACTGGAACACATTCTCAACAGGAGAGAAACCACTCTCTGGAACCGTATCATTGGACAAGTCAAGGTGCAATGGCAACACCTTAGTCCAGAAGAAGCTACTTGTGAACTAGAGAGCGATATGCGGGAGACATATCCAAACTGGTTCCAAGAAGAACTTATGGAAGAATAAAACAATGTTGCAACACCGAGGACGATGTTACCTTCTAAGGGAGGTGTATGTAACATCCCCAGAAATAATAAATACTTTATTATTGCTGTTGGAAAAGAACAATTAAAAACAATTATTATTATTTTATTATTTTTGACTGAAAAGTAAATAATAGAACAATTGTATTGAGGATATTTTTATTTAATAAAATATAAGAAAACATTGAGACAAGAATGGATCTAGCTCTTGAAGAGTGTTTGCTGAACTACAAGAGGAAAATGACAAATGGCTGAAGCTGTTATAGATGCAGGAGGCATCATCCCTAAAAATCAGGTCACCACTCCTAGTTGAGTGCTAAAGAGCAGGAGGCTCATAAATGACCAAGTCCTAGGCAAAAGACTAGAAATAGTAATTCCATGACCAGCAGGAGGCTAGCATTGGACAAGGATTGATAATTTGCATTGCAGGAAATGGAGCACTCAGGAATTTTGTTCTTGTAGTTCAACAGATGAGCTCGGGGGTTCTGGAGCTTGAATGCTTTGGAAATTGGTTGGGTGGAACAACGAAGCCATTCTTGTTTTTCCAACTTTGGTGCCAAGTTCTAGTCCTATACTGAAGAGTAGGTTTTTAATTATTATTCTGCATTGTATTTTCAAAATTGAATCGTTTCATCTTACTATACTTTATTCTGTCTAGAATTTCTTTTATCAAGTTGCATAATCTCTTAGTTAGTATTTGTTTAAACCCCTGAGAGGATCTAGGTTAGGATAATAAATTAAATAATTATATCCTAGCCTTGGTTCTAATTTAAGAATTATGATAACCGAATATGGGGTGGTTTACACATGTTTTTATTTTTATGTTTATCAGTGATTTCTATTTCTCCAAATAAACTAAATTTCACCATCATTATCATTGTTATAGTAAAACAACTATATAAAGATCGATGCTAGATTTCCATTATTTCAAAAAAGTAGGATTCCTAGGGTTAAGCATAAACGACTGATTTAAATGCATAATTAAATATATTATCATCAATATCGAGACTTTTTCATGTGGTAGAGTACATTTGTAATTACTAGTTCCAAACCCTCATCTCCAAATAAATTTAACTTTATAATTCCAGACTTAATCTATCTATCAGATTTCGAAACTTGTAAAGGGTTCAAATTTAACTAATTTAAAAATAAGTTCTGTCAACCATAACATGGATGGAAATCATAATACGTATTGTATAAGCCAGTTTAGGGCTAAACACTTAATGCTTTTTTTAAACCAAAATCGATAGTTACCCTACAAATTGAGCATGCACCTCCTTTTCGAAAACGATTAACGTAGGCAGTATTGCAGCATCAAAATACTTTTAAACCAACATAAATTAATTAATGATTTACGAATCCATTTACAGATCAAGCCGAAAGGGCTCGTTGCTTCAGTCCAAATAACAATATCGATTAGGGTGAATCTTGTACAAGTTCACTTTATTTCTTTCTTTTATATAATTTATTCATCCACAGGCTCCCATTTTTTCGCTAAAGGTTTCCAAAATCAATTAAGAAGTAGACCCTATTAAATAAGGCAGGAAATGCATCCACGATGCTCACGGTAGGTGCGCAGATTTAAGGTTATTTACATTTTTACATTTTACATTTAAAACGCAAAACAACCAAAACAGGGTATGCATTCCCTCGTTCCAGACTTTAGCATAAGCAATATTAGTGTCTCAAATTTTATAAAAGGAAAGGAAGATAGCGTCATAAGGACTTTACTTACTGCATCACTTATTTTGTAAAAATAGTGAGACAAAACCTCTTTAACTAGTAAGGAAGAATCACATATAAACTCCCAGGCTTTAACTAAAAATCTTATACAATTTATAAAATGGAAATGGAAATACAAATATCTTCGTTGTCAACTTGATACCGATGCAACTTCAGGATTATATTTTAACTGGAAAGTCTGAAATACGATATAGATCCATTGGGAGAAACCCCAATTCCAGGCATTGAAGCGATAATAATCACATTTAAAATATTGAAGCACAAAACCCTTCTCGATTTAAAATAAATAAATAAAAGAAGAAATCTATTGGAGGTTACATTGGAGGTTACAGTTCCTAACTGTAGTGCTACATCAGCAAAACAACTCTTCATTTCAACCAAAATATTAACATGGCTAGCAAGCTTAAATGTTGCCCAAAAGTATGCAAGCAGGAGCTAACAAGGGGACCCACATTTAAGGCCCAAGGCTTACCTTGGAAGACAAACCCCCAGGTCGCTCGACATCCAACCTCTGCTTGCCTGTCGTAAATCTCAAATGCTGCAACCCTCCTATCCAAAAATATTGAATACATGTTATAATCTAAAAATGTTTAGAGTTGAGTTGAAAAGATTTAAACTAGAAAGCATAAAGGACTAAACATTACCTTTGTTTTTGTTTTGCAAACGAGACTGAAGGATGGCTGGCAGGTCGAGAGTATCTCCCGGAAACGCAGTTCAAATCTCAGCATAAAGGAATTGGTGCAGGGTTCCATGGCAGCCCTGGCCGCCGTGCGAGAGCTCGACTCTCCACACTCTTTGCAATTGTATAGCATTATTATAACCCTAGCGAGGGTTTAGTGTTGGGTCTCTCGACAGGTGAAAACCACGTGAATACATTTATTATGCCAGTTGGTTCCCATATCCATAAACCAATTCAAAAATCCACTTGGTATAGTTAGGAGCACTGTTTTTTCTTTTGCTTTAATATCAACACCATGGTCTTTGGTACAAACAACAAACTTATCAAACCTTAGACTTAAAAACTTCTTAGGCTAGGACCCTTCCCCCTTAGTGAAGTTAGATTGCTTCACACACATGTTTATAAGCATATTTTTCAGATGTTTGTCACAAGTAGGAAAACCTTTGACCTATTCTGACCTTTCACATTTGAGGATATCAACCTGT
Source organism: Larix kaempferi (assembly GCA_027924585.1). Lineage (NCBI taxonomy): Eukaryota > Viridiplantae > Streptophyta > Pinopsida > Pinales > Pinaceae > Larix > Larix kaempferi. The sequence continues at coordinate 8,623,475 of BSBM01000019.1, forward strand.
ACCTGTGCAAACGTTTCGACATGTTTTAGCTTCATAAGCTAAGTAAGCCTGGGGGCTTGGTCGAGGAACCCTTGTTGCTTTAAAAAAAATAGTTCACATTCAGTTAAGTACGTCAACATTCATATGTTTACGTTCAGCTTTTAAAACATCAATACAAACGCCAAAATAAGTTGACATTCTTACTTTGAAGTAAAGAGTTTATATTCTTTTCAATGGGGGTTTAGACATAATTAACAAATACAACATTGTTAAATAAAAGGCTATTCGATGATTTTACTAATCGTCCCTTTGTCATAAAAGTAGGATGCGTATATTTTACTTTTTAAATAGTAATTTCTATCTTTTATACCTTACAGATTTTTTTTTAAATTCGTGAATTTTAGAGTCATTACATATGGTATCGGAGCTATGTTACAGCAATTGGCTTAAATCGGCTCAAACCCTGTCGTTGAGTGAGAGCTCGACTCTCCACGCTCTTTGCTGGAATCACATAAGTCTTTTTTGTCTATCGCCCCCGATGTAGCACAAACCTGTCAATCAGTCATTATATCTGTTAACATAGATAAACAACCAGTTCCAAACATCTATCAATTCAGAAATCATGTTAATGAAAAGACCAAGTATGTGAGACGTACTGCAAGTCTCATGCGCAACGTTGGCGAAGAAAGCAGCGATTTCTCTCTTATTGTGATCAGAGCTCCCAGTGGTGCCAAAGTCAGGGAATGCATTGGCCGCATTAATGAAGTCATTGTATGTATAGAATTTCTTGCCTACGCAACTATCATCGGCACCAGATAAAATTCCATTGAAGATATATTGGGTAGCAATATCGCCAACATCTCCTCGGCAGATGGAAACAACATAAAGAGCAAGAGCAAGCCACAAAATTAAAACACTCCAGAGATGAGTTGCCATATTGGAGGCTAATGTCTATCACTAATTTTGTTATCGCTGAGATAGGCCCATAAACAAAAGTGCTTTGCTCTGCAGTGAGAAGATATTGCCTGCTTATATAGGCATAGCCACAGACGTGGGGGTATCTAGATTGTATGTGTTTTCACAGACATGGGAGTGAAACCGCATATCCAAACCTGGTAGCCCTCTAAGAGAGTATGGGAACAAATCGGAATTTTAAGTTTCTAAAGAAGCATATCAAACACCGGGACGGGATGTGATATAGGTCGGTTCAAATAACCCTAATTTCTTTTATTATTAACTGAGCAACTGTTAGATTCAACCATTGAACTTCCCTATTTCCGCTCTCCTGGAAGAAGTAGCCAACCACGTGGAGTGGAGTGGATTAAGAATCTTTCCCCGTGGAAAATGAGTTGATTAAAAAAAAATGGGGAATTAAGATATGACCTTTCGATAGCCGGTCCATCCCCACGAAATCTGTACCCTTGGATCTTTGTGCTCGACCAAGTATATACCATTTGATTAGATCTCCATCGCCCACCTTGATCCTTGATTAAAAAACCGCAGTAGCCTCCCACAACAATTCTCATTATAACATCTATCGGCGAATTATGAAATTATATATATAGTTGATTATATTATATTTATATATATAATAAATGACATGTAACTTAAAATATTATTATAAATTTAACTTATGATTAAATTGTTTGAAATGATTCTTAAATTATATATATTCCAAAGTGAACCGAACTTGTTTTTGCAATTTTGGGCAAACATGTTGCTGTGTACCCTGTAAACCGTGATGAAAGATCATGTAGATGCTTGAGAGTATGAGCCCGTAGCTTTGCAATTTTAGACGTACATGTAAATTGTAACAACCAGATTCTTTCAACCTTCTTTTGGGTAAGGAAAGTAAGAGAAAGGAAACAATCCCCCAAGAGATCAAGATTGGAGAAGGAGAAAGAGTGGGGTACTTCGATGGAGCATGTGAAAATAGTAAGTGTGCGTTTGGAGGCACTTGAGGCTCTCAAAGCTGGATCTACTATTATATTCCTTGCTAATGGGGGCGATGGAACTAATAAGAAGGCGGAAGGTCTAGCGCTGCAAGTCGCTAAAGAAACATTGGTGGAATCCATAAAAGTTTATGGAGCTGTGGATAAAACAAATAAATAAGTAAAACAACTTCCAAAATCATTATTTACAGAATCTAGGAAGCAATCTGGAAACTCTAGCATCTTCTTCAACAAGGTGGAATTTAAGCACGTCTATAGAGAACAAAACATGCAAGCTGACAAACTTTCAAATGAAAGACTTCACTTGGAAGAGGGAAGTGCAAGAAAATTATTCAAAGCAATGGCGTCCTCGATCAGCTATCAACACAAGATTTTTGGAGAGGGTTGTGATTTTGGAAATCTCTGGAATAGTTTTACTTTGACAGTTCTTTTTGGATATTTTGAAATTTTGTAACTATTATGAACAAGATTGGAGTGAGACACTATTACTCTCAATTTTCTAATTACTCTTAATTTTTACTTCAAAATAGTGGATCAACACTTGTGGAATGTATTCTCACCTCTTTAGGAATGAAGAATATGATTTTTTCTTTGGAAAAAAAAAAGGTTCAGCACCCTTAAATATCCCCTTGACACCCAAATTATGCAATTCTATAGCATATTTGTGATTCTAAGATTTTTTAAAGATTTCCACTCAAAATACAAACAAAATAAAAAATATAATTAAAAAAAGTTGAAAACATAGAATATTTAGACTATACTTTTACCTATATAACTTTATGATATTTTTAATAAATCCATTAATATTAACACTAAATATAATTAAAATATAAAAATAATTATTACTAAACACAAGAAAGCATAAAATACTTATTACAAAATAGTCAACAAACATTTTATTAATTTCGAAATTTCTTTAAAAAGAATTCAAACCAAATAAACTATTAAACATCATTAAAAGCATAAAACTAAACCATATTGATTACAAAAATATTGAGCAAAGCGTTTTGCCCAATAAAAATAAAATTTGTTACATTAACACACTAGTTTATAAGGCATATTCACAATAAAAATAAAATTTGTTCAAAGTTACATTAACACACTAGTTTATAAGGCATATTCATTATATAAATGATAGCTTTAAAGACTCGGCATTTCGCGGCAGGGTTCAAGACTTTTTTTAAAATTGATTATCGTTTTACACTGTCCAAAAACGCCCCACTACATGACTAGGTGTGAAATGGCTATTTACCAGCCATGGCCAGGATATTGTCATGTAGCTATGAAATGGGTATTTACCAGCGATGGCCAGGATATTTCAAAGTTGTTAGTGAGATGTGAGGTCATCAAAATGAGTGTTACCTTTAGAAACACTCATAAAAGCGTTGCTAATTTGAATATGACAGAAATAAAATTAAAATAGAAACTGAATTTTATTTCCAACCATGTAGAAGATTGGAAATTCTAGACAACATAGACACATTTCATCGATTGGATGATCACTGTATATTTGGCTGGTGCACTTGGAAAAGTCAATTGTAGTGAGGGGCACAAATCATTTATCCCACCAACAACACGTTATTTATATCTCAGCAATGGAGGCACGACAAGACGCTCAGCAGATTTTGATTTTGCGAGAGAGAAGCCGCTTAAAATCTCTGTCAAGATGCTGAAGATGGGCAGTGATGAGGCTGAATTGGAGTTAGTAGTGCATTCCCATGATCATGATCACAAGGCAATGGTCATGGTTCCTCCTCCTACAACTGCACGCCATCGTTTCAAGGAGGCTGTCAAGGAAACGCTCTTTCCAGATGATCCCTTCAGAGAAATGAGAAAGCAGACCAGTTTTGCTCCAAAGTTGTTGATGGCCCTTCAATATCTCTTTCCAATCATCCAATGGGCGCCAGAATACTCCTTCCACTTGTTTAAATCTGATGTCATATCTGGCATCACAATAGCCAGTCTTGCTATCCCTCAAGTAAGTAAGGAGTTCTTCAAGTCTAACCAGGTTTTGTTTTGTTTAAGCTATCTGAAGAATCCTCTCTGATATTTGTGTTATGTTTGTAATTTGTTTATGGTATCAGGGAATAAGCTATGCTAAACTCGCGGATTTGCCTCCTATAATAGGACTTTGTAAGCTAATTCACCCACCCACTAAACTCCTTAATGTTATGCTGGCTATTACCAGATAGAATTTATTTCTGTTTGTGATCACTGTATATGGTGTGCGGTTATCACAGATTCTAGCTTCGTGCCGCCAATAATATATGTAATTTTGGGGAGCTCCAAAGACCTCGCTGTGGGAACTGTGGCAGTTGTATCGCTTATTCTAGCATCCAAGATTAGGAGTGAGGTGTCTCCAGAAGAGAATCCACAATTGTATTTGAGATTAATTTTCACTGCTACGTTTTTTGCTGGCGTTTTCCAGGCTTCATTGGGACTTCTCAGGTACTCAATCATAATAACCACTTCTTGGAACAGTTTTATTTATTGAATGCATCATCATGCAGCGCCTTTCGGTTCTGGGTATATGGTTGCTTGTTGAATGTTTCTATGCTCTAAAAATCTTAGCTAAATAATTTCATATTCTGCGCTGCAGGTTAGGTTTCATTATAGATTTTCTTTCCCATGCAACAATAGTGGGATTCATGGCAGGAGCGGCTACAATTGTGTGTTTACAACAGCTTAAAGTTATTCTCGGGCTAAGACACTTTACAACCAAAACAGATGTAGTTTCTGTGATGAGCTCAGTTTCTCAGTAATCTGACAATGTTAGTCCATGTCATATTAGGTTTTAACCAGCTAGCTTATACATTGGGTATTTTTTTAATATCGAAAAATAGAGAGATTGCTAATGCGTGGTTTTAGGTTTTCTCAGTGGAGGTGGGAAAGCATTGTGATGGGAATCTGCTTTCTGTGCTTTCTTCTTTCTTCTCGTTACGTCGTATGTGCTTCTTCTCTCCTCCGTTTGAAATTGAGACTAGGCGCTGAAATTGAAATTCACACAGCCTAATAACTTCATGTGAAATTGGCAGACCAAAAAGCTACCCAAACTTCTCCTTGTAGCCGTCGGTGCTCCGCTTCTCTCGGTAGCACTTGGAAGTATCTTCGTATTTTGCACGCGTGCAGAGAATCACGGAATACAAATTGTATGGAATCTTAACTGTGGAACCCCAATATTATGATAAATATATTACAGTGTCTTAATCTAACTATGAATCTGTATAGGTTGGTCACCTGAAAAGGGGTTTAAATCCCCTTTCTTTGAATATGCTTGTATTCGAGAGGAAGTATCTGACGACCACTTTGAACGCTGGACTGGTTTCTGGTATCATTTCCGTCACTGTAAGGCCCTTACTCACCCGCATGTACAATGACATAATAATAATTATGTTAGGCCCTTACAGAATAATTATGTTAAGTTACTTTTTTTTTAAACAAGATTCCATAAATAGTTACAATGCTAAATGCAAGGAAATGTAAATGACTAACTGGTCGGCCTCAGCGTTTCCAATGTACAGAAGTAAATGTGTGTTCTTTGTGTGCGATCTTCTCTCTCACGGCCTATGCTGAATGCAATGATCTTTACTCTCCTCGATCTTCCGCTGATCAAACTGAATTCCTCAACTCTGTGCCTGCGCACTGGTCTTCTACCCTGCTGCTGGTCATCCCAAGATCCACGCCATTCCTCGAGACACTCTTCCTCTTTCCACTGAATCCTCCCAATCCTTGATCCCAACCACCTTCAATGACTACTCATAACTTCCTTAGCAACCCAGAACGGCTACCAAGTACTTCACTTTGACTTTTGAACTTCTCTAACTCTGCTACAGTGGTTGGTTCCTTCACTGTCCTCGACCATACTGTCTTTCATCATCCTTTGACATACCCATCGGCTTCTCTTCACGTCTAAGGCTTCGCTAGTCCGCCCCTTTTTCCATGCTTGGCTTTCACCGTACTCTGTCGATGTCCCGATTCGACAACCTGTCAACCTTCGACGCCTTCACTGCAACCTGTCGTCTGTTGACTTCCAACAGGTCGACTCTCAACCTCATTGCTTCTTCTGTCGATCGCATATCGACATCTTCTGCTCGACTTATTGACTTCGATAGTCAATCTTCATTCGCACGAGTGGTTGTCGACAATCCCCCTGGTCAACTGCTCATATCGATCAACTTCGACTACTCTACCTAGGCCCCGATGCTCCTGCTTCAGCTACCCTCTTCCCCTTTGCAGCAAATAAAAACTTATACAACAGCCCTTAAAGCTACTTTTTCTAAAACTTTACTTCAACTAACTCTTATACATTATTCTATGGCCTTTGCTATACAGCATTTCCAAAATAGACCAAAATACATGCATTTGAACTCTATGTCCAAAAGAAAAGAACTGATAGGATCTGCAACTTCAACATTAAAAAAAAAAACATAAATACATACATTAATGTATCTGTGCAACCAATCTCTACTAGTATTTACTGGATAGCTCTACATTGTTTTGCATTATCTCGGTGCTACTATATATAACTCGTATGGTAATTACAGGAAGGGATTGCCGTTGGAAGAACGTTTGCCATGTTTAAGAATTACCATATCGATGGTAACAAGGAGATGATGGCTATCGGGATGATGAATATAGTCGGTTCTTGTACCTCGTGCTACATCACCCAAGGTAATTTTTCAGTTTATTTCACGGACAAAAGCCTGCTGTTAACTTGGTCTGTGTGACAATGAATTGACTTTTATAGCAAGTGATAACTTCGTCTCTTTCAAATAATTAATGTTGGTTTTAAATATCGTCTCATAATTTTGTACTATATATTTGATTAAAAGTATTTTCTATAAAAAGTTTACTTCAGTGTTTTATTTGTATTTGGTTTGTATTGGATATTTTCTTTATATGCTTTTTCCATATTTAATTCAATATTTATTAATATTGACCATATATTGGTTAATGAAAACTTTTATTTAATAAATTTAATGATTTTAATAAATTTGGAATTCTCTATAAAGTTTTCGATAACATTATAGTTGAATAAAATTGCATCTTAATCATAAATTTGTCGAAACCGTAATTTCAAGATTTTAACGAAATATAAGCCAAAAATTCATTGTGAAAAGAGGTAAAAATTTTCAAATCATGAAGTAATGGGGAAATGACAAATACTTTTGTGTTTTAATAATTATAATAATGAGATGTTTTACTTTATAGTTTTGGAAGAGGCAGAGAAAAGGAGAAGTGACAAGTGCTTGTGTGTTTTAATAATTATAATAATGATGTGTTTTACTTTACAGTTTTAAAGAGGAAGGTAGTGTAATAAAGGTATTTAAGTGTTAAATTTATTTATTTGTTAAAATTACAATTTCATTAATATAGAATTGTATAATCTAATTCATATTCAGTGATTATTTTTAATTTTTTTTATTATTCCACCCTTCCTGCAATCTTAGTAGAATCAATGAGTAGATCACATTTTTTTGTTAATTTGTAAAACAGATTTAATCATTTTCATAGTTTTATTATTAAAATGTATTAAGATACGCTGAAAAATTTAAGGTGGTCATAAATATAAAGTAACATAGATCCATTTTAAAGGGGATCTATCAAGTGTCTAGAGGTGTCTAGAGGGATGAAATCTCTCTAAGTGATTTCTTTAAGTGCAAACCCGTTTTTAGAGTGTACAAATGTTGAGGAAGAATTTAAATTATCTAATTTGTATAGTTTCATATATATATATCGTTGTAAATGTTTTTTATAATTTTTTATTATCTTTTAAAATGGACACGTGTCAATTCTAGGATGAGCACGGCTCTGGAATGAACCTCTTCAACTTCCAATCTGAAAACTGCCCAAAATTAAAGTTAAAAAAATTGCGAAACTTAGAGAATTGCCAAGCAATCTGCTCACCCATGATCGCTTATAAAGCAAATGAAAAGCTCTCATATCATCCAAAAAAAATAGGTTTTTTTCTATAGTTTTATAAAATTAAGCTAATACGAAGTTTAACAGAGTTACTAAATATTTGTATTCATGGTAGGAATTTGGTAAAAATCCTATCTGTCAAAAATAAGAGTTTCTACACTAAATATAAACATTTTACCATTTTCTTCATTTTTTATGGTTAATATAAAATATAGACCGTATTTGATGGGCATTTTGCCCATGACATGCCCATCAAATTCCAGCGTTGTAATTGCATTTATAGGGAATTAAAAGAGAAAAAATAGACAACAGTGACACGAGCTTAACATCAACGGGGAATTAAAAGTTAGAGTAAAAAGCAACACTAACACAGAGCTTAACACGACCGTAAATATGAATATTTGCATTTATATTGTTTTATGGATGTAGCTTAACCTGAGCATAAAATGGAATATTTGCATTTATTTATTTATTTTAAAAAAATTAGTAAATCATTATTTGAATATTTGGATTTATATTGTTTCATGTTTTTATTAGGATATAATTTTTTTTTTATGTCACAAGTTAAGTACCATGAACAAGTTATCTCTTACTTGTTCTCCATGTTAATTGGTTTTAATCACTTCTCTATGTTTGAGCTACTTGTTATCTTCTTTAGTTAAATATGTTATCTAGTTGTTATCCATGCTTGAGCTACCACTTATCTATGAGAGAGATAGAAAGAATTTATAATTGTTTATTTTGAATTTTGAATACGATCATAAAATCAATTTGGACAATACACTTGTCTCATCCCCATTCAATCTAAGAAAAGCATAAATGATAGTCCACCCCAAATTTTAAGATATATAAACACTTATTAATATAAATATAACTCAATTAGATAAAGTTTTTTTCTTTTCTTTCGAATATTAATATGAATCTATAAGAATAGCTCCCTTGGATAATTCACAACATGGAGTTTTGGTACCTCTTAATATAATCAAGTTAAAATTAATCAATTTTGGCGTTGCAGCTCCTTTCCCTAGATCAGCAGTGAACTTGAATGCGGGGTGCAAGACAGCTGTATCTAATTTAGTGATGGATACTTCACTAATGATGACTCTTATTTTCTTGACTCCGCTATTCTACTACAGTCCACTGGTTGTATTAGCGGCCATCCTTGTTTCTGCAATGTTGAGTATAATCGACTTCAAGGCCGCTTACCACATGTGGAAGGTCAACAAAATCGATTTTGTTGTTTGCATGGCAGCCTTTCTCGGGGTAGTATTTGACGATTTCCAAGTAGGCCTCATAATTGCGGTATGTATATATACTTACTTCATTAATATTTCCTCATTCAATTCAAATAAATGAGCTATAATTTGAATGGATGTTGCAGGTATCCATCTCTGTAGCAAGAATAATGATGCACGTTATAGGGCCACGCATAGCAGTTGTCGAAAACATTTGTGGAACTTCAATATACCGAAACAAGGAACAGTATTCACACTCAGCACGTACCCCTGGCATTTTAATTCTCAGCCTATCTTCCCCTATCTATTTCGCCAACCCCTATCTATTTCGCCAACTGCAACTATATGAGAGAGAGGTATGTCGTCTAGTTTGATTTGCACTAAGTGTCAATTGTCACCATATTCATCTTGGAATTAACTGCTAAATTGCTTACTATATATAGGGTACTCAGATGGATAGAAGAGGAAGAAGAACATCGCATAGCCAGCTGCAGTCAATAGATTTTGCATTATATTGTCCTCGACATGACTGGTAATTAGCTCCTTTTACTGGTTCGTTTTCTGGAAATGCAAGTCTGGATACAGAAATCATAACGAGTATTTATTCGTTTACAGATGTTAGTAGCATAGACACAAGCGGAATTAGCATGCTCCAGGAACTGGAAAAACACTGCAGAACCGACAACTTCAGGTACAAAGGTTTTATGGTAATTTATTTCAGTGCATAAACATTTCACTATTATTTATTATTATTATATCTATTAATTTGTAGTTGTAGTTCCTGAATATGGATACTATTATTATTATATCTATTAATTTGTAGTTGTAGTTGTTGAATATGGATACTGGATAGGTGGATTGATCACCAGTTAAGTGTCATAAATAAGTTATATGTTATTTGTTTTTCATATTTGATTATATCTCCATGTTTTATTGTAATCATGTGTTGTCTATGCCTCACTACCTGTCACTAACTGTTATCTGCATGTAAGTCATATCAATTATCAGTTATTTTTTCATATTTCTCTTTTTTATAATTGTTTTTTTTTAGTTTTAAATAAAACCCTAAAATCAATCTGGACAGTACACTTGTTTCATCTTCCATCTTAATCCATCCCCAATTCTAATATAAACACATATTAATGTAAATATGAGTAATTTTTTTTTTTTTACTTAAGTTGCATTGACCAATCCTAAGTAATATATATATATATATTTTTTAACTTAGGTTGCATTGGCCAATCCTGGCCCAGAGCTCATGGAGAAACTACTCAAGTCGAAGTTCAATGAACTGATTAATCCAAAATGGCTTTTTGTCACGGTGGGCGAGGCCGTCACTGTCTGTAGCTCCTTCCTCCATGACAGAAGGTTGAACGTCACATCGAAGAAACGAGGTGTCGACAACAGAGAAGCTGCGGGTAGTGAAGCCATTGTTGAATAAAGGTTTTTGTCGATGGAAAATCTGGGCGTAATGAGAACGATGCTGAATAAATAACGTTTGTATGTATTGATGATTGCCATGGGGCCTTCTCCTGAGTGCAAACGTGCTGTACATTTAGTCTCGCCATTTTCATGTCTCTCTCACTGCAGAGAGAAAAAAAGCTTTTTCTATTTCAATAGAGGAAAAATCTTCTCCATTGTTTGCAACTCGAGCAGGTTTTCCTAATTCGAAGCGTTGAATGGTGCGCCTGTCTTTCTCACTGGTGCGTGTTATGCGTGATCCTCGTTCTTTTAATACGAATAGGAAATGTAACTTCTCCATCGTTTGCAAGAGGAGCAGGTTTTTCTAATTCAATACGAAATGTAATTTTAAGGTGGGTATTACTGTCGTCGATTTGAAGGTTCTTTTGACATTGTACAAATAGCATCATTCAATCAACAATCATGGTGCTTTAAGTGGCAGACCGAGAACGTTAGAATACAAGGAAGAATTAAAGATTTTTACACTCCCTTTTCTCTCTAGAGAACTCTGTTTATGCCGACAAAGTTGATGTATAGTCGCTGAGGATAAACATTAAAGATGTGTACAGTTCCTTTGCTCGGCCCGATATATTCAGTTTGCTATAGGCCATAATGCAGGGCAGCAGGTTTGTTGATTGTTGAATTTCAAACAGCTTGGATCTCAATCGTCAACAAGCCTACTACAGCCTGCAACAAGCCGCCCTTTGCTAGCTGAAACACTAAATAAAGCTCTGTTTATAATGACAAAGTTGACGTATCGTTGCTAGAATATATGGTGAAGTTACCTTAATCACAATTAGCAATGAAAATAGGTGTACTATCAAAACTGGAAGTGCAGACATCACAAAACGCACTTAAATATCAAGTTTTTACCCTTTTGGTCCATATCACTCACATCATTATGGTGCATGTCACTCACATCAATGGCGATTATCATTATGGTGGGATACTCAATAAAGAGTTTAACCAATGCTTTGATTTTGATACCAAGCGAACCAATTCTTGTCTTGAGCCAAAACCAGCGACCTCAATAATCATATAGAATGCTCCAAATTCGTCCCCACTAAAAGAACACACCTAAAAGTGAATATCATTAATAGTAGAGTGAATACCTAACATTACTACAATTCTATTTCTATTTGATCAGTCACATTACTTCACCATATACATTCATGTAATCATCTTATTTAACAAGTATAAAAATTACAACATATGCATTTCAAACACCCTTTTTCCCCTTGGGTTTGCTTGGAATATCAAACACTATTTTTTCATCACAATATGGAAGAAAACATATTCATATTCTTCAATAGGCACGGTTTAGCATATTAATATTTCTCTACGTGTTAAGAATATAATTCATTATCTCAAGCATATCTAATAAATCTTTTTCTATTGGTAAAGCAATTTTTTATAGCTTTGCGGTTTTTGACAATTTTGAGAGGTGGGAGGACTCATGGAGATCATGGCCACAACAACTGAGGGGTTCCCAAGCTTCCTCAACAGATCTATTAGGGGACCACCAGATTGGAAGCATCCTGATCTCGTTGGAGGTAATGGGAGGAGAGGGAACTAGTAATTAGGGTTCGAGTTAGAGAGTTTTGTCAAACAAAAGGAGGCATGGACAGTGTATCCCCAAAACTGCCCAAATCCCTTCCATGCAGATCAAATCAAGTAAGTTTAGGGATAGAATTCAATACATGAAATATCATGCCCTAATAGAGAAATTTGTTGGAATATTGTCATTTGAAAAATCCTTAGTCTGGTGGATAAAATCCACCTGGAAGCCACGAGGCCACTATGATCTTCAACTAGGATCCAAAGGATTTTTTACCATTATCTTTCTAAGCATGGAAGATAGAAACCATGTTCTTGATGGTGGCCCCTATTTCTTTTATTCCGCGGGTCTATTGCTTAGGCCTTGGAAAGAAAAGTTTTTCCCTGACAAAGAGGACATGAGGGTTGCTCCTGTGTGGATTCGACTCTATTCTCTCCCAAGTGAATACCGGGACTCATAAATTTTGGAAGATATCGGGAATAAATTGAGCTCATTCATAAAGGTATCAAAGCAAACAAAGGCTCAAAGATATACGGCCTACGCAAGGATATATGTGTATATGGATCTATCAAAGGAATTACCGGAGGCCGTCAAACTGTCATGGGAAGACGAAGATTGGGTCCAAAACCCAGACTATGAACAAATCTTGTTCAGATGTCGTCGTTGCCATGAGTATGGTCATCTGTTCAAAGAATGCCCCCTGAAATCCCCAAATCCTCAACCCAGGCAAGTTGATGAAAACGTGGATCATAGGTTTACTAAGGTTCAATCTTGCAAAAGAGGAGGAAAAAAGTAGGAAAACATGGAGGCTCCCCAAAAAATCTCTGTACCCAATCAATTTGATTCCCTAGTTGATCAACTTGAGGATGTCACTAACAAGATGTCCCCTGCTAAGTATCAGCACAATCAAAACCAAAAGGATGAGGAGGAGGGGTGCGAGGAGGCAATAAATAAGAAGGTGAACGATGGGACCATCCCAAATCTAGTTCTGGAAATTGAGGAAGAAGTAGAAGATATGGACATCAGAGACCTAGATCTAGATGGCATAGAACATGCCTATGAAGACGTTGAAAAAGGTTACATCTCCCAGGAACAAGTCATCCTTCTGAAAGAAGAAATCATCAAAACAAGGGCAACTAACCATCTGGGAATCAACCCTGGTTCCCACAAGGACTACAAACAAAAGCATGAGGAGATGGCCAAGAAGACAGGCAGTAAATCTAATAGGAAATAGATAGGGGGAGCAAGACTAAAGTTAGTCGAATCACGCCAGCACCCTACCATTACATCCAAATACCTCAAGGCCCCATTAGTAGACTCAATCATTCAGAAGGGCTCGTGGTCTGAACTTTTGGACAAAATGAGGAAGATATTATCCAATTGGACACTTTGTCCCCTCAATTTTTCCAGCAGACTCGTCTTGGTCAAGTTAGTGCTGCAAGTTATGCCAGTATGTCTATTCTCTTCTCTAGCTGCCTTGAAAGATATTATGAAAGAGATCAAGATCATCTAGCAAAAATTCCTATGGAGTGGAGCTAGTGAGCAATGAAAATGGGCCCTGGTGATTTGGGACACCATTTTCTCTTCGAAGAGACATGGTGGCCTTGGTCTTCGAGACCCTGAAAAGGTCAACTATGTAAGCGGAGCAAAGATTTGGTGGAGATGTGCTACTCACAACTAGGAGTCATGGGCCAGATTATGGCATATGAAATATGCTCCTAGCTGGAAAAAAAGGCAATCTTATTCGTTTCTCAGAAGTGAAGCAAGGTTCCCACATCTGGAAAACTGCCAACCAGGGCATAGGCTTGGTCCAGGAAAACAACTTTTGGGAATTTTGAAATGGTCAGCGTGCCTTATTCTGGGAAGATTCATGGCAACAAATGCCGCCTCTAGCTCAAAGTTTGGAGACATCTCTCCTCATAAGAGAATGCATCAATCAAGGAAAGAAAAGGGTGAATGACTTATGGGTGAACTCATATATCGAGTTAGATTATAGGGTTTGGGCCCCTAGGCTTGGTGGGAACAACATGGGCCAGGGGAGGAAGTCAATGTGATAGAAGAAACCATAAATGACCAGAAAATTAGGTAACATTCAGGGGATGACAGACCTTGTTGGGGATTCAAACCCAAGGGTTCATTCACCATAAAAGAATCATACAACATATGGATGGGCTTCAATAATCAACAACTAGAGAAAAAATGGAAGAACATGTGGGGCTCTAAACTGTGTCCCAAAATTTCTACCTTTACCTAGCTAATGATTAGAAGACGAATCCTAACTGGCGACAATATTAAGAAAAGAGGAGTGCAAGGTCCTTACATATGCTGCATGTGCACCAAGGATGAATAAACGTTGAACCACCTCATGGAATCTTTCCCTTTCGATGCGAATCTATCGCACTGTGGTGCCACTACTTTCAGGAGATCTGACAGGCTCAAATAATTCCCATACCAGACCCTCATCTCCTGGTCGAATGACCCCTTCCAGAACCTGGTTTTCAATCATCTCTGGAAAAAATTTCCAAGCTTTCTGGTATGGGAGATATGGCGTGAACGAAATTCCAGAACGTTCCAAGGAAAGTCTGGAATGGAAGACATGGTGTGGAGAACTATAAGGAACAGGATGATAGAAACTGTTAGAATGCAAACATGGGAAAGCTTTGACTCAGAATCAAATGCGACTAAATCCATCATCCTGACGGCTTGGGGTATTACGAGTCCATTGCAGTGTTACGGTCGTCCCTCATGGGCTTTGATGGATAAAGCAAGCCCGGATTACTGGTATCCACGCCTTGAAGGCTTCTTCAAGTTCAATTTCGATGGGGCCTCTAAGGGGAATCCAGGGCCAACAGGGTTTGACAACATAGTAAGAAACCACAAGGGGAATTACAAAGGTTTTTTACTGGCTTAATAGGTGTCGAAACTAATAATGCAACGAAGATTGAAGGATTAATTCATGGCATACAGATGACCATCCACCACATATGGACCCCTCTCATCATAGAAGGGGACTCACAAGTTGTCTTAAACATGGCCATGAGGATCCATAATGGGACGTTTAGCACCAAAGCGACATCTTCTTGGAGATTAGAAAGACATTTGGAGAGGTTAGCAGAGATTATGTGTCCTAAGCTGGAGGTCTTGTTTATCCATGTCAGGTGGAATGGAAACAAATTTGGTAGAAATGTTGGCCAACCTTGGGACTAATACTCATCGCTCCATCAATGTCAGTGTGTGGGAAGAATTAAGTGACACGATGGTCCAAGACGGGTGTATTTCCATCATGACCCTTGAAATGTCACGCAATAATGAGGCCAACGATCAAAGATAGTAAGTAGGATGTCCTTTGGCCACATAAAGCAAATGAAATGTTATTAGATGGAATTCTAGATAGGTGGGGAAATCTGAAGGATGGTGAGGGGGACTTAACTGCCATTAAATTTAGCCTAACGATAGTCTTGTCAAAGAGTCATGATGCAGGTGAAGTTATGATTTATGAAGGTGGCGAATCCGTCCCCCAGATTGAGGTATATCTTTATAGGACTACGGAGCTCAGGAAG
Source organism: Larix kaempferi (assembly GCA_027924585.1). Classification (NCBI taxonomy): domain Eukaryota; kingdom Viridiplantae; phylum Streptophyta; class Pinopsida; order Pinales; family Pinaceae; genus Larix; species Larix kaempferi. The sequence continues at coordinate 8,639,142 of BSBM01000019.1, forward strand.
ATCTTAAATGCATGTACCAGAACAATCATGGCCCAAAATATAATTCTCCTATATATTCGATGGAAAGGTGATGGCAGTTATCATGTAGGGAACAAGGTTCTATCATGCATGGAGTTTGTGTTCACCTTCCTGCTTACCAGTGAGGGTGCTTTTCATAGTGTGAGAGATATGCATAGCAAGCGAGCGAGGGAGGGTGAGAGCATGACAAAACAATGGAGAATGAGGCATAATGTGAAGGAAAAACCCAAGGGAAAAGGCCGGACGATCACTCATGCACAGAATAGAGAACTGTGGTAAGCACGCATATTTGAGATGGATTTGCCTTTGATCATCTAACAAGAATTGAAGGACGTTGAACAGAGGCTCGGGCGAGAGTTGGATAAGGACAACCTGCAAGAGGAATGCCAGAAGATTGAGGATTGGGTCATGTACCCTAGTAACAATGTTTCATGCCTAAGTCTCTGTGAGTGGATTGTGGTGCTTTTCTAGGTAATGAAGAACCTGATGGGGCATGTGAAGTAGGATCCAATAAAGAAGGAGGAAGGGGATGAAACCCCAGTTCAGTGGTGAAAATATCATCACGCTGAGACAAGGGAGGTGCACCTGAAAATTGAAGTCATTATGAACACTCTGGGTATTCATCCTCCAACTGTTCCTTGGTCTTATTCTGGCACTTCTCTGGCAGGAATGGAAAATCCCCTCAACAGTCAGCAAGGTCGTTTTCCAGACTTCTCGTTTATTCTTCTCTGTGGGTCAATGGTTATGAGGTTTGTTTTATTTTGGTTGTCAATGGGTCTGAGGTCTGTTCTATTTTATTATGTAAGTCGTACCACATTATGGGGATATCGAGTAGAAATAGTATTTTTAATTTCCTGCATTATGGTCAATTATGCTATTAAGGATTGTATTGACAGTAAGCTCGACATCAATGTAAGGGGTCTCAATTTTGGTAATTATGGGATGATATTATGGGATAGAGATTTTTTTGGTCTGTCGAACGATCTGAGACCAGAGAGATCAAGAGGACATATGGCCAACTATTTATGGACCAATTTTGTTCAGATGTAACCTTTCTTCTTTTAATATAATACCAAAATCTTCTTACTTACAAAAAAAAACTTTTTTCTATCAAAAGTATGAAAGCATTTACATTTAAAAACCACACTTTTAAAGGACCAAAAATCCAACTCAATTTTATAAGAATACAAGTTAATGTATGGCTAGAGAAAATGAACATTTGAAATGTTAAAATAACAACACACAGTTTTTTATTTTTAAATACAAAAGGGAACCTTAGGGAGACAAGATATAGCTATTGCAACATAGCATAGCATTAGTGTCTAAAGGTAATACCAATTGTGTCTTTGCACGATAGCTTATAAAACATACCACAAAAGTGTGAGCTATGCCACTCTACCCTAGATTTCCTCCATTAGAGTGTTAAAACATGAACCCTAGAGCCTCCACTTTTTAGTACAATGAAAAACTAACATCTGTACACTCATAATTCAATCAATGCAAAAATTGCAACATGTACATTTCAAGTTAGACCCTATTTCTTGTGGGTGTACATGGAATAACAAAACATTGATTTTCTTCAATGATGTGAGGAAGGAAGAAAACCTATTCATAGTGTTCTAGAGGCACAAATGGTTAAACTTGATATCTCAACATTCCTATAAGTATGCCAATATGATTTATAATTCACTATGTCGACAATATCTAACAAAAATGATCAAACCATTTACATTAAAAATCCACGGGGGGTTCACTCAGTGAACTTGTTACATAGCACGATCGTTCATAGGATATTAAAGAATATCCCTAATTTCACTAAATATTATAAAATTACTTCTAAAATTGTATTGTTGAACCCCCCTCCCAATATACCTTTCCAATTAAGAAAACCCCTAGTTTCACCAGATATTGTAGGTATTTATTTTTATCAACCCATTCTTAATACCCCCTTTATATCATATTTTCAAGTTGTAACTAACAGGAGCCCTAACGCATCTTAGTATAAGCAAACATGATGCTAGCTAAACTAATAGTATAATGCTAATAATGATCCCATCGGGATTGCAGGGACAACCGATCAATTTGTAGCGTTGGATAGTGGAAGACCCAATGAAATAGTAATGGGGAAAGCAAAATGCGTAAAAGGAAACCCATTCAAGAGATCAATGTAATAAATAATGTAAAAGACTAATAATCCAATAGTCAATGCAATGCTTAGAAAAGATGAGAATTGCAGATGTTTGACACCACAACTTGCCAATCTACCAATTTTATATCATGTAAATACATGTATAGCCATAGAGATATCATGTTTTCTATAACATTAATCAATTAAATTCCATAAAATGGTAAAATTGAAACCCTTTCGTGGATGGAATTCCCTCCCTTCCTATCAAAACAAACATCATTGATGTTTGAACCCAAATGAACATAGAAAAATTCCTCTTACTTTCCAATAACACCATATGATCATGTGCAAAGCTTGGATTTGGGTCATTCACAAGATGCAATGAATTGCCTACACTTCTTCTACATTTATTCTTGCAATCAAGGGAATTAACAACATTTTGTTACCTTTTTCTTGGGTTATATCCTATGTTGCACTGGCCTTGGGCACGGGGGGACATGGGGGATGTGAGGACGAGTTTCCGGGAATGCTAAAGCGCACCCCCAATTTTTAAAGGGACGGCAATTTTATAATATATATATATATATATATATATATATATATACATATATATACATATATATATATATATATACATATATATATATATATATACATATATATATATATATACATATATATATATATATATACATATATATATATATATACATATATATATATATACATATATATATATATATACATATATATATATATATACATATATATATATATATATACATATATATATATATTTTAATTATAAACACATTGACATTAAAATCAGAACAGCCTTTGATTGAGAGAAATCATAAAAATTAGAACATGTTTGCAGCAAAACATTAAAATAGCTTCCATGTAACTTTATCAAAAAACATCAAAACATGCTTGCATCCTTTAATTAAGATAAATCATAAAAATCAGAATGCGTTTGCAACACAATATCTTCCATGTAAACTTTATCATAAAACTGAAAAACTTAAAATTTTAAATTTAAATTTAGAAGTCTAGAGTTATGAATCGTTCATGATACATAAAAGTCTAAAGATGATTAAGGAAGGGTCTATTTAAGCATAAATTTAGCCTCCGAGTATGGTAGCCGCTGTAGGACGAGTGTTGTAGCTGCTCGAGTATGGTAGCCGTCGGAGTATGGAGGGGAAATATAATGTACGGGGGCGTGGGTTAGGTTAGAAACTTAGAAATTAGAATTTAGCTTTTTAGTTATATAGTATTGGTATTCCACCTCATATATAGTATTGGTATTCCACCTTATATAGTAAATTGATTAATCTTCTTGTAGCCCAAAAAACATGGAAATCCATATCTTTAATATCTTTTGTTAGCTTCACTAAAAACAACCACCACACGAAATATAACTCATCATAAAAATTCATAAGAAAATTGAAAGAAATAATGCCTCTTTACTAGTGGTTGTTAATGGAGCTGGGTGTTAAATCTGATGCATATTTTTTTAATCTTATATAATTCCCTTATACACTTAATTTTAAAATCAACACTTTAATGCTTTTCCAATTTATATAAATATTTATAAAAAAAAATACTAGAGAATGAGTCACAGTCGGCAAGTGCAAGTTACTATAGTCCAGAGGGCCCAAATTGTTGAGTCAGATCCAAACATTTAGAAAGTATGATTTTGATTAAAAATTAATTTGTGCTTTCTTTGAAATCGTGATTATTTGAAATAAGCACATCAACGAGACCTCCATGTTGTACTTGCTTATTTCTTTCTAGTTTCTCTCTTATGTTTAATGTACTGCCACAATCTCCTTATTGATGGGAATATTATGCTATTCAAAGCTATATCGAAATCGCTTGATTCTGGCTCAATAGTTCCGAGCCATCTATCCATTTCATGTGACACCCTAAAGATGTCAAAACAGATAAGTGGAAGAGAGGTTTGGAAAGGAAATAAATGTTCTATGCAGAACATAAAAATCATGAAATATTTGTCAAAACCCTTGCTAAAGGGGAATAAACAATATCAACATCAAATCCAAGGAGAAATAAGGCCAGATGAGCTATGAGGCACAAGTTCTGTTTTTAATCCAACTTGTGGATGTGTAGCCTGTGTTATGCATGCAAGTCCTATGACTCTATAGGTAACTTCTATTACTAAAGTAATGTGACCCATGCAAAATGGCTTGGGTCATTTATGTAGCAAGTAACCTGATAAAAAATAATCACTCCTTCAAACAAAACCAAAGAAATGGTGTAATTTTTCTCTATGTTGTGTTGCGGATTTGAACTTAAAATTTCATGCATCTTCACTAAATGTATTGAAAGAGTTACAAAAAATTTCTTAGGAGATGTAATTGTCTCCACTTGAGATATCTCCTATGAACCATCAATCTCAATGTTATTTCTGCACACTTGTAGCAAGTAGATGTCTGAATTTAGCTCTGCATGAATTCACCCTTGCCAACCAAGAATATTTCAAAAGATACATATGATGAAAATGATCATCTCACAATATCACTCTGCCATAGTAGAACTAATGCAAGGTTAATCCATAATCCTACTCTTTATCGAGAATATTTCATTGGTTAGTAAAAATCATATTCAAATCTACCATCTCTTTATGATTGCTAACAAACCAAATTTACTCCATTAAATTCCTAGAATCCCAATCCCTATATTAAATATACTTGGCAACAATAATGCACTTCTACAATACCAGAATTAATATTTGCTACCAGAACCAAAAGCCGTTACCATATCTCTGTTCTGCAATCAAAGCAATAGTCTAATCACAAATGTGGCCTTTGCGATCAGTGACAAAATGCTTACAAGTTACAACTACCATATTGTTCTTATGTTGTCTATCTCCTTGTCAAATCCAAACGTGTGATTCTCCAATCCTTATGATCAAATTGTACCAGCTGCATCTCATCAAACTCAGGTTTAAGTATGAAAATTATTTCTTGGGCCTCTTCAACCATTTTAACACAACTTAAAATAAAATATCACCACTCAACTAGAATGTAGCAACATTCCTTTTTCCCTACCATAGAGACCGAGACCTCTATCTATGCAGATGAGATTTTCATGTCATATAGCTTCTTTACTCATATTGTACTTTCAATCAAATCCAAACACTACCTTCAGACATCGACGTCATTGAACAGGAAAACACATTCATATAAATGGGGAAAACCAGAGTATTGGAAACATTACCAGATGTATTCACTCCAGAGTTAAAGAAATCCTATCAATCACCCGATGTTGTGATATTTTCAAGTGACTATCGAACGCTGCACATTGATTCCATCTCACTCATTACATTAAATATTTGACTATGTACTTTACTACTAGCACACTTCTACTAGTCTCTTACAGGCTCATATTTTACAGCAATTTTGGGATTTCAATTCTGGAAAGCGCCAAGAAATCCATATCTAACTCCTTAGCTCATGAATGTTCCCACTCAACACAATTTTGACCCCTGATTTCACTTGGGTCTGGATCATCAATTTCATTTGATGATTAATGCGATATTTCTAATCCAATTGAACTCTGAAACTCGCATAAACCCTTTGAAACATTCTGATATGGATTGCAAGAGCTCAATATACCATATAGAATTTGTAGACGAACATTAACACCAAAGGAATGGATTTTAATTCACATAATAATACACAACCATTTCTATTAATGAAATCCCGTAAAAATACTTGACAGAGAACACTCTATTCTTGGCCCGATTTACATTATATTGGCCCCTTGTTGACCCTTTTGGCCACACTTGGCCCTTCTCTCACACTCATCTATTTGTCTAACTCCTCTCCACACACTAACATCATACTTGCACCATTTATTTATACCCTCAACAAAAGCATTTAATCGACTCTATATCTAAGGCGGTTCAACGGCAGCTATTAAAACCGAATCCTAAATCTATAGAACAACATCACAAAAATAGAAATTTGGTTTGATTACATGGCAAATTTTGAAAGAAATTCAATCTTTCAGATGCCTACATGGTCAAACACATGAGGAACCACGTTCACTTTAATCTCGATGATGATTTTGGAGGGGGGTTGATGCTCCTGCATTAAGAACTTATCATAAAAGCTACAAGTATAGATGGCAGTGTTTCCTATGAAGACCTCCACTCGCTCAAGGATGCATTTCCCACAATTCCAGCCAAAGGGGGGCATGGATAATCAATTTTCATTTATAGTGGCATTATTTCGCAGAGAAAACCTGATTTTTTGCATTTCAAAATGGACATACAATGTTAAAACTTGTAGTCTTTTTATAGACTTTGGGGTGCCATCCCCTACTTAATCTATTGCACCAAGAAGCTTTAACTTGGTTAATGGGCTATTTATGGCTCAGGAATTGGGATTGGCTATGAAACTAAATGCTATGTTACTACCTTTCCCTTCGTTACCTTTACTGGGACCGAGCAAGGGGATGTTGCCTCTCATTCTTGGTACGGTCGAGCTCTGCTTATATAATGTTTTTTCCAGGCAGAGTGTCCCTTAGCCCATTGTGCATTGCAATGATGCTGGAAATGGCTCTATATATAAGAGCTCTCACACCATTCTAGTCTCTCCATGGTAGAACTTTTTTATTTCCAGATACCCCACCCAGAGTCTAGGCCAATGCTATGCCAAGCTAGACATCAATATGTGACAACATGACCCCCTGTAATACAATCTAGAAAACAAAAATGTGACACCTATAGCAACAAATGCCAGAGCTACGAGTAAGGAAACTGAGTAAGCATACGAGCCACAGGCACCAATTGAACATGATTTGAAGAAAAAATAGTGTCCATTCTCTCATTTTCTTACGCACACACATATATTAATTACTATCCATTCAAGAAAAATAGTGTGAATTCTATCATTTTCTTACCCATAAATATTTCAGGAAATCTTATAGAGTAGAATAATAAGTACAAAGAATTTTACATGGAATGTTCTACCTGGATTTTTTGAAGTGCTCTCTTGTGGCTTCGAACAACGCTTAGATTTTCCTAGTCACATTATTCAGCTTCTGAACGGAGTTCAATTTGATATCAGTTATCAGTTAGCCATGGTTACTAAATACATCCATTCCTATTCAACACAGAAGAAATGAAGAAAAAAGGCGTATATATTTGTATATATATATATATATATATATATATTACCTTACCTTAACATTGTCACGTCTATTGAATCTTTGTGGTAGATGCATTAAGCAAAACAGTAGTGCCCATTCTAGAACACTAAGCGAGTAAAAAACAGAGAGAATTGAAGACTATGTTCAGTTCAGAACAATGAATTCCACTCCAAACGCTAGCTAAAGCCCATTCCATGCAGGGAAAAGCACCGAAAAACATGGTCTCAAAGCCCAAAGTAATTGAAGTGACGGAACAGCAGCTCGTACATGACACTAAATGCAGAAATCAAGTTACCAACCTCCAAACATAAATATTCACATAACCTAAGCACACTACCTAGAATTTTGTATTTAATATATGACACGTGGCCTATTGTTAATTTTTAACAGAGAATGCAGCAGTGAAAGATGAGACTGGTGCTCAATGAACATTGAGTACATTAGTATACTTAATGTTAAATTTTAATTAAATGACTTTACAGATGGCACATCCACCCATTTTTTAAGTTATTACTATTTTTAATTTTTTAATTTCTTACCATCGTTTAAATGCAACAATGAGGACAAGACCCATGCTCAATGAAGAGTGATGAGTACATCAGTATACTTCATGACTTTATAGATGGTCGATCCACTTTTTTTAAGTTATTAATATTTTTATTTTTATTTTATTTTTAATTTCTAAAAAAATATTTTTATAAGTAAGTAATAATAATAAAATCAAATGAATCAATCAATAAAAATTAGAAATTAAAATTTTAATATAATTAAAAAATATTTTTAAATTTTCGAAAAACAAAAATTAATTTACATATTTTACACAAACATTACAAACTATATACGAAATCTGTTTAAATATTTTAAATTATTTAAAAGTCAAGCTACTTTGGCTCAATAGCAATTGCTATATACCTCATGGAGGTTAGTATAAAAAACGTAGTTCAAATATTTTAGATTATTTAAAAGTCAAGCTAGTTTGGCTCAATAGCAATTGTTATATACCTACTGAGGAAGGTATAAAAAATGTCATTAAACCATGTTAGAGAAGACATAAGGTTGATTGTATGATAAAGACATGCATACTTTAGGTTAGATTTATTAAGGACTCATCTTTTAAGGTGATTTATATTATATTATATTTATATTGTCGTTAATGAGAGTTATGGATTTAAGTTAATTTATATAATTTAAAAGTTGTTGTTTATAGAAAAACATGGAGTGTTGCAAGTGTATGTATATATGATACACATTTATGGCAAGTGTATGTCTCCTAAATCACTAGAGGACCACTCATCAATGCCTCTGTTGAAGACTTGCATGCTCTACTCTGCCTTGATATTTTATCTCAATCAAATTCCTTCCAATGGAACACTTTTGCACAACAAAACTCTACATATGATGATTCAAGCTAGAAAAAGATCCAAGAACACTAAACTTAGAGGTTTTCCTTCAAAGGTGATAAGATTTGCTACAATTTTCTTATAAATTAAATCATTCTTTACTAAAGAATGAATACCATCCCTAAATCATGTTGGATATTAGGATATTTGGTTGATCTTCAAATAAAGCATGTGTGAAATCACAAATTACCTTATATTTTTAAGGGTGGATGGTTTCTCCTTGGTAACTTCTGCATCTATGCTCTCATTCACCCCTTGGTCAAAACTTCTAAGGAAAGTCCTTATCAACTTCGTAATTCTTCTATGTTTGTAGATTTTGAATCTTTGAAAATATCTTGAAAATGAATCTTGTTAACTTTTAAAATATCTTCAAATTATTTTTCCTTTGACCCATCAGAAAGACCAATTGACCAAGTTGTATTTACACGTTTCTTGAAATAACTTAGTGTTTATATGCTCCTCTTAAAACCAATTGTTGTTTCAATTAAGTGAGCCTTAACATGTTAATACAAGAGGACTTACAAGGTTAACATATGTTAACATATATTAGTTTAGATAGTTTTACATCCTTTCATATGTTGATGCTTAGCTAGTTTTACATTCTTTGTTTTCACTTGAACCCTACTAATGTCTCTCCTCTCAGATCGCTTACCCATTGAACTGACTGGGAAGAGGAAAGATTATTCTAACACACAATAACTGCCAACTCTATTACAATATCCCTCCCTTGAAAATGCAAGGCCGAAAGAGTTGAGCCCCTCTTCCTTAGGTTCTCGCTAAATTCAAAAGCACCAGGAAAACTCCAGAAACTTCACCAAAACCATGTGAGCTCGACCTTCTAGTTGTAATGGGTATGAAACCCAACGGTTCACTATACGAGTGGCCAATTGTCAACATACAGAAAGATACAATTCCCATAGATTGCTAGTGTTTTAAATGTTTGTATAATATGTCAAGATATAGTGTAGTAGTGACTTTATGCTTCCCTCTCCTCAGTCTACTTTAATCTGTAGTGAAATGGGAAAACAACAATTCGGGGTCAACACTTGCTCAACCTAGAGTTGCATAACACCTGTGAATGACCTGCAAGAAATAGAGAAAACTCTAAGGGTCACCCCATCGGGAGATATAATATACCACGTACTTGAATTAGTAATTGATCTATGAAAGCATAAATTTTGGAGTAATTCTATGAAACAGGAGCAAGTTGAAACATGGCAAGCCATCAACAAGAAATGTTAGAAGCTTTAATAAAACGTTTAAGCATGACCATTTGTTCTTTTTATAAAAGAATGGTTACTTTGATGGATTGGAAATTAGACTTTAACATACTACACACCCTTTTTAATGAAGCTAAGATACCATTTTGGATATTTGGTCCAAAGAGAAAAATTCATCAATATATATATATATATATGTAAGTGTTGAACATCAAATAGCACATGGAGTGAATTTGTCAACTATGAAAATTCTTCTTTAAATTTATAGAAATAATACACACACACACACACACACACAGATATATATATATATATATTGATGAATTTGTTGGTTTAGAGTTTAAGAATCATTACAACAGGTCTCTTCGAGCTGCATCCAAATATTTGAAGAAGAATATATATATATATGAATATGTCCCATGATTTGAATGTTATTCCTCATCCCACCCAAATAAAATAACCCCCAATATTTATATTACTATGCCAAATTAAAAAAAAACCCTTGACCCCTTAATACGAGGCAATATATTTTTGACGTTTTTAGGAGTATTCAAACCCCCAATATGAATGGACGTGATATGATATTGCCTTTCCAGTGAACCCCCCGTGTAAAAATCACACATTTAAAGACCAATTATATTCCAACTAAATTATCCCTTTGGCATAACAAAGTTATCCTTCTATTAGGTTTGTATCCTTTGAACTTGCATGGCTTGTTTAATAAAATGAAACAAACATTCCACAATCACATGTTTTCTTGCCGCAATATGCACTCTTTACTCTAAATTATGACCATTTTATTACATTACATGGTATGTTCCTATCTTCATGTATCAAAAAGTTCACATATTAACATCAATACATTATTCTCAAATATGTAATATTACATTAATACGTTTAAATAAAATTTATCAAATCAAAGTCATGATCAATTTAATATCACATCCCAACCTTTCATACCCAATTCCTATGTTCAATTCATCTAGTTCTCACTCCTTATTGGTTGGTGCCAAATTTTAAATTTTCTCGTATGTCCATGTTTTTTGCAATCTACATGTCATTGATAATATAATTCTAAGGGGATTCGAATACAAGTTTGACATTCTAAATGTTTGTGTGTCTTCTTATCAGTTTTTTGTTCATATTCAGTTACATTAACACACATTTCCAATTAGCCTCCATCTTAAGAAAAATGAATTTATCCATTCTATCCCATTCACACTCATTTGCAATGTTAATGAACACTTAATAATATTAATATTTACAAGGTAAATACATAATCCTTAAACAACATAATTGTATCCATATATAATTTGAAAAAAGTGTATTAGCTGTCATAACATAGATGTACCTCCATTTGTTTCATGTCTTTCCCTTCTAATCATTATTCATCACGATCACAATCCCACATGAGTGGACAATATTCTATAAGCATTTATTTTTGTAAATGAGATAAAAATGAAATATTCATTCACAATGTACCCTTCAACCATGCACCCTTTAAGATGTTCATTGTCTCGCAAACCCCTTAAGTGTTTTTATGTACATCTATAGGAACAAGATCAATATTCAACTAACCACACTATAAAATTGAACTTCTTTGACAAAATGTACCAAAATATGGGATCAATTATCTACAAAGCTATTAGACAACTCTTTCTAAAAAATACAAACAATTTTCACCATTTCATTATTCCATCTAGGGATTCTCATGAAATGTATTATTTTGGATGTGATCCACCTAAATTAAAGACAACCCCAACTACTCTTTAGTAATGTAATGTACCCAATTAAAATTTTAGGCACATTAAATCCAACCTTCCAATAGAGAGTAAATTGATCCCCAATTTTATCCAAACAATGGCTTTATTATATTTACCGAAATACGAATAATATGGTGCAGCCCAAGGTATATTGTCAAACCACGGTAAGGTGTCCAACCATATCTGATATATCACCACTGTAATATTCCCGATCCAAAATCATAACTCTCAACCCGAATTCAACCTTAGAGAATCACTGGAATCGAAACTCGGAACGCCAATTCAACTCTGACCACACAAAACACTAGGTTTCCAACTCTTCCCAAACAACCTCTAACTCCCTCGAATTTGACCCAAATAGCTTTCGAGGGACCCAAACACATCTAATCTGACCATTAACAGATATCAAAAAAATTTATTGAATCTTTGAAAATTAAAACTTAAGACTGCACTGACATTTCTAACTAGGATGCACAAGCATAAATGTACAAATTGACCAACCAATAAAATGATCATAAGTCGGGCATACATAAACCTTTTTGAGTGAAATAAAAAGTGTTTCCTACTGGAAATGAAACTCCCGACACAATGGAACAAGTATCAAAACCCATAGACACTCATATGAAGGTTTAAAATTAGAACATTAAGTTTACACAACCACATTCAAACATATCTTCTCATAGATAACCATTATTCATAGATCAACCCCATGCTTGAATATGGAACACCATAAGAGGAAAAAAACTATGATTTTTATTATAAATGGGACACTTTTAGAGAGTACATCAATGGATTCTACAATAGCTAGAAATACAGAGAAATATATACTATAAAAATAGTATATATGGATACTATGGAACCACAGAGGAAAGAGGGAGAGTTACTACTCCGAGTGAGTGATTTCCTTCCACTGTTACACCCTCCACATGCAATATTTGGACTCCAAATTGCATATATTCCACCCGCAGTGCACCATCCATAAAATATGAGTGATATACAACCATTAGATTTGTCTTCATGATATTTGGACAGCCACGGGTGTGCCTTCCTCAAGCAGAAGCCATCACAAACACTGCTCTCCTGGAAACACCACAAATCCACACTGATACTATTGGAACTCAAACACCCCAACATGAATTTGAATCATCTACTGAACATCGACATGAAAATATTCACTAAGCATTGTAGAGAAATCTGAAGGTGACTTCTCTCAATAATCAACTACAATGGAGCTCCGTGAAGCACTAAACATTGTAGAGAAATCTGAAGGTGACTTCTCCTCTCAATAATCAGCTACAATGCAGCTCCATGAATTTGAATCATCTACTGAACATCGACATGAAAATATTCACTAAACATTGTAGAGAAATCTGAAGGTGACTTCTCCTCCTCTCTACTAGCTAGGGTGGGATCTTTCACCACCAAAACAAGTTTACAATTGTAAGGGGGACATATCCCAAGATTGAAAAGCCACAATATCTTTCCTATTAAAAATAAAAAATTTCCAAAATCCCTTTTCCAAGTGGCATGCATCTTGTTTGTAGACTCCATTGAGCCCTTCCCCTCTCATTTTAGAATTCTCTCACAAAATATTAATAAATGTTATTTTCATGAGAGAATAATACCTTGGGACTCATTTACTTCCTGTCTAATGTTATTTGACTGAATAATACCTTAATCTTCCTTAGCAATTCAAATTAGAGAGGCTTAGCTTGATTTTGGGGGAGTTACACTATCATGTGGATCCACTCTATCCTCTATCACCCTCCTTGGCTAAATTTAGGACTTGCAACATGTCATAAGTTGTCATAAGCTGTCATAGGACCTGAATCTTTCCATAATATGTCACAAAATTCCTTTTGGGACTTACACTTCCACAAGTGCGCCCTTACTAGCTATTTTTAGCCCGAGGAGTTACAACTTCATAAGGTACCTTCATAGTGAGATTCCTTACACCATGAATGAGAGTTACAACTCATGTGGGGCCCAATTCACCCTCTTATGTGCCCTCCTTGTCCAATTTTGTCTAATGTTTCCCTAACCACAAATATTGGACCGCATACATTACAAATTTATGGCTTGCATCACCACCTTAATAATATCTCCTAAAATTTGCCAAGTGACTATGGCCATTTCATTCCCTAGTCTAATGAAGTGGCCCATAGTAAAAATTTGGGGACATGACAAGTAATTAAAAAAATGTTGTTTTAATACTAGTTGATATTTCAATGTATATACTCAATAAAGATAAATGTAAGCCTTAAATAGAAAATATGAAAAAGAAACCTTAAAGATATAAATAATCATCTCATGGATTGTGAAAATTTTATGTGAGAATAATGCATCCATGTATAGTTTTTAAAGAGATGCTAAATATATGCATATCGCATCTAATTGAATATGATCATAATATGGAAAGGGTTAAATTATAAATTCTAGAGTAATTGATATCATTGCCACATTAGTAATATGTACCTTTAATAAATTTTGGTGATCACGTGACTCAAAACTTGCTAGTTTACCATAAACAATGAGTTCTTTATGAATGAATAACAATATATTACAGTTGTTCTAATTATTTGAATCACATTCCTCACGAGTTCTAATTAAACCTTAGAGAATATCCACAATGAAACAAGATTATTTTTTGGCCATCCCCATTAGTTATTGTTTTTTTTTTCTTCAATGAGTTCTTTATCAATGAATAACAATATATTACAGTTGTTCTAATTATTTGAATCACACTCCTCACAAGTTCTAATTAAACCTTAGAGAATATCCACATTGAAACAAGATTATTTTTTGGCCATCCACATTAGTTATTGTTTTTTTTTCTTCATGCATACATTTATTTTTCTTTGACATGGTCAAACCTCTTCTAGAAATTTCGTTATCTTTATTAGTGAAATAAATAGGTTTTAAAGAGAATCTAACACATTTTTTAACATGTGCATTATATCTAATAAGTGCGGTTGGTCTTGGTGTTTTAGCACCAACATGTACCAAAAGTTTAATGAAAATAGATATAAATATATAAAAAACACTTAGAAGTTAGCATTCATACAATGTCAAATGGAAGAAGCTAGCAAAATAAATAGACAAAATACAATGTAAAGAATTATATTTCTAGTATTAACAAAATATGTGAAGTATGAGATACACCTTGGTGTTTGTAACACACCCACAAGCCTTGGTGCGATTTTGAGGAAATGGGGTGTAATTTTTTTTTCCTTTCCATCATCCAACAAATAAATATGTTAATCTTTAAATACTATTCATCATAATTAGATATCATCGATAGTTTGAGAATCATATTCTTAACCATTATTTACCAAATTTAATCTTTCATTCTTCGCTATTTAAAATATACTCATCGTTATAATATTGTATGAATATACCATAATTTTTATGAGAATATAATACTCTAAAATTTGTCAAAAATACTTTGCAACTCCACTCTTGGGAATAGATAAACAACACCTTCCCAAGTTCAACATTCACATTTAGGATAACCTCCTTATAACCGCAACATGCAAAATTAACTAGGAACTTAAATCATAATAAAAAAACCATCTTAACATAGGTCAAGCATAATATACTCAAATTTCCATATAACTTTTACCATTTGAAGGTATTAATCCATTTAATCTTTGCACCTCTCGTGCATGTAAAATACTACAAATGTACAACATCCACACGATCATCATATTAATGGAATCAATCGAATATAAGTGCATATCTTTTATAAGGTAAATCACACACATTCTTATTATGCTAATACCTATGACCAATTAAATATACATGTGCTGCCATTGTCATGTGTAAGTATACTTCATCGCTGGAGAGTTCGCCTAGATTAGGAAAGATCCCCCACCAAATGGAGATGGGACATCCACAAGGATAGGAACAATTTGTGCCAAGTGGTAGGTAGAATATTTCCCGGGATGGCTCGGTCTCTTCTCTTGAGAGAGGGGCCGACAACGTCCCTTGTAATAAGGCTTGATTTAAGAGGACTGACACCCCCACCTTGTAACTATATTTTAATCTTCATTTGACCATGATTTAAAACTAACAATCTTAAAACAAATATATATGAACGGATATCTTATAAATAGAGTTAATACACATAATCTCCATGAAATTTTCCATGAATTTATCTTTCATCCCTCTTATACTTAAGGTGATAAAGCCTTAACTTCTTTCCTATTAAGGATTTTAATGATAATTTCATGGTATCTTGCTAGAATAAGCTAATTATTTATAATGAGACGATCTCTGATTTTAACTTAGGGTCATCTAATAATAGTTGGTTTTTATGTTAATCCATAGGCCATAACATCTCAATTAGATAATTGCGACAGATAGTATTTCTTTTAGCATTTATATTAGTATGGAACATTAAATTAGGATCTAAATAACTGAAGACAATGTTTAAATCCTTAGGAAGGGCATCAAGTAACATGTTAGTTTTCTTTAAGTGCCTAGTGGCACCAAGATGACATTCGCCATCCATATCCTATATTCTCATGGCTTCCTAGCAAGTTGATATCTTTTCCCTAGTGGATTCTTTCCCTGTCGTTTAGTTGTGTAACAACCTTCACCCTCCTAGGTCTATAATCAACAGTTATAACTTAGGAAATAAAATAAAAAAAATTACAAGGTTTACTGGTGGTGCCTTGGTGTATGTAACATCCCAAAAATCACAAAAATAAATTTTTTTTGATATAGCCTATTTTAAAACATAAATGCTATCTGTAGAATGATAATTAATTAACTAATAGATAATAATAGCTTCATAAAATTGTCGTATTTATTTTTAAACATAAAAAGATACTTGGTTATAAATAAGATGTGACAGAACAATGTTTATTTCGATATGTGTAATGATCTGGTAACAATACTGATGAATTGTTTGCATACTTATGAAGGGGTTCCCACAGGGTGCCCTTGAGTTTAATTAGCTTTGAAAGCTAAAGCATTGAATTCTTTCTTTCGCAGATCTACAGGCAAGGTAATAAATAATTCCAGTACTTCGAGAGGTGTTTTACTTCTCAGCTAGCCATCTCTGTCTTAACATAGATATATAAATACTGCCTATGCATGAAGATAGTGATGGTATGAAGTTTCCAGCTTTCTTGATAAATCTATATTATTTTTATCCTAACACTTGTAATGTAGCTAGGGATATTTTTGCACTATACTTCTGCTGAAATTGATATTCCTATTCATTAGAGAAACGACTGGTATGATCGTCATGTAAGACTCTACAATATAAAAGTTGCGACAAGCATATAATGATGTTATCGATATGTCAGGTTTGAACAATAAGAGATCTAAAGTTGTGGTAACAATGGTCTTCAAAAGCCTTCATGACATAGTGCATAAGTTTAAATCATATATGCTCTTATAATGCTATTTGATTATGTTACGACATGGTCAAGATGATAATTTGTTATGTATTAGGGACATCGATAAAATGTCATACTACTCTATGA
This sequence comes from Larix kaempferi, assembly GCA_027924585.1. Classification (NCBI taxonomy): domain Eukaryota; kingdom Viridiplantae; phylum Streptophyta; class Pinopsida; order Pinales; family Pinaceae; genus Larix; species Larix kaempferi. Next base: position 8,656,341 of record BSBM01000019.1, read on the forward strand.
CTATGTGCTAGGGTTACAATGCCTAGTTATATGCAAAAAGAAGCTTAGTGCTATATTTTATTATGCACATAATAAACGAATGATTATCTAACATTTGTGTTTGAAATGGTGCGCCATAACAAATGGGGACTTAACGTTTAAATTGCATAAAACGTAGACAATATGTGATAGGGTTTAGAACTATTGATTATAGTTGTTTTGCAATCTATATATATATATGTTATGCAAATTGTAAAGTAGTTTTTGGAAACTATATACGTGGTTGTAATATGGTCTTATTCTATGGTTTAAAAACTATATACATGTTGTATTACAGTTGCAATGCAATTGTGATACAATCCCAAGAACACGCTATAACCTTGACTTGGCGTTGTCATGAATTTGATGTTGTTGCAGTCGAGGGTCTAGCAATTGATACGTGATTCTCGGCATTAAATGAAATCCTTTGTGATGGTAGTGGTTTACTCCGACGGCTCCTACGTGTTGCTGGCTCCACGTGATAATAGTGGTAAGAATGGTGATAGTTCACCGAGCTGTAACCTTAGCCTTGGGTGATATGGCATCCAACTGTACTCGTTATTAAATGAGATTATTAATGTTCTTGGTCGTATCTCTGCCTTGGTACTATCGTGGCTTTGTTGGCTGAGTCTTGATCGTTGATATTATGTCTCAATCGTTGAGATGTGAAAAACCCTAAGACGATCTTGCAATAACATTTATTGTTGCCTTCACGCATTCATTTGGTGTTTTTCGTTTGGGAAAGAGGCCGACAGGCCGCTAGTTAGCAGGGCTTGACCCTGGGTGGTTGTGGATGGCTTTGTGTCTCCATTCTCTGTAACTTTAATGTGAAATCCAATGTATAAGTTGCTCAAGTTTACTGAGTGTATAACGATAAATCCCTGTGGCTTTCGTCAGGTGACAGTTTAGGTTTGTGGTGAGGTTTTTGACTTCGAGCTTGGTTATGGTTCAGTTGCAAGCAACCTTTTGGTGTTGGTTGGAGAAATTGGAAGCATTCTACCCATCTGTCACAATGAGGGTAAGTCATCTCGTGTCAAGTTTATGTAATACGTTTTTGGTTTATCAACAGTTGTTGGGACTCATTGCTAACTTCTTGCAGTCATGTGGTAGGTACTGCCATCGTTGTGTATTTTACAGTGCTAGTTTTCTTTGATGGCAATGGAGGGCACGCAAATAAAATGGTAAGACCCAGTGGCAAACCCTCCGTAGGTTCTCCTGGCAGATTTGTGGCAAACATTTGAAGTTGTAACACATGTCCTGGAAATCGTGGTTTGAAATCTGTGTTGCTTCGTGTTACGCCTGTGTTAGGTTACTTCTTGGTTTGTAGAGTCGATGTAATAGTTCGAAATCTTATTGTACAGTGTTTGGGTTCTAGGTTTTGAACTGGGCAATGTTCCTCCATTTAAATAGGGTTTCAGACTCTATTGAGTTGATAATATAAAACAATATTTGCAAAACTATGTTGCCATGACTGTTTTGTGTTCGTTGTTTTGGGGCCTGGCCTGTGAACAAAACCTATGACTCATCGATTTATAAAATGGAAAGAGTTTGTGTTTTAACAGACCTATGGTTTTGAATTTAATGTAAAATGATAATGGTTGTGCAACTAGGCTTGAACACACCTGTTGCTATCGTTTTCTTTATGGACTGTGAACTCATGAAATGTTTAAACATGGAGAAAAGAAATCATATGCTATGTGAGAAAAGGTGGAAATGCTGCTACTGTCTTTTAAACAAAGGTTATATGTTTGTAATACATAAAAGGCTTCGGCCTGTATGCAGCATCGACGATTTGTAACAAATGTAGCTGCGTGTCAAACTTATGAATATTTTCCTTAAGGGTTAGGGTTTCGTCTTCATTTTGTAATGTTTAGATGTTGATGTTGCTCTTTGATAAGATATCGGTCTCCACGATTGTATTTCTTATTGGTTCTGTTTAGTTTGTCTATTTTTACTGTAATAAAATGAAACTTTGAAAACAACATAGGAATGTGATCAGTTTGATTTCGACAGGGTGCATGCGAACTTGTGTTCTATGTTTACTAGTAATGAATTATACGATGTGTTGTTTATGTTTCTTTTTCCATAGTTAAATGACAAATGGCTAAGTGCCAAGGGTTTGAGATACTAGGTTTAAAAATAGTGTTGGCTGCATGCCGAGAGATAGCAATAATAACTCTGTTTATGATTATGAAATGAATTGATAATGTTTCGATTGAGAGGGTATTACCCTTGGTTAAATAAACAGAATGAAGAATGTGATTTGTTTTTATTACTAGAATAAAGATATAATATGCTAGTTTGATGTGATGTGAGTTATAAAAGTACTGTTAGGGTTTTAAGGTTTTTCTACTGTGAAATTGGATTCTAAACACTGCAACTATCTGCCATAAATTTATCTATGTTTCTATATACCATAACAGAGAAATAATTTGTATAATCCTTCGAAAAGAAACTATTTATTCCTATACAACTGATATCTATGAATTGAGGAAAAACATTACTGTATAATCTAAGATTAATTATTTATACAGTAATAAGAATGAAAACACTGATACATGTGTACATAGAAATTTTAACAGTAAATAGTAACTTGAGAAAAATGCAATGTTTTATCTTCTCATTCACATGGTTATTTGCCTATCGTACCTATCTATAGTAATCTGTCTCTGTACTAGAGTACGATGCTGTTCCTTTTTGAATGGGGAAAAATGCAGAGACTATTTTATTCATTCAAATCCAATTTATACAGAATTATTAATTTACTCAAGAAATTAATTTTTTTTTATAAAATGAACAGTAAAAGTTAATAGACAACATAACTTTTAAAAATAAAAATAGATAAAACAATGGAACCTATAAATGACGATAGGGCCGACAAACACCCTAAGAGGCCTGTTCCTCCCAACCTGTTTCAGAAGAAGCAGCTCAACTGCTAGCTTTTAGTGAACCCCCAAGCCTGATTATTGATCCAATAAGTGGGTGGAATCTATGTAGAAGCAAGACACTCAAAAATGCCTTCTCCACTCAGCATCAACCTCCTGAAATAAAATGCCTTCTCCACTCAGCATCAACCTCCTGAAATAAAATGCCTTCTCCACTAAGCATCAACCTCCTGAACTCACTAAGAGTTTGGTAGACTCACAACATGATCAACAACATAGCATATCCCCTCATCAAATCTCTTGGGTGCAAACACAGCAAAACCCCAAGGTAAATTTCGTCGTTAGGAAAAGTGATGAACCTCAGTTCAATATTTGATGGCTATTATATAGACTGTCGAGGTCTTTTAGTGGTCAGTTTGGAATAAATGAGCCTCAAGCTCCATTCCCATCTTTCAGGGAACTATGACCACTTTTCAAGGGAGTTGTCCCATACCAACAACTAGTTAGTTGCATCATGATGCTGCCACTTGTCCATTGCCTTCTACCCCAGATTCCATTCCACCTGGTGGATCAGTAACCACTCTTTCAACAGTCCTCTTAGGTGTTTGTCTCCTATTTTATTTATTTAATAATAATATATTGTGCAAATTACAGTCATACTTGGACACCTGTCCAACATAAAACTTTACCATAAAAGTTATAATAATGTTTATTAACACAAAATGTTTTCCAGCAAAAAGTGAATGTTACAAACACCCCCACTTAAGCTCAACATCGTCCTCGATGTTGCTTATTCATCATCAAGTTCCTCATGGAACAGAACTGGATATGGTACCCGCATATTAATTTTCAACTCCCAAGTAGCTTCATCAGGTCTAAGGTGCTTCCATTGCACCTTTACCTGCCCCATGGTGCGATTCCGAAGCATAATTTCCCTCCGGTCGAGAATACAGTCCAGTTCCACCTGAAAATCTCCTTCGGGTTCCACCTATATGTCATTCCAATTCAGCACATGAGTAGCATTGTGCACATACTTCTTTAAAACAGAAATGTGAAAAACATTGTGGATTTTTAAATTGTATGGCAATGCCAATTGATATGCAACAACTCCTATCCTTGATAGGATTTCGAATGGTCCACAATACCTTGGTGCTAATTTAGCACAACTCCCAAGCTTCAAAGAAGTTTTCTTGGGATTTACCTTTATAAAAACATGGTCTCCTACCTAAAATAATCTTTCTGTGTGTTTGAAATCAACATAGATTTTCTGCCGATCTTGGGCAACCTTTAAGTTACCTTGAACCTGTTTCACGGTTAGCTCCATTTCTTTCAATAAATCTGTTCCTAACATCAATCTGTCTACAGGATTATCCCAATAAATTGGAGTACAACATTTTATTCTATACAAAATTTCAAATGGACTTAACTTAGCAGATGCTTGATAATTATTATTGTAGGCAAATTCTGCTAAGTGCAAGTAATCTTCCCAATTAGATAGCTGATCTTTAACATACAATCTTAACATGTTTTCCAAAATCTGATTTACTATTTCTGTTTAACCATCAGTTTGTGGGTGGAAAGAAGTGCTGAAATTTAATTTAGTATTTAATCCTTTAAACAGTGTTGTCCAAAAGTTACCGGTGAACTTAGAGTCTTGATCTGAAATAATTACCTTTGGAATTCCATGCAAGCAAATAATTTGCTTCATGAAAATATCTACAATGTTAGAAGCCTTGAAATTAGTTTTAACAGGAATAAAATGAGCAGCTTTACTAAGTTTATCAACAACAACCATAATTGAGTCATTCTGCTTCTGATTTTTAGGCAAACCTGTAATAAAGTCAATGCTTATAATTTCTCATTTCCATTTTGGAATTGGTAAGGGCTGAATAGCCCAGCTGGATGTTGATGTTCAGCTTTAATAGTCTGACAGTCAAAGCATATAGCTATATATTCAGCAACTTCACTTTCATGTTGGGCCAAAAATATTCCTTTCTTAACATAGTTATCATTTTCTGATAACCAGGATGCCCTGAATAAGGACTCTTGTGAACTTCATCTAAAATCAACAACTTAACCTTCAAAAAATTAGGCACATAAATTTTGTTTTTATATGTTAAGAATCCTTTTTCATTAATACTGTAATCTGTTATAACATTTTCAGATGAATTTTCAGCCACTTTATCATGTAATTTTTGGTAATTTTCATCTTGCTTAATTCCTTCTTCGATCTGATTTTCCAGATTAGTTTTAAAAGTACTGATTGCTGCCACAAAACTCAATCTAGCATTCCTGCTCAATGCATCAACAACCTTATTCTCCTTTCCATTAATGTGATGAATCTCAAAATCGTACTCGCTAAGGAAAGCTAACCACCTAGGTTGCCTTGTGTTAAGATTTGTTTGATCCAATAGATACTTTAAGCCTTTATTATCAGTCATTAAAATGAATTTTCTTCCGATCAAGTGATGGCGCCACATTTTTAAAGCATGTATCACGGCTTCCAACTCAAGATCATACATTGCATAATTTTTTTCATGTATTTTTAACTTCCTTGACTCAAAAGCAATTGCATGACCTTCCTGACTTAAGACCCCTCCAATTCCTTCGTTGCATGTATCCGTGCATACGACGAAATCCTTATTAGGATCTGTAGTTTTTAAGATGGGCGGAGGAGTTAATAACTCTTTTAACTTATTAAAACTGTCTTGACACTTTTGATCCCATATGAATTTCTTTCCTTTCCTATGCAAAGAAGTGATGGGGTTAGCAATTCTAGAGAACCCTTCAATAAACTTTCTATAATACCCTGTTATTCCCATGAATGACCGTACATCAGTTACATCCTTAGGGACAGGCCATTCATTAATAGCTTTTATTTTATGAGGATCAACATAAATACCATCTTTAGAAATTATATGACCCAAATACTGAATTTTATCTTTATAGAAATCAAACTTGCTGAACTTAGCGTAAAGATAATGTTCTCTAAGTACTTGTAAAATGATTTTTAAATGTTCATCATGCTCTTCTTTAGTTTTTGAGTAAACCAAAATATCATCAATGAATTCCTCTACGAACTTATCCAAATATTTATGCAGAACGTTGTTCATTAAACACATGAACACTGCCGGTGCATTGGTTAGCCCGAAAGGCATAACTACAAACTCGTAGTGTCCATAACGCGTTCTGAATGCAGTTTTGAATATGTCCTCGTCTTTTATCCAGACTTGATGATAACCTGACCTTAAATCAATTTTAGTGAATATCTCTGCTTTGCGTACTTGATCAAATAGATCATCTATGTGGACTAAGGGATACCGGTTCTTAATTGTCATTTTATTAAGTTGTTGGTAATCAATGCACAAATGCATGGTACCGTCCTTCTTTCTAACAAATATTACTAGTGCTCCCCAAGGGGACACACTGGGCTTTATGTAGTTTTTATCTGTTAATTCTTTTAGCTGACATTTTAACTCATTTTACTCTAGAATATTCATCCTATTGGGAGCCTTTGAGTTTGGTACTGCACCGAGTACTAACTCAATGGTGAAATCAAGTTCTCTTTTCGGAGGTAATCCTGGAATTTCTTTCGGGAATACATCAGAAAAGTCCCTAACGATGGGAATATCCTCTAGTTTTAACTTGTCTTTTTTAGATGTACATTCATCATTAACAACAAACAATTTACAACATTTTCTGGAAACTCTCTTTACTTGTAAGGCAAAAATTTGCCTTACTGGAATCTGCCTATGAATTCCTTTTATTGTTTCTGAATTACCTTCATTATTTACACATGTAAAATATTTATTGTAATAATTCAGTATAACTCTATGTTGTTCAAGCCAATCCATGCCTATCAACAAATCATATGACCCTAAGGGTAAAACATTCAGATTAATTTGCGTTTTCAGTTGACTTAAAAATACTTCACAATTCTTGATAGAATCTGTAACCTTTCTTTTAGTTCCTATTGCAAGATGAACTAACCATGCATTATCAAATTTCTCTGTTTTTAACTTGCAACGGTTTACTGAAGTAGGTGAAATATAACTTAGATTTGCACCTGGATCTATTAAAATAGAAATAAACTCGTTTTGTATCATACCTTCAATTTCGACCATGGATGTTTGATGATCCACTTGACAGTTCTCCAATGCTGCATTTATCCTGGGCATTTCTCTTGCGATATCTCCAACTGTAGGTTCTGCTTGCATAGTATGAATATTGTTGGTTGTCTTTTTATTGCGTGGGCAATCTGCTCTCTTATGTGGTCTTCCACATTCATAGCACTTTATGGGTCCTTTCTGTTGAGCATAACTGTTGTTGTTGTTATTGTTATTGCTGTGATTATTATTATTAGGTACATTTCTTGCAGCAGTAGAGTTTTGAGATGCATTATTCCGATAATTATTAGGAAAATTTCTGTTATTAAAATTCTTCTTAAAACCTCCAGCATTATGATTAAAATTCTTCTTTTTATAGTCATATTGATTAGTCTTACTGTTCTTCCAGTGAGTTGTTCCTTCTCTTCTTCTGTTTTGATCAAAACAAAAAATTTCCTTCCTCATGGCCTCTTCCAAAGTGGAAGGATTATCATACTCAATACGATCTTTTATATTAAAAGGTAAACAACTTAGAAACCTTTGTACTTTAGGCTTTTCCTCAACCATGTAGGTTACGTACCTCAACAAGCTAAGGAACTTACTACATAGTTCTTTCATGTTCATTGTACCCAACTTTAAATCGTAAAACTCTTTTGACTTATCTTCAAAGTACTGTTCTGACAAAAACTTTTTTTTAAACAAACTTTTAAACATAGTCCAAGTTACTTCTTTTTCTTTTATACACTTGATTCTTTTAAGATCCTACCACCAAATATATGTCTTCCCGGTTAGATTGTAAATAGCCATCTTGGCTTTCAGTTGAGAAGAGTAGTTGTAAATATTAAAGTATTTTTTCATTCCAGACAACCAAGCTTCTGCTATCTCACCCTTCTCACTTTCGCCATTAAAAGTAGGTGGCTTAATCTTTTTAAATTCCCCAGTAATATGTTCATGATGTTTATGTTTTCTCTTTTTAGAGCAGCATTCACTATTACTGCTTTCATAATTTATGTCTTCATTACTTGAATCATATTTAGAAGATGAGTAACTGTTCGTTTTATCTTTTCTTGTTTTCTTATGCTTATGTTGGTGGGACATTATTTCAGAATCAACCTTAAATTCTGATTTTCTGCCTCTTTCATCACTATGACAGTTTCCTTTTAAATTCTATTGTAACTCTTCCTGTACCTTAAGGATCCATTCATTTTCTTCTTTAACAGCTTTTAATTGAAATTTTAAATCCTGTACAGTGCGTAAAATTTCAAAAGACTAGTTGTTTAACTCAACATAAATTCCTTCAGTGTTATTATGATTAATACGTTCATTATGAGGAGATCTGTCCTCTGTTGATTCCTCTGGTATTTCCATACCTGCAATTAAAGGTCAATCTGTTTTGTGCAAAATTAAATTAAATTACTTAGTATCATAAACTTTCTGATTTATTTTCTATTTGTGCGCATGAGCCTCAATCAGGACTAGAGTTTGAACTTGCGCTCTGATACCACATGTAACATCCCAAAATTCGCAAAAATATTTTTTTTTTGATATAGCCTATTTTAAAAGATAAATGCTATCTGTGGAATGATAATTAATTAACTAATAGATAATAACAGCTTCATAAAATTGTCATATTTATTTTTAAACATAAAAAGATACTTGGTTATAAATAAGATGCGACAGAACAATGTTTATTTCGATATGTGTAATGATCTGGTAACAATACTGATGAATTGTTTGCATACTCATGAAGGGGTTCCCACAGGGTGCCCTTGGGTTTACTTAGCTTTAAAAGCTAAAGCATTGGATTCTTTCTTTCGCACATCTACAGGCAAGGTAATAAATAATTCCAGTACTTCGAGAGGTGTTTTACTTTTCATCTAGCCGTATCTGTCTTAAGATAGATATAAAAATACTGCCTATGCATGAAGATAGTGATGGTATGAAACTTCCATCTTTCTTGATAAATCTATATTATTTTTATCCTAACACTTGTAATGTAGCTAGGGATATTTTTGCACTATACTTCTGCTGAAATTAATATTGCTATTCATTAGAGAAACGATTGATATGATCATCATGTAAGACTCTACATTATAAAAGTTGCGACAAACATGTAATGATGTTATCGATATGTCAAGTTTGAACAATAAGAGATCTAAAGTTGTAGTAACAATGGTCTTCAAAAGCCTTCATGACATAGTGCATATGTTTAAATCATATATGCTCTTATAATTCTATTTGATTATGTTACGACATGGTCAAGATGATAGTTTGTTATGTATTAGGGACATCGATAAAATGTCATACTACTCTATGAATATGTGCTAGGGTTACAATGCCTAGTTATATGCAAAAAGAAGCTTAGTGCTATATTTTATTATGCACATAATAAACGAATGATTATCTAACATTTGTGTTTGAAATGGTGCGCCCTAACAAATGGGGACTTAACGTTTAAATTGCATAAAACGTAGACAATATGTGATAGGGTTTAGAACTATAGATTATAGTTGTTTTGCAATCTATATATATATGTTATGCAAATTGTAACGTAGTTTTTGGAAACTATATACGTGGTTGTAATATGGTCTTATTCTATGGTTTGAAAACTATATACGTGTTGTATTATAGTTGCAATGCAATAGTGATACAATCCCAAGAACACATTATAACCATGACTTGGCGCTGTCACGAATTTACTGTTGTTGCAGTCGAGTGTCTAGCAATTGATACGTGATTCTCGGCATTAAATGAAATCCTATGTGATGGTAGTGGTTTGCTCTGATGACTCCTACGTGTTGTTGGCTCCACGTGATAATAGTGGTAAGAATGGTGATAGTTCGTCGAGCTGTAAGCTCAGCCCTGGGTGATATGGCATCCAACTGTGCTGGTTATTAGATGAGGTTATTAATGTTCTTGGTCGTATCTCTGCCTTGGTACTATCGTGGCTTTGCTGGCTGAGTCTTGATCATTGATCTTATGTCTCGATCGTTGAGATGTGAAAAACCCTAAGATAATCTTGCAATAACATTTATTGTTGCCTTCACGTATTCATTTGGTGTTTTTCGTTTGGGAAAAAGGCCGACAGGCCGCTAGTTAGCAGGGCTTGACCCTGGGTGGTTGTGGATGGCTCTGTGTCTCCATTCTCTGTAACTTTAATGTGAAATCCAATGTATAACTTGCTCGAGTTTATTGAGTGTATAGGGATAAAGCCCCGTGGCTTTCGTCAGGTGACAATTTAGGTTTGTGGTGAGGTTTTTGACTCCGAGCTTGGTTATGGTTCAGTTGCAAGCAACCTTGCGGCATTGGTTGGAGAAATTGGAAGCATTCTAGCCGTCTGTCACAATGAGGGTAAGTGATCGCGTGTCAAGTTTATGTAATACATTTTTGGTTTATCAACAGTTGTTGGGACTCATTGCTAACTTCTTGCAGTCATGTGGCATGTAGTGCCATCATTGTGTATTTTACAGTGTTGGTTTTCTTTGATGGCAATGGATGGCATGAAAATAAAATTGTAAGCCTCGGTGGCAAACCCTCCGTAGGTTCTCCTGGCAGATTCGTGGCAAACATTTGAAGTTGTAACACATGTCCTGGAAATCGTGGTTTGAAATCTGTGTTGCTTCATGTTACGCCTATGTTAGGCTACTTCTTGGTTTGTAGAGTCGATGTAATAGTTCGAAATGTTATTCTATAATGTTTGGGTTTTGGGTTTTGAACTGGGCAATGTTCCTCCGTTTAAATAGGGTTTCAGACTCTATTGAGTTGATAATATAAAAGAATATTTGCAAAACTATGTTGCTGTGACTGTTTCATTTTCGTTGTTTTGGGGCTTGGCCCGTGAACAAAACCTGTCACTCATCGATTTATAAAATGGAAAGAGTTTGTGTTTTAACAGACCTATGCTTTTGAATTTAATGTAAAATGATAATAGTTGTGCAACTAGGTTTGAACACACCTATTTCTATTGTTTTCTTTATGGACTGTGAACTCATGAAATGTTTAAACGTGGAGAAAAGAAATTGTATGCTATGTAAGAAAAGGTGGAAATGCTGCTACTATCTTTTAAACAAAGGTTATATGTTTGTAATACATAAAAGGCTTCGGCGTGTATGTAGCATTGACGATTTGTAACAAATGTGGCTGCGTGTCAAACTTATGAATATTTTCCTAAGGGTTAGGGTTTCGTCTTCGTTTGGTAATGTTCAGATGTTGATGTTGCTCTTTGATAAGATATTGGTCTCCATGATTGTCTTTATTATTGGTTCTGTTTGGTTTGTCTATTTTTATTGTAATAAAATGAAACTTTGAAAACAACACAGGAATGTGATCATTTTGATTTCGACAGGGTGCATGCGAACTTGTGTTCTTTGTTTACTAGTAATGAATTATACAATGTGTTGTTTATGTTTCTTTTTCCATAGTTAAATGACAAATGGTAAGTGCCAAGGGTTTGAGATACTAGGTTTAGAAATAGTGTTGGTTGCATGCTGAGAGATAACAATAATAACGTTGTTTATGATTATGAAATGAATTGATAATGTTTCGATTGAGAGGGTATTACCCTTGGTTAAATAAACAGAATGAAGAATGTGATTTGTTTTTATTACTAGAATAAATATATAATATGCTAGTTTGATGTGATGTGAGTTATAAAAGTACTATTAGGGTTTTAAGGTTTTTCTACTGTGAAATTGGATTCTAAACACTGCAACTATTTGCCATAAGTTTATCTATGTTTCTATGTACCATAACAGAGAAATGATCTGTATAATCCTTCGAAAAGAAACTATTTATTCCTATACAATTGATATCTATGAATTGAGGAAAAACATTACTGTATAATCCGAGATCAATTATTTATACAGTAAAAAGAATGAAAACACTGATACATGTGTACATAGAAATTTTAACAGTAAACGATAACTTGAGAAAAATGCAATGTTTTATCTTCTCATTCACATGGCTATTTTCCTATCTTATATATCTATCTTAATCTGTCTCTGTACTAGAACACGATGCTGTTCCTTTTTACACAGGGAAAAATGCAGAGACTATTTTATTCATTCAAATCCAATTTATATAGAATTATTAATTTACTCAGGAAATTAAAATAAATTTATAAAATAAATAGTAAAAGTTAATAGCCAACATAACTTTTAAAAATAAAAATAGATAAGACAATGGAACCTGTAAATGACGATAGGGCCGACAAACACCCTAGGAGGCCTGTTCCTCCCAACCTGTTTCAGAAGAAGCAGCTCAACTGCTGGCTTCTAGTGAACCCCCAAGCCTGATTACTAATCCAATAAGTGGGTGGAATCTGTGTAGAAGCAAGGCACTCAAAAATGCCTTCTCCACTCAGCATCAACCTCCTGAAATAAAATGCCTTCTCCACTTAGCATCAACCTCCTGAACTCACTAAGAGTTTGGCAGACTCACAACATGATCAACAACATAGCATATCCCCTCATCAAATCTCTTGGGTGCAAACATAGCAAAACCCCAAGGTAAACTTCCTCTTCAGGAAAAGTGATGAACCTCAGTTCAATAGTTGATGGCTATTATATAGACTACCGAGGTCTTTTAGTGGTCAATTTGGAATAAATGAGCCTCAAGCTCCAGTCCCATCTTTCAGGGCACTATGACCACTTTTCAAGGGAGTTGTCCCATACCAACAGCTAGTTAGTTGCATCGTGATGCTGCCACTTGTCCATTGCCTTCTACCCTAGATTCCATTCCACCTAGTGGATCAGTAACCACTCTTTCAACAGTCCTCTCAGGTGTTTGTCTCCTATTTTATTTATTTAATAATAATATATTGTGCAAATTACAGTCATACTTGGACACCTGTCCAACATAAAACCTTACAATAAAAGTTATAATAATGTTTGCTAACACAAAATGTTTTCCAGCAAAAAGGGTGTGTTACACTTGGCCTTGAGCTCCTCACCAGAAACAAGTACATAGTTATATTTTTAGTTACAAAATAATAGGGCAAGGATGGATGTTAACGTGAATTTCCACAGGGGTAGATCACTGATATTGAACAAACCTCACAATTTCACACTGTTATTACTGACAAGAATTAGACAAAGACATGGATCAATTCACTCATAAAACTGAAACACACATGAAAAATTGTTGTTGATACATTAATCAGTTGTAAGATAGCAATGAAATAATGTTACAATAGAATGAATTCGATACTCCTCGGAGGATTCGAATTCTCCTCAAGTATAGGCTTAGTTTTCATTGGAACCATCTCCCAATAAGGTTCAGTGGCCACCGATGATGAATAATCAATTAACTGAGGTAGAACTGAGCATAACTGAATCACATGGGCACCAAAATAGGGGAGGAGACTCCTAGGGAGTGAAATACTAACTTGTAGTGGTCAAAATAGGTTCTCCTACACATAGTAGTAGTGAAAGTAGGTGTAACAGTCGGTTAACTAGGAAATTAAGGGGACAATGTGCCCTAAATCATGGAAACGACTATGCTAACTCCTAAAATCATGCATGAGGGCGAATTTGGACTTCAGTGATGTAACCAAGGCGCTCTGAGTGGATAGGAGGGATAATGATGGCCAAAAAAAAACTCTAGGTGGGCCAAAGTAAGGACTAGGTGCTAGGAGACTCAACTGCTAATGCAGGGATGCATGGAATTGCATGACCAAAATAAGATTGTGAGAATATTCCAACAGTTACATCCTCCCCCCCTTAAAAATAACACCATCCTCAATGTTGGTAATCCTTTTTATTTCTTTATCTTCAACTTTTAATCGTCTTCAAGGTTCTACATTTCCTGCATGTAATTATATATCATCTTCTTTTCATAGCCTACACTTTACACAACCCACACAAGGTCTTCCAAAATATTTCAGTATAACATAAATAAACCATTATTTTTCATTTTTAATCTGAACGTAAGTAATAAGTTATTTTTCAACACACTATTGTTGCTATTCATGGAAAATCCTCCAGTCATTTTCATTGAAATTTGTGCTCTTATCATCATAAGACAACGTAATACATGATTATTTTTCAACATAAATGAAAATAATGCATAGGTGAAGCAATAATTTACTTATCTTTTGGAGGATATCCTTCACTACCAAATTTCAGACTCCTGGCTAGTCCTTAACTTGCGATAGACATTCCCTTCATTCACAAGTTAGTACCATTATATCATGTTTGTTAAGGAGACAAGCCTCAAACTTGACATTCATCCTTGTCTTTGGATGCATTTTGCATTACCTATAGTATTATTTGCATATATAATACTCAAACATGAGGGAAGCTAACAACCCATTTACTTGGCATCTCTTACCCTATGTTCGATTGTTATAGCATGGAGATTGAAAAACTATCCCTTGGCATCTTTTACAATTTTTTCTTTATCCCTCCTGCCATCTATGATTGACCATAATGTTTTTATCACATTCTTCCCAATATGCATCATATCAAACAAATGAGCTATTTTTAGCTGCTCATAGTAGGGAAACCATATGAATTGATTGGTATAACATTTCATTCATCGTGGAAGCCCATTATTATTACCTTCACGATGACGGCCTTCATGAAGCATCAATCAAATGACAACAATAATTATCAAACATGCTAAAATAAATTTAATACTCTAAATAGAATTTCAAATTCAAAACAATATTACATATACGATACATAAACAAATTGTGTACCTTGATGATTTCTGTTATACTCCAACCTCCATAGGTGAGGTGTCATTCTTCGTGGTTTTAATCTAGTCTCTTCTTTCCCATTGAAAATATGTTTTTCAGTAGTGCGAAACCTACGGGTCTTCGAGAGGAAGTATCTATACTCATCAAACACCATCTTTCCTATATATTTTGAATAATGATACTTCATATTAGGACCACAAACTGGACATGTAAATTTACCCTTTGTTTGAAGACCTACAACAGATGGATTAATATCAATTATACGATGGATTATTAAAAAAACATGCATGATATCTTAAAAATAATTATATAGTATTGAAGTGCAACAAAATGTTAATACATACCACAAAAATGTGTTAGTCCTGGGGCATCATGAATTGTCCATACAAGCATTCCACAGAATTGAAATCTCATCTGCCTAATTGATTTACATATGTCATATATAGTGATACCATTCCATAATTGTATTAGCTCATCGATAAGAGGCTTCATATATACATTCATATATTTAACTTGGTACTTACCTAATTGTTTGAAATTACACATAATTACTACCATGATATGTATATATAAGTAAATAAATGAATAAATGATAGTATTCAAAAAACAAGACAAATGACGAAAAATTAATATAGAGAAATTCCTAGAAAAGTCATTGTCAACATTATGTGCTCCCTCTTTATTGACATTCAAGGAGGAATGTTATTCTTTATAACAAAAATAGGCCACACTGATTAAATAGATCTAAGCTCTTTGAATGGATTAACACTGTCAACTACCAATGAAACCCTAATATTATGAGGTTCATGTTTAAAATCTGGACATTTTTCCTCAATTTTCCTAAATGCATATCCATCTGTAGGAATTCGAAGAACGTCATCTCCATTTTTTTTTCTGAGCATGGTAATCCATAAATTGTGCTATGATTTTGCACCTGAAAAGTCGTTGCAAATGTGGAATTATGGGAATATGATGAAGAACCTTTTGAGGCACCATTTATGTTACTTGATCGGTTTGATATCTACTAATATGCCATTCTAGGCATTCAGTTTTCGACCCATGGTGTCCATAATATATAATATGATCATTAGGACATGCATCTATACTTTGATACTCCATTCAAATGTCTTTCATAATGGAAAGTAAATCTCAATATGTGCGAGGTAAAATATTTGACGATGGTAACATAAATTTACCTAACAATCTACAACATAAAAAATAACTAGTTAGTATAAAGAATATTAATCGTAAATATTGCTTTCTTATTTAACACTTTAATTAATGCTAAAAACGGAAAGAAAAATTAACCTTTTATGTATATCTGATGAAACATATTACATATCTCAGGATTTGTGTCATACAAGTGTTTGACAAATGCTTCATAACCTTTAAGTTCATCAGAAGAAATGTAGCGGAGAGAACATTTTCTCTTGACCCTTTATAAATTCATTTATTTTCCTTTTCCATCAAAGGTTCATCATAAATACCATCACTGTCCCCATCCTCATCTAGCAGAATGAACAAGTATTTGATCATTTGATTTGTCCCATCATCTTCAATTATGTTATGGTCGTCATCTAATTCCATGGGATCATTAACTTGATCTTCATTATTCACTTGATGTTCCTCATCTTGTACAACATCATTTCTACTACTACTTAGGGAATTCTACAGAAAGTTAGAGGGAAACTCTAACTTTATAATTACGAGCAATCATGGAAAATTAATGCATGTATAACAAATACTAAAAAAATATAAAATTTTACAAATACAATAATTTTTAACAAATATAATGAATATATATAGATCTAATTACCATGGGACGATATTCATTCAATCCCCCGTCCACGTGGCCATATTTCCTACAATGTTTTCTAGTTGTTGCTATTAAAATTCTCATGAGAAGTCTCATAAGAAAACTATTGCAAGGGAAAAAGCATCTACCATCACCCTTTTCACCCTCTTCATTTCTTTCCCCACCTCTAATATTTTCTCACATTCTTCCCAAAAAAATACAGTGATGTTAATAATAAAAAAATCCACTTTTCGCTTGACAAGAAGACCTTACACCCTTTCTGAATCGTCATTGTTATAGAAAAATTGTTGCAACATCTTTAAAATGGAGCATAATTATAATTTTTAAACCACTATAATTCCGATGAAAGTTGACCAAGTCAACATTGACTTCCTCAAACCATGGCAGACCATTTGAAAAGGGAACAATTATTTTTTGTTTCATCACAATTGTGACACACTCGGCCATAACGTCGCAATGGGAACACATTGCTATGTATCAAAACTATTGTGACGACACATTATATAGTGTCGCGATACCGACTACAGGAGATTAAAGCATCGCAAGACTAACGATATCGGGGAGGACAGAAGAAAAAAAAATAATAATAATAATAATAATAATAAATAAATAAATAAATTAAAAAAAAATAAAATAAAAAATAAATAAATAATAATAATAATAATAATAATAATAATAATAATAATAATAATAATAAAATAAAAATAAATAAATAAATAAAAATAAAAATAAAAATAAAATGAAATAAAATATAAATATAAATAAATAAATTAATTAATTAATTAAATTAAATTAAATTTTTTAACATTTTCTCTTGAATTTTTCAACAATACTGTTGATTTAGTTCGTACCATCAGAATGCTTTAGTCGGAATTTGGGACAAATGTAAGAGTGTCTTCTATAATAGCTAGACTCAATAACTAAAGAGCTTAATTTGAATGCTTGAGATTTTTAGGAAAACTAGGATTCAAAAACAACCATACTATATTATTATCATTAGTGTGATAATGTATTAGAGTTGAGCATGTGAGAACCAACCAATCCAATGAATGATAAGGTCTCCCCATAGTTGATCCAAGGTGATAATCAAGAACGGTTGTGGGGCCAAGGTACATAATTCCTCAAGATCTATCCTATAGAACACATGTGTTGAGATCAATATAGAGAGGTTTGTTGAAATGAAAGTGACGAGGAACTCTTTGTTTTATCAAAAGGATGTAATAGAATATGGGAATGAGAGATAAGGGATAATGAAAGGTCATAGAATAATGGACCCAATACTTCCTTTGTTCAAAACATGTATGCATGGTTGATCTAGGATCATATGTATAACTTATTATAACAATAGGGGAGGGATGCAATGGGATGACCAAGTGACATATTTACAATGATGAATGCTCACAGAAGGGATGGAAGGGATATAGAGATCAAGAAACATATGAAGACTAACATTGGAAATGTTCCATGGGTGACACATTGAAGAATGATGGAAACAAAGGAGACTAGTGATGTTACCATAGGAGATAGCATAAGGATTTTAGTAGTGCCAAGGAGAAATTTTTAAATTGTTTCTCAACTAAAAATGCATTTTAGAAAGAATAGACAATAATATAAGTGTCCAACATCTGATGAAATGAACCTATGAGACATGTGATATCAAATGGGAGTTTAGGGGTAGTCCAATAAGTGAAAGTGAAGACACATGTGAGGCTAAATTCAATGATACAAATTAGACAAAATCCCATTCCTATGGGAAAGAGTGTCATGTCTATCAAAATGTAGTTGGCATAATAATGAGAGGTAACCCATGTATGGAAAGGCTCTGCTATCAAGCAAGGTTGACTACAAAAGAAGTTATGCTAGGCTCCATGACTGCAAAAATGATGGGGATCCTATAGGTGTAAATGGGATAAAACAAGGTTAGTACATAAGATGTTTTCAAAGGGGAATCACCTATTTTCTACTTTGAGAAAGTATACCTATAGAAATCATCACAAGGATAAGTGTGGTGATCCTAGTGCAACATGTACTTGCACACATGGAATCAATACAAAAGCATAAAAGTGCATTTAGATAGAAAAAAATACTATCGACATCATATAAAATAGAATAAATTCTTCAATTACATACATTAGAAAAATAATAAGGAAACATGTGTTGTTGAACTTTGGTTTCCATTGATGTCAACTAATGTAAAAAAGGATGTCAATTGATTCAATATGATTCATTGATATCACCTGATGTCAAAGTGGATACATCATTCCTACAACAGTGTGAAGAAGTATATGGAATCCATTTTGAAGAAGTATATGCACCAGATAAAGAAGAACATGAATCGCAAAAGTATATGCGCAAGATCAAGAATAACATGAATTCTAGAAGTATATGCGCAAGATGGTGAAGCTAACAGACATGGATGTTAGTTTAATAAAGTATATCTAGAAGTACATTCATTCTAAAGAAGTGTGTCAAATGAAGATACATCATGTCGATCCAATTCAAAGAACAACACAAGTAATGTATACTTATGCATGTGGTATTTGCGTAGATATCAAGTCCACCAAGTCATACACTCTCATTGTAGCAATAAAAGGAGTTGGTTGGATAGTGGTACAGGTGCACAAGTAGCCAAGATGTCAGTTGGATAGTGGTACATGTGCACAAGAAACCAAGGAGTTGGTTAAAAAAATGGTACAAGTGCGCAAGAAAGTCTAAGCATTGCTTGGTTGATGGTTGGAAGTGCGCAAGTAGTAAGAGGGTTGGTGCAAGGTAATGATACCCAATTATGACACGTCAGTTGCAATGAAATTCTGGAAAAAACATAAATATTATCATTAAAATCAATTATTAGAGGTACCTACAAAACTTTTTCCGATTAGGTGTAAAAAGATGAAATGTAGAAAAACGGATGAACTTTCAGAATATATAATTTTTATTTATGGAAAAGTGGTATAACCACCCCAAAATGTCATTATTCGAAGATTGGTATGTTATTTGTTTCCTAAAACATAATGCACATGTTTTTGTTGACCCACCTGTTTGCTATGTAAATTTTCAATTTACGAGAAAAAAATATGTAGAGGCGTAGGCAACGGAAAAATCTTGTGTGGTCCTATTTTTCCAAAATTTTAAAAGTCAATTTTATATATTTTTTTAAATTACCGAAGTCAGTGAAGCCCTAAAACAACATGGTCAATTGTTGAGCCACCATATCATGGTCTAAAAATAATCAAAATGCATTTTTTTTGTTTAAGGTTGTAGGTATTTTCGTGCTCTTATGCGGGTTCTTTTCCATTTTCGAAATAGGTAAGCCAATCAAAAGTTATAGGCCAAATAAAGGACCTATGTTTTTTACGAATTTGACATGAGTGTAGTTTAATTTCAAATTATATATTTAGAATCTGCACACAGAGCTCGATAAGTGTGTGCAATTTCATCTGCAGTGCGTGGAGCTTATGCAGAACTAGCTGTGAAAAACAGGAAGTTGCAGCATTTGATGTGTTCTGCCATAAATCATAGATAAATCAGATCGAGCCTAAAGGTGCAGTCCAAAGCTAATTCCAAGCCTACAAGGGCGCCAAAACAATTTGAATTCGTACACGCGTGCGCTCAAAGAGGCGCGCACGCATCCATGGAAGCGTGCACGCATAGGTGTGCGTACGCGTTCATTTAATTTCCTTTGTCAAGGGGATACATAAAGTTGATGAAGATGTGACGATGAAGAAGATGACGATGATGGAGATGTTGATGAGGAAGGGGGAGATGACATAGATGATTAAGATGTTGATGAGGAAGGGGGAGATGAAAATGATGATGAAGATGTTGATGATGATGATGATGATGATGAGATGATGGTGACAATTGTGATGAAGATGATGATGATGATGATGATGAGATGATGGTGACAATGGTGATAAAGATGATGATGAAGATGATGGTGGTGATGAGGATGATGATCATGATGGTGATGAAGATGATGATGATGATGATGAGATGAGCATGGTGATCATGATGGTGATGAAGATGATGATGATGATTATGATCATCATCATCATCTTCTTCATCATCATCATCACCATCATCATTTACATCTTCATAATCATTGTCATCTCCCCCTTCCTCATCAACATATCCATCATCGTCATATTATTCATCATCACCATCTTCTTCATCAGCATCATCATCATCTTCATCACCATCGTCATCATCATCAACATCTTCATCTCCATCATCATCATCTTCTTCATCCTCATCACCATCACCATCATCATCATCATCTTCATCATCATCATCATAAACATCATCGTCATCATCAACACCACCATCATCATCGTCACCACCCTCTTCTTCCTCATCATCTTCAACATCTAGGTCATCATCTTGATCGTCAACGTCAGATCAACATCATCATTATCATCCTCATCATCACCATTGATGTTGATGATGATGATGTTGATGATGAGTACGATGACCATCAACATCATCATCATCATCTTTGTCATCACCCTCTTCGTCATCAACAACATCTTCGTCATCATCATCATCATCAGGATAGGAAGATGATGACGAAGATGATGATGAAGGTGGCGATGATGAGTATGATGATGAAGACAATGATGATTGTGACCATGATCATATGATGATGATGATGATGGTGAGGATGATGAAGATGGAAATGATGATGACTAATGAAGATGATGATGACGAATATGATTATTTTGATGGTCATGATGATGATGATGATGATCATATTTGTTGTACTCGTATTCATCATCATCCACCATCATCATCATCATCATCATATCATCATCATCTTCATCATCATCATCATCATCTGCATCCTCACAATGACGATGATGAAGATCATGATGAGGAAGTTGATGATGATGATCATGTTGTTGATGATGATGAAGATGATGATGATGTGCTGCATATTCCTCATCATCTTCATCATGATCATCATCATCTCCAAATTAGTCATCATCATCATCATACTCATATTCATCATCATCCACCACCACCATCATCATCATCATCATCATCATCTTCATCGACGACGATGATACGAAGATGTCAATGATGATGATGATTATGATACGAAGATGTCAATGATGATGATGATGATATGAAGATGTCAATGATGAAGATGTCGATGATGATGATGATTATGAGGAAGATGTCGATGATGAGTATGATGACGAAGATGAAGATGACTAAATTATGATGATGAAGACATTGATGATCGTGACCACGATCATATGACGACAATGATGATCATGAGGATGGCGACGATGATGATGATGGTGATGATGATGACTAATGAAGATGATGATGGTGATGATGATGACTAATGAAGATGATGATGACGAATATGATGATTTTGATGATGATCATATTCGTCATCATCATCATCATCATCATCTCCATCATCATACTCATATTCATCGTCATCCACCATCGTCATCATCATCACCATCACCATCATCATCGTCGTCATCATCATCGTCATCATCATCATCATCATCCTTGTCCTCATAATGATGATGATGATGGTGATGATGAAGTTGATGATCATGATCATGGTGTTGATGATGATGAAGATGATCATGATGATGAGGATGATGTGCTGCATATTCGTCATCATCTTCATCATCAACATCATCATCATCTCCATTAGTCATCATCACCATCTTCATCATCATTGTCATCATCATCATCATCATCATCATCCCCGTCCCCACAATGATGATGATGATGAAGATGGTGATGATGATGACTAATGAAGATGAGTATGACGACAAATATGATGTTTTTGCCGATGATGATGATGATCATATTCTTCATCAACATCATCATCTTCATCATCGTACTCGTATTCATCATCATCCATCATCATCATCATCATCATCATCATATCATCATCATCATCATCTGCGTCCTCACAATGATGATGATGATGATGATGACGAGGAAGTTGATGATGACGATCATGGTGTTGATGATGAGGAAGATGATGATGATGTGCTACATACTCCTCATCATCTTCACCATCATCATCATCGTCATCATCATCGTCATCATCATCTCCAAATTAGTCATCATCATCATCGTACTCATATTCATCATCATCATCATCTTCGTCAATGATGGTGATATGAAGATGTCAATGATAATGATGATGATACGAAGATGATGACTAAGATGTCAATGATGATGATGATGATGATACGAAGATGATGACGAAGATGTCAATGATGATGATGATTAGGAGGAAGATGGCGATGATGAGTATGATGACAAAGATGAAGATGACTAAAGACAATGATGACGAAGACAGTGATGATCGTGACCATGATCATATGATGACGATGGTGATGATGATGACTACTGAAGATGATGATGACGAGTATGATGATTTTGATGATGATCATATTGTTGATGATGATGATCATGTTGTTGATGATGATGAAGATGATGATGATGTGTTTCATATTCCTCCTCCTCCTCCTCCTCCTCATCATCATCATCGTACTCATATTTGTTGAGCGGATTTCCAAGTCACCTGCAAAAAACTCCTTTGTTGAGTGGTTGAATCAGTATCCTAAAATTACAGAGCTTTCTATCTCAAAGTTTGTTGAGCGGCTCGTAGATGTAGTATCACACTCAATAGACAATAAACATGTTATCACCACTGCATATTGGCCTGGTCTCTCACGAATCGAAGTTATGCATTGTCCATTCATCAAACTCCTTCTTCATCCAATTAGCGACCACTACCATTTAAGAAACTCCTTCATGCTTGTTTTGTGCTTGCTTGTTTCGTCAAATTAAAAACTCTACGAATTGGGTGACTTGCTTTGTTGATAAAATCAATTATAATTGCTCTATTTTGACCATTGTTTCTTAACTACAGCTCATGCAACTGTTTAGTGGTTGGGCATTGAGGCCACTTGAGTCCAAGAGAAGGTCGGTGAAGAAGAAGGCTTCCCGAAGGGGCTGCTGCATTTGCATTTACACTCAGACATCCTTCGATCGGTAAGTGTCCATAAACGCAATTTGAGCCTTAGTTTGGTGCCGCTAGTTTTATTGGTACAGCCAATCATTTTGAAACTTTTCCATATTTTCTGGAATGCTTATGCCCATAAATTTGTTTGAAATATTTGTATGATATTTACCTAGATTGCAATGGAAATTGTCCACTGTTTTTTTTAATATTTTTAATAGGGGCACGTGCGCGTCCCCTTTGCGTGTACGCATCAGCAACGTGTACACGCCATCAACGCACATGCGCCTCGTTTTGGTACCGAACCTAGAGGTGTGTGCGCGTCTCCTTAGGTGCGGTTGTGCTATTTTTTTTCTCCGCTAGCACGACTCTATTGCAACGAATTTGGGGAGCATCTTCGTGCGCCCGCCCAAGAACCAACTAATGGTTGGATAGTCTTGAAAGAACACAAATATAGTCAATCAGAAGATGATTTCAGTTAGTTGAATGTGCACATGTTCCTAGAAAGTTACAATGGTTGAAACAAGTATACATGAGAAAATTCCATAGTTGAAGGTACAACTAGTAGACAAGCTTCACAAGAGATGACAAGGTAAGGGTCATAATCCCAACAAGTAGAAGTTGGAGTATACATAGATTCTACGAAGCATCAATACCACAAGGGAGCAATACCCACAAGGTATCGTACAAAGCATTTTACAGACTCATCAAGATGAAGAGTAAGGATGCACACATACCTCAAAGCAATGGTACATCAAGGGTGCAGAGGTATACCACCAAGTTGTAGAGTTCCACTATGTAGTGGACCATGAAGGAAATTGACACCTAACATATGACACATAAACAACGTAGAAGATGACACGTGGCATATGCACAATCCGTGAAGTATGGAATAAGGGATGCCAAAACCAACTTGTGAACATACAATCTGTTCAGGACATGTATAAATAGAGATGCAAGTTGAAAAATGGTTGAAATATTGATGGAGAAAGCATAAAGCTTCAAGTGTTTGTTGAAGTTTGATATTCGGGGAATCAAAGGGCTCAAGAATAGAACAATATGATCTACCAAGGAGACGAATGTGAACATGAAGCTGAATGAAATTTTGATGGTGCGTAGAAAGATGTTGTAGATTTGTGACGGATGCGCAAGTACTGAAAGGAATAAATACTGAAGTATGTGCAAGTGCTTGATGTTTTGAAGGACAACATTACAGTCAGCACGTCGTTAGTCGCTGATGTTGTAGAGACAGAAGCGCAGAGACATAACTGAAGTTTATCATCCAATGTGAAGATGTCTAGTTGATGCATATGATTAGAAGTGAAAGTGTGCAGAGTTGAGAACTCCATCTGATGCGCAATGACATAGCAACAACAGGATCCGATAGGTGCATCATGAAGTAGACGATATGAGACAAGTGCGTTAAATAGAATGGATGAATCATTTGATGCACACGACGTCGCAGATTGTCTAAGAAATTATAGCACTTAAACAGAATGGACCCTTCAGTAAGTATGTGGTTCTATCTGTTACTAGTGCTTTATTTCAGAACAACAAACTATCGATTGAAAGCACAGTATCAGTTGATCATTGTAGTCATGCAATTAGTAGAGTGCAAAAATAATCAGTGACGCCAACTGTAGTATCAGTAAGGACACAGAACATGAAGTAAGTCGTCAACAAAATTGTGATTTGAGAGGGATGAGAAGTTGACAAGTGAAGTATGCAGCTAAGTGATAGAGTATAGATTACGTATAAAGGTAGTGCACGATATAATTATAATCAGAAGATTAGAAGTGTGCGCAAATTTGAATTTTAGTATTACAACAACATACATTGAACATCAAGGTCGACAGATGGGGCAAGAAGACAGTGAGTTGGGGTTTCCTTCAGTTTGGTTCATGTAAAACAACAAGGAGATAGGGGGTCAGTGCCTCCTTCTAGTTGGTGCTAGAGAAACATAGGGAGTTATAGCTTCCTTCATGTTGAATCCTATAAAACCAGGGGGTTGGTGCCTCCTTCCAATTGGTGTTGGTAAACATAAGAAGTTGGTGGTTCCTTGAATGTATTCTTTCTTATTATAAAGAAGCATTTTGTGGTTTTCTCCTGTTTTGGTTTCTACATAAAAATCCTATGTGTTATGTGTTGTTTATGTTAGTGCATATATGTGTGGATGTTTATTAATTGATGCATAACAAAAGATAAGAATTAAGTAAGGGCTAATCCATTTAAGAAGGTAAAAATTGTTGATAACTGCACTAATATTGATTCACCCCCCCATCTCAGTATTGAATCGATTCCAACAATTGGTATGAGAGCAGGTTTCTTCAGTAACGGATTAACATCTGGAAGATAGACCATTGCACCGAAATGGATAAGCAGGAAGGACTTTCCACCAATAGAGCACCAAGATTTGATGGCACCGATTATATTTTATGGAAGGAATGTATGGAAGTTTATTTGGAGTCAGTGGGAGAAGATGTTTGGAAATATATCATCGTTCGTTATGATGTTCCAGCAGTTGTACCAGTTAATCCAGGAAAAGGAGAATCTATGAAAGGAATGCTAGAGCCAAAAATGCTCTGCTATGTGTCTTGACAGGTGACAAATTCATCGAAGTTATGCACTATGCATCAGCTAAGGAAGTTTGGGACAAACTCAGAGGTATATGTGAAGGAGATGATAAGGTAAAGAAATAAAAGCTTCAAAACTAATCTAGGTATTTTGAGTCTCTGAGAATCAAAGATGAAGAGAACATTACATCTTACATCTTAAGAGTAGATGAGTTAGTTAATGCTATCAGGATTCTTAGGGTCACTCTGGACGAAGAATCAGTGGTATAGAAGATATTGAGAACTCTACCTCAAAGATTCAATGTGAAAGTTTCTGTGCTAGAAGATTGAGCTTATCTTGAAGACTTGATGAAGGACGAGCTTCAGGGAATTCTCATTGCATACGAGATGAGAAATGAGAAAGAGACTCCCATTAGAAAGGAAGATGATTTTAAAGCCACGGGAAAGGATAAGCATGATCATGACAAAGATTGTTGTGCTGAGTCGGATGGTGAGGAATCAAACTTTGTCAAAAATATGAAAAGAGGATGAGGTAAGTACAAGAACAAGTTACCCTTCAAATGCATTAGATGTGGAGGCATAGGTCATTTTTCCTTGAAGTGTCCTTTCAAAGAAATTGGAGATAGAGACAATGATGAGGAATCTAGTTTGTATAATCATAATACTGTGCGCTTACAACACATACCTAAGAATAGAAGGATAAAAAGCAAGAAGTAGGTATGCACCCTTACATCATAAAAAATGTTTGATGATGTAAGGGCCTTGCCATAAATAATTAAAATTTCCTTTACCAACATTATCATGATATTGATCATGGTTTCATCAATAGTTTTTAAAGTAGTGGAGAGATCCTCATTTGCTTGCTCCAAAGTTATAAGTATTTTCTTCAGAGTGGAAGTGTTTCGAAAAAGTCTGCTTCATCAATGGAAGTAAGGGATTTTACACTCAATAGATAAAACTAAATCCATGCCATGGACATGGTGGAATGGATTAGACCTAGTATAAATTTTGTTTAATGTCCAAATGACCCATATGGAAGGAAAGAGAATAAGGTTCCAATTGGCCTTTTCTTGTCAACCATATGTTGGAGAATGGATTTGAGGAATTCATTGACCACCTTATCTTAGCCATTCCCCTATTGATAATAGGAGGATCAAAATTGATGCTCAAATTTAAAATGGTAATCGAGATATTCCCGTATATCATATTCAAAGTGAGTTTCATGGCAACAAATTTTTTTTTTTCAGAACACCAAATTGAGTGATGACATGATTAAAGATGAAGTGTACATTGTGGTAGAAGTGTTGGTATATGTTATCATGGATTATCATGTTTTGTGAAATAATCGACAACCACTATGATGCATTTATGGCCACAAAACAACATGGGATTTGAGTCCATGAAGTCCATGGCATATTTGAAAAATGGAATAGCAGTGAGAACTAGGTGTAAGGACGTGAGAGTTTCCCTTACCTTCATGGAAAAAAACTAGTGGTTTTGGTGATTCTTTACTATCTCAATTAAATAAGAATATAAGGTAGAACAAAATAATTGGCCTTGGATGATTTCTAGGTGGTTCCCATTCTAGAGAGATGGAATTGGCAAGACCAACACAATATCATATTGATAGCCACTTAAAACCCATTTAGACTCCCTGAAAGTGAGGCATCAACACAAGATCATATTGAATCCTCATAGAAATAAAATGAAACCAATAACGACGTAACAAGGACATCGGTGGGTACATGCACGAATCTAGTCCCTAAAACCATTGCAATGGGACCATGCTAATGGAAAAAATAGAAGCATGCACATGTTCCTTGAAACGAGCATGCAATTTTAGCTCGACATTGCCAACCATCCACATTTGAAAAGAAACATGAGTGCATGTGAATTCCTAGCACATGTGCACTACTAGTGCATGCACATTAGGAACGGACACATGCTCCTAATAAACACAAAAAGGGTCACAAGGTTGTTTATTGTTAAACAACCCCACAATCGACATCAAAGAAAATTCCCTAATAGAATGCATGCACGTAGGAGCTCAACCATCCAGCATAGGAAGGGTCCAATTCAAGAATCCAACCAAGTTAGTAAGATTTCTTTTTTTTTCATTGATTTTATAGTTTATTCAAATTTAATAATTACAAAATTGTAAAACAATTATTTTTTATAAATTTGTAGACCATGAATCCATCCAAGTTAGTAAGATTTCTTTTTGTTTTTCATTGTTTTTTATTGTTTATTCAAATTTAATAATTACAAAATTGTAAAACAACGAATTTTTTTAAATTTGCAGACCATATATAATTCACTTGGAATGGAATATAATGAGAACCAACAACTAGAAGAAAACATTAACCTGGAATACAATGACAACCAACAAAATGATAATCCAAAACCCAATGAAACCCAGAACAAGAACTCAACCAAGACTTAGATCAATTAAGGAATTTGATTCAATAATTAAGAAGCACAAGGGAACTCTCCTGGTTTTCCCTTGCCACCTCATTGGACAACGTAATTGATTCCTTTCACCATGCCCATTCCTAGTTAATTGATATGACCAAATATAGGGCTAGAATAAGGGAGTTTTATTCCACTGTCCTAAGTAAGGAGCAAGTCAAGGATTTGAATATTACCAAAGTAAAGCTTTATAGCATGTTCACTGATCCTAGAAAAAACCAACCACATGTTGTCACGAAGAGACGGGTGTGCATGCACTAGTGCCATTTCCAACCATGGAAAGATAATTGGATGCAGAGGTGGTTCATGGTGTTTGATAAACCTCCTTGCAATAATAGAGAGGTTCCACTATATTTTCTTATAAAACTATGGGCTAAGTTTGTGCTTGAATTACACGCCAACTACTTTGACATTACTAAGTTGTAGGTTTTTTTTCTTGGCTCTGCCCAAGATCCGTCTATTGCTAGGAAGAACCCACTGAGAGGGATACCCACTCCTAGGCATGAAACTAACCCCCTTCCCCAACCACCTTAGCTATATGATAGACTTGATGAGATCGATGAGGTGATGAGACAAACTGCATGCGATGATGAGACAATATGACCATGGGAGAGACACATGTGTAGGTTATTTGGGGTAGATTGAGGAGAGACCAATCACTGGTTGTATCCAGGATTGGATATTCACTTCAACGAGAATAGTTCCACATTACTATTCTCATTGTAGGAATACTTGCCATGGCCCAACGCAAGAGCCTGACTATGGCAGTTATATGGAGTACGTTAGCACTCTTTTATTTATGTTCAATAACTCAGTATAAATTTACCAATGTAATAGATCAATTTTGAATATAGTTAATTTTAAAGTATTTGTTTCTAAATTTTGTTATTTGAATGTATAGTTGTTTACAACTGAGACTCCATTTTCAACGTGGGAGGAAATAGTTTGTCCCAATCTAGATCATGTGATGGAAGTGGCCATGGAAATTGTGACACATTACACAGAGGTATTTTGATTACTTAGAACAATTTGAATGCATTCATAGGTAAAAAACGACAAAAACAATGTGTGCGCGTGCACACACACACACACACACACACACGATTCTACTAAAAAATGATTCTATGGTTTATGTAGCTTTCCAATAGATGACATATTCCATGGCATGCACTACATCTACATAAGATCCTCCAAAAGTTCAAATTTAGAGTGAAGATCCAATTCCCTCAAGATATTTAATTATCCACTGGAATCCATTCTCTAAGATCGAACACCACCAATATTATGATAACCTTCATATCATAACTACTCATAGAGTTATTCAAGGCAATGAACCTACCAAAAGTGTTCCCCACACCTTCCAAGATCTTATAATTCCAAAGCTCCAATTTAATCCTAAGATAAAGGACCAAAACCTATTTCACATAAATTGAATCCCTTCATGGGCCAAAACCATGTTTCCATTTTTTCAAGATGATACATGATTTCCTCAACAACCAAGCCTACTTGAGGAGCAAATTTCTATCGTTTGAAGTTTTCAACAAGAAGCACAATCACCATCAAACGAATACATGGAAAACATGTGTATAAAGTAAGACTAGATGCCATACCTCCATGAAGAATGAATGAAGAGATTCAACTTCCAAAAACCTACACATAAATCTCCCAACCAACATCTTATCCATCAAACCCTTGAACTATGAGAATCCCACATCCAACCCCAACACCATTTTTACCATTTTCAAGGTTTACTTTGATGCAATTACGACTTCTTTTCTTATGAGATAGCTTTAAATATTCCTAATTTTTTTGTACTTATGGCTCATAATCCTTAGTTTATAGATGCCCTTCATCCCCGTCACTATAGCTCCTTCCTCCATGACAGAAAGTTGAACGTCACATCAAAGAAACGAGGCATCGACAACAGAGAAGCTGGGCGTAGTCACATAGTTGAGTAAATCTTTGACAACAAACAAACGAGGTTTTCGTCGATGGAAAATCTGGGCGTAATCAGAACGGTGTTGAATAAATAAAGTTTGTATGTATTGATGATTGCCATGGTGTTGAATAAATAAAGTTTGTAGGTGCAAACGTGTTGTACATTTAGTCGCGTCGTTTTCAGGTCTCTCTCTCACTTCACTTCAGAGAAAAAAAAGCTGTCCCATCGTTGGCAACTGGATCAGCTTTTTCTAATTCAATAGAGCAAAAAGCTTCTCCATTGTTTGCAACTCGAGCAGGTTTTTCTAATTTAATGGAAATGGTAACTTCTCCATTGTTTGCAATTGGACTGGGAAATGTAAGGCCTCCATTGTTTGCAACTGGAGCAGGTTTTTCTAATTCAATAGTAAATGTAATCTTAAGGTAGGCATTACTGTGGTGGATTTTATTTGACGGTTCTTTTGACTTTGTACAATGCATCATTAGGCATATGGTCTACACCACTTGCAAAGCCCCACACATTATTCAATCCACAATCATGGCGCTTTAAGTGGCAGACCGAGGACGTTAGAATACAAGGAAGCCATAAATATTTGTACAGTCCCTTTGCTGGCCAGATATAACTCTGTTTATAAGGACGAAGTTGACGTATAGTCGCTAAGGAAGTGGCTGAGGGTGTTAACCCAATGGAAGCCCAGATTTTATGGAAGTCAATTTCATGTTAGTTTGTTGTATTTTCTGTTTTTTCCTTTGGAAGATTTAGTATTTGTTATTAGTTTGTAATATTAACCTAGTGCTAATAATTTTATTTGTATTTGGGTATTATTGTTTTTTACATTCAACATTAAGACTAACCTCCCTAAATAAAACTTTGTTTATACCAAAAATAATTCACATATAGTAAACAGAATATATGATTAAGTTACCTAAAAGTGCAGTCATCACAAAACTAAAAGTGTAATATCATGCTTTTTATTTTGGTCCAAACCACTCAAATCAAGGGCGATTCTCATTATGGTGGGATACTCAATAAAGAGTTTAACCAAGCAAAGTTGGCTTTTAAATGCGTTGATTTGATCCCAAGCGAGCCAATTCTTGTCTTTGGCCAAAATCAGCGACTTCATATAGAATGTGCCAAATTCCTCCCCACCAAAAAGAACTTGCCTAAAAGTGAATATCATTAATAGGACAATGAACACCTAACATTATTACAATTCTATTTCTATTTGATGAGTCATACCTACTTTATAATTCTATTTCTATTTGATTAGTCACATTTATTTCACCTTATACATTTAGGTAATTATCTTCTTTAACCAACATAAAAAGTACAATATGTACATTTCAAACACCCTTTTGTCCCTGGGGTGTGGATGGAATATCAAAGCACTAAGTTCTAGTCACAACAGGGAAGCAAACATATTCA
Organism: Larix kaempferi; assembly: GCA_027924585.1. Taxonomy (NCBI): domain Eukaryota; kingdom Viridiplantae; phylum Streptophyta; class Pinopsida; order Pinales; family Pinaceae; genus Larix; species Larix kaempferi. The sequence goes on from BSBM01000019.1 coordinate 8,688,274, forward strand.
TAATGTTTAAGAGGCGCAAACATATTCATAATGTTTAAGGGGCACAAATAGTTTAGCATATTAACATTTTTCTACCTATGTCAAGAATATAAATTATTGTCTCAAGTATATTTAGCAAATCTTCTTCTATCAAAAAAATCAAATTATTAATATTTTAAAAGACCAACAATCCAACTCAATTTTATAAGAGTCTTAGAGTACTAGTCAATTTATGGCTAGATCAAATGAACCTTTGAAATATTGGAATAAAAACAAATACATTTTTATTTTCAAGTACAAATGGGAACCTTACAAAGACAACCTCTAGCTATTCTAGTGTCTAAAGGAACTACCAATTATGTCTTTGTGTAATAGCTAAAACGTACCACAAAAGTGTGAGTTATGCCATTCTACCCTAGATTGCTTCCATTAGAGTGTTAAAAGATGAACCCTAGAGCCTCCATTTTTTACTACAATGAAAAATTGACATCAATACACTCCTAAACCTACTTGATGAGTCACATCTATTTCACTATATTCATTTACATCATCATATTCTTTAATCGGTGCAAAAATTGCAACATGTACATTTCATGAAGACCCTTTTCCTGTGGGTGTACATGGAATAACAAAAAAATAATTTTCTTAAAAGATGTTGGGATGGAAGAAAACCTATTCATAGTGTTCTAGAGGCACAAATGGTTAAACCTATGATCTTGACATTCCTATACTTATGTCAATATAATATAATTCACTTTCTAGATCATATCTAACAAAAAAGATCAAACCATTTATGTTTTAAAATCGCACATTTAAAGACCAATAGTCCAACTCAATTATATCTTTGGTATAACAAAGCTATCCTTATGTTAGTTTTTTATCCTTTGAACTTGCGTCTCAAATGAAGCAAGTATTCAACAATCACATGTTTTCTTCCCACAATATGCAATCTTTACTCTAAAATGATGACCATTTCCCACATTACATGATATGTTCCTATCTTCATGTATAGAAGGGTCCACATATTAACATCAATACATTATTCTCAAATATGTAACAATACATAAATATGTTTAAATAAAATTTATCAAATCAAATTCATGATCAATCCAATATCACATCCCAACCTTTCATACCCAATTCCTATGTTCAATTCATATAATTCTCACTCCTTATTGGTTGGTGCCAAATTTTGAAATTTCCCACATGTCAATGTGTTTTGGAATCTACATTGCCATTGATAATATATATAATTCTAAGGGGGTGGAATACAAGTTTGACGATCTAAATGTTTGTGTATCTTCTTGTAAATTTTTGGTTCATATTAAGGTACATTAACACACATTTCCTATTAGCTTCCATCTTAAGAAAAATGAATTTATCCATTTTATCCCTTTCGACCTTGTTTGCAATGTAAATGAACACTTAATATTATTAATATTTACAAGTTAAATGCATAATATTTAAATAACACAATTGTGACCATATATATTTTGAAAAAAGTGTATTACCTCTCATAACTTAAATGTTTCTCCATTTGTTTCATCTTTCTCCCTTCTAATGTTTTTTTTATCATTATCACCATCCCACATGAGTGGAGAATATACATGCATTTATTTTTGTAAATGAGATAAAAATGAAATGTTCGTTCACAATGTACCCTTTAACCATGCAACCTTTAGGATGTTCATTGACTCGCAAACCCCTTTAATGTTTTTTTATACCTCTATAGGAAGAACATCAATCTTAAACTAACTACACTGGCAAATTGAGCATTTTTGACCCAACGTATCAAAATATGGGCTCAATTTTATATAAAACTATTAAAAAAATATTTAAAAAAAATACAATCATTTTTCACTATTTCATTATTCCATATAGGGATTCTCATGAAATGGATTTTTTTGGATGTGATCCACCTAAGTTCAAGAAAACCACAACTATTCTTTAGTATTTTAAAAAAAATTGTGGCAATACTAGTTGGTATTTTGATGTATATACTCAATGAATATAAATGCATTCTTTAGATAGAAAATATGAGAAAACAACCTTACAAATATAGATAATCTATATGCATATCACATGTAAGGGAATATGGTCAGAATATGGAAAGGGTTAAGTTCTGAATTCTAGAGTAATTGATATCATTGCCACATTAGTAATAAGTACATTTGAAAACTTTTGGTGATCATGTGTCTCGAGACATGCTAATTGACCATCAATAGTGAATTCCATTTTAATGAATATCAATATCTTGTTGTTGTTCAAATAATTTGCATAAAATTCCTCACGAGTTATAATTAAACCTTAGAGAATATACACAGTAAAACAAGATTATTGTTATACAACAAATTTCCAAAAAAGAGTGTGAAAAGAGTAGAAATAGACGAGAAAGAGTACACCACGACTTGATTGAAGAAAATAGTTGAATAACAAGTCTCTTCAAGGGGGAAACCTCCTTATACAATGTAATAAGTACACAAGACAAGACAAGACAAGATACTCCAAATGAAAGTTCTTCCTATATATAGGAGACTAAGGGGTACAATCCCAACTAACTGACCCAAGCCGACATAACTAATATAACCATACTAATTACAATTACCACTAATGGACCAAATCCAACATCAAAACTAATGTAATGAACCACAATATAAGTGGAAATGTGCCCATATTTAGGGATTAACATGACCCTCCCCTTCAAACAAGTGTTGTCCTCAATGCTTGATTAGTTGGGGATGCCTCTGTATGAAGAACTCATCTTCCCATGTCGAATCTTCAACTGGTAAGTTATTCCACTTTATGAGGTACTCAGTAAAATCCCTATTTAGTAATTTTTTAGTCCTTGTTTCAGTGATTTGTTCAGGTTCCAATATCACTTTTCCTTCTTCATCAAGCTCCGACAAGCTTATTTGAATTGGTATCTTATCTCCTATTACCTTCTTTAAGAAAGAAACATGGAAAACATGACGTACTCTTCAAGATGAAGGGAGTTCCAATTTGTAAGCCATACTACCAGTCTTTTGCAACACTTTATAAGGACCATAATACTTGGGTGTTAATTTATTGTCCTTATTTATTTGCTTGAGAGACATCTGCTTGTAAGGTTGTATCCTGAGAAATACCCAGTCCCCTTCTTCAAAATTCCTTTCACTGCGATGTTGACTAGCTTGAACTGTTTCATCCTTTTTTTTGATATAGTTGGGTTGTCCTTAAGTATCTGGAGAACTTCTTGCTGGTGCTCTATGTGATATTCCACAGCTTGAAATTTATATTTTCCTTTTAAGGGAGATGCGATAGATGGAGGCTGGTACCCATAAAGTGTCATAAATGGAGACATTTTTATGATGCATGGAAAGAAGTATTGTACCACCATTCTGCCAAAGGCAACCATTTCACCCACTATGTTGGTTTATCAGATGCAAAGCAAGGAAGATAGCCTTACAAATACTTGTTCACTATATCAGTTTTCCCATAAGATTGAGGGTGATACGATGAACTATGAGCCAATTGAGTAGCCAAACAAGAAAATAGTTTATTTCAAAATTTTCCAGTGAAAATTGGATCTCTATCACATACAATAATATTTGGATTTCTATGTAACTTTTGAACAGTTTCGATAAAGGATGAAACTACTGTACTTACATTAAAAGGGTGAGAGAGTGCACAAAAGTGTGCATACTTCATGAGTCTATCAACAACTATCATAATAACATTATTTCCTTAGGACTTGGGTAGACATGTGATAAAATCCATGGAGACATCCTCCAAGTGCTGGAAAGGTATGTCTGATGGTTGTAGAATTCTTGGGGTCTTAATTGTTTCACCCTTATTCTGTTGGGAAACCAAGCATTTAGCCACGAACCTTTGAACATCAAATTTAAGACCTTCCCAAAATATTTCTTCTTGACCCTGTGGTAAGTTTTTTAGGAATCCTGAGTGCCCACCTATAAGAGAGACATGTAATTCTGAAAGGACGTTCTACTTGAATTGGGAATTTTTGCATAAATCAAAGCGATCCTTATACCATAGTGAATCATTTTTCCACTCAAAAGTATCTGATACATGTTAAGATTTAATATGCTAATACAAAAAATAGCAGCATTACATTCCATTTCACAATAATAGCATATACAGGATCACTGAAGAAACAACAAGCATAGCATAAACACAAGAGACACAAATTTATCCTGGGAAACCCTCATGGGGTAGAAAACCCAACAAAGCTTCCTCAATATAGATGACCAGCAATATACAAAGATGCAAACCAAAGACATGATCTCCTCCTCCACCATAGCAGACCTCTCCTCCACAAGTGCGCCTCTCTCAAGTGCGTGAGTGTGTCAAATGAGGAACACACCTCCTCTATTTATACACTACTCTGACATATATTTTACACAAGTACATGTAGGCTCGTATTTAACCATTAGGTTAAATACCCTATTATAACTGACTGGGCTGACCCCCACATGATGGGTCTAATAACCCTAGTTGCCACAACTCCTCGGAGGAATAAACATCTCCAGATACATAATAGAATCACCTCAGAGGGATGGAACATCTCCGGAATAAATAATGTACAAATATAATATTCTTAGAAGTTACAATATTCAACACTCCCCCTTAACGAGAAGGATATTATAACAACATCTCCAGGAGCAAGGAGTCATTGACTACATCATCTATATATCATCGAAAGCTTTCTTCAATTCATCATCATCAGTAACTCAACTAGTTACTGGAACATCAACATCATCAGAGTTGATATTACTCGATCATCAGCATCGTCATCATCATCGTCATCACACGATCATCATCATCGTCATCACACGATCATCATCATCGTCATCACACGATCAGCAGCATCATCATCATACGATCAGTATCGTCATCATACGAATAGCATCGTCATCACACGATCAGTAGCATCGTCATCATACGATCAGCATCGTCATCCCACGATCGGCAGCATCGTCATCACACGATCAGCATCGTCATCATACGATCAACATCGTCATCACACGATCGGCGGCATCGTCATCACACGATCATATTACAGGATGATCAATCCTGCTCTCTTTAGGACATAGGTCCATGGATGATGCAATCCAGATCAAGTTCCAGGATGATCAATCCTTATCTCTTTAAGATAAGTCTCATGTCTAGGGACGATCCAATCCCAACCACAGTGCCAGTCCTTTTTCATACTGGATGTGACCTAGATCAGATCTAGGATTTACCGCCACACACCCAATCCTCTTTCATACTAGATGTGTCACATCTACAGAGCCAGCCTTGTTTCATGCTGGATGTATCACATCTACAAAGCCAACCCTGTTTCATGCTGGATGTATCACATCTACAGAGCCAGCCCTGTTTCATGCTGGATGTACCACATCTACAGAGCCAACCCTGTTTCATGTTGGATGTATCATATCTACAGACCCAGCCCTGTTTCATGCTGGATGTATCATATCTACAGAGCCAACCCTGTTTCATGCTGGATGTATCATATCTACAGAGCCAGCCCTGTTTCATGCTGGATGTATCACATCTACAGAGCTAGCCCTATTTCATGCTGGATGTATCATATCTACAGAGCCATCCCTGTTTCATGCTGCATGTATCACATCTACAGAGCTAGCCCTGTTTCATGCTGGATGTATCATATCTACAGAGCCAGCCCTATTTCATGTTGGATGTATAATATCTACAGAGCCAGACCTGTTTCATGCTGGATGTATCACATCTACAGAGCCAGCCCTGTTTCATGCTGGATGTATCATATCTACAGAGCCAGCCCTGTTTCATGTTGGATGTATCACATCTACAGAGCCAGCCCTGTTTCATGCTGGATGTATCATATCTACAGAGCCAGCCCTGTTTCATGCTGGATGTATCATATCTACAGAGCCAGCCTTGTTTCATGCTGGATGTAACCTAGAACAATTCTAGGATTTGTCATGTACATTTTGAACCGAGGTCCAGGGACGATCCAGTCCTATCATGTACCTTTTGAACCAAAGCTTAGGGAGGATCCAGTCCTATCATGTACCTTTTTAACCGAAGCTCAGGGATGATCTAGTCTTATTCAATTCTCAGAGACCTCATGTCTACAGTTCAATTCACAGGACCAAAGTCTGAGGACGATCCAATCCCCTTACCTGTTCATTCAGGATTTTGTTCTCGGAGACATCATGTCTACGGCTCTCTTTAGGACTGAAGTCCAGGGATGATCCAATCCCCTCAAGTCCACCAAGGACTTCATTCTCGAAGACATACGTCTATGGCTCTCTTTAGGACTGAAGTCTAGGGATGATCCAATCCCCTCAAGTCCACCAAGGACTTCATTCTCGAAGACATACGTCTACGGCTCTCTTTAGGACTGAAGTCCAGGGATGATCCAATCCCCTCAAGTCCACCAAGGACTTCATTCTCGAAGACATATGTCTACGACTCTTCTTTCGGACTGAAGTCCAGGGATGATCCAATCCCCTCACATGTTCACCAAGAACTTCATTCTCGAAGACATACGTCTACGGCTCTTCTTTCAGACTGAAGTCTAGGGATGATCCAATCCCCTCACATGTTCACCAAGAACTTCATTCTCGAAGACATACGTCTACGGCTCTTCTTTCGGACTAAAGTCCAGGGATGATTCAATCCCCTCAGATGTTCACTAAGAACATCATTCTTGAAGACATACATCTACGGCTCTTCTTTCGGACTGAAGTCCAGGGATGATCCAATCCCCTCACATGTTCACCAAGAACTTCATTCTCGAAGACATACGTCTACGGCTCTTCTTTCGGACTGAAGTTCAGGGATGATCCAATCCCCTCACATGTTTACCAAGAACTTCATCAAAACATGTGTCAATCATGTATCCTCATCATCAAAACATGTATAACAAAACATGTATCCTCATCATCAAAACATGTATAACATGTATCCTCATCAACAAGACATGTATATCAAAACATGTATCCTCATCATCAAAACATGTATATCAAAACATGTATCCTCATCAATAGCATCAATGCATATATCATTAAAAGCATGTATACATCTATCAAAAAAACATGTATACATCTATCATCAAAAGCATGTATTCTCACTAATACATCTATCATCAAAAGCATGTATTCTCACTAATACATCTATCATCAAGAGTAAAAATATAAGATTCCTAAATCTAAATAATTCTAAGTAACTAGGTGCAGTAAATAGGTAACCTCATCATTGATGAGACAGACTTGTTATCAGATACTATGCTACTCCCCCTTTCGAGGAGGGTCCTTTTGAACTATACCAAGCTTGTCTCGAAAGTATTCAAACTTTACTCGAGACAGAGGTTTAGTCAAGATATCAGCAATCTGATCCTCAGTGCTTATATATATATTCGAGCTTGATAGCTCCTTTTTGCACCATATCTCGTATATAGAAGTAACGGATCTCTATGTGTTTTGAATTATCGTGGAAAACAGGATTTTTAGTCATCTTAATGCAGCTTTGATTGTCACACATAATCACAGTGGGATCCATTTCTAAGTAAAACACTCCATATAAAAGCTTCTGAAGCCACACTGCTTCACAGCTGGCAGAGCAGACAGCCATATATTCTGCTTCAGCAGTACTGAGAGCCACACTAGATTGTTTCTTGCTGAACCATGAGATCATGGCAGATTCAAGACTATAACATCCACCTGATGTACTCTTTCTGTATGAGACACTTCCTGCCCAATCAGAATTTGAGTAACCATGTAAACGGAGTTCATGACCTCCAAGATAATATAGACCAAAAATCTAATGTACCTTTTAGGTACCTCACTACATGCTTTGTAGCTATTAAGTGCACCTTTCTAGGTTCTACTAGATACTGACTTAGGGTATTTACAACAAAGCCTATATTTGGCCTAGTATTTGTTAAATACATCAATGTCCCAATGATTTGTCTATATAGAGTTAGGTCCACTAAATACGATGAGTCATTAACTAACAACTTCAAGTTGGAGTCCATGGGAGTGGCCATGGCTTTATACAACAACATATCAAATCTTTTTAGAAACTTCACAACATACTTACCTTGATTTAAAAGATTCCTTTTGGATATTGCCATACTTCTAGACGTAAGAAGTAGTGCATTAATACGAGATATTTCATTTTCATTTCTGCAGCCATTTTCATGACCTGTTTCTCATTCCTTGTCAGAAAGAGATCATCGTCATGCAATAATGGTATGATAGGTTCATCATCCAAAACCTTAAGGTAAAGGTTAGGAACAACTTTACTTCTGGTAAAGCCCAAGCTTTGTCATGAAGCTGTCAATTGTCCATTATTCACACTCAGCATTGAGTGATCTTCTGCATATCTATCTGTGCCATCTCTCGTCAGATGGGTCTACTAATATGAGCCTCAAAATCATTCGAACGATGTGGTGAGTTCCTTCTTGCATTCCACATCACCCATGATGATCATTAAGCTCATCAATTGACTACCGATCTTGGGAACCCATACAGAACCTGATTACATTATTAAGAGAATGGTCTTATCTAGTCCCTTGGAGCAAAACATCTCATCATGATTCTCTTCCTCTTTCTAAGAGAATCTCTTAACCACAAGCTTTCTATAGTGTGTTTGATTTGTAAATATTTTGTTGAAAATCCATCGCTTGTTGAGAGTTCATCATTCATCATGATCTTTCCTATAAATCAAAATTAAGTACATGATTAGTAATACTTCATAATCATCAAATCATATTGATGTGATAACCTATTATGCATAGATATCATTTAAATAGTTATGCAACTATTTTGACCAATACTTTGGCACAACACTTTCCCATATCATGTATGCATACAGTGGCTATCTATATGCCTTCCATCTCTACCAGAACATACTATCGAGAGTGTGCACAACTCTCAGCATGTCAGCAAAGAGGTTTCATTCTAGACAAGCAATAATGGAATGTTTGTCCAATTTACCAATCATATGCATATTAGTAGTATATTGTTCAATGCTTTATGAATGTTTACACTTAGCATGATATATTCTAGGAATACAAATATGCATACAAGCAATATCATTTACTATTTCTAATAACAACCCAAATACTTATCTTTTATGTTTGTGTGGTTGCCTCCCGCTTGATCTTCTGTATGTCTTCTGAACTTCTATTCATTCTGTACCACTGTGCATGCTCAAGTGTACACTAGTGTCATCCTCATGATCTCATACACAAACATACATTCATTAGTATGTTCTCAATATTATCAAAACATTCTAATTCTAAATAATCTTGAATATGTACAGTCATGATCATTAGTATTCAGGGTTTCAAGGAAGTCTTCTTTTACTCATGCATATTCTTGCTTGATCTAGTTAGTTAAATCATCAACCAAGATAAGAGACATAATATGCATAAACCCTTGATTACTAACCAATCATACCAAGTATACTTACACAAGGTAAGATTCTAACATGACATAGGAAAACATACCTGCTTAGTTATGTACAACATACCTAAACAATCTCTTCAATGATTTAGAGATCCTGAGCTAGAACCTGCATGTCTCGTAGGTTAAACATGATATAACAAAGTCATACATACCTCGTGAGTCTTTGTCTTCATGTTGTCATGGTCATGGAACTTGATTTGTCTTTTGTGATGTACCTGTGTCTTGTTAGCAGACAACATCAACCTCACACAACACCATAATGCATAAGTACAATCATATAGCCCTAATCAATGAATGTCTTCGATCATTCACATGCATTCATATTGTTACTAGGGTGATAAGACAATTAATAACATTAATCAAGATTGTACTAATAAATAACATGAAGACAAACACATTATGAACTTAATCAAGAATCAAATTTCAAGGCATACTTGAAACTCCTTAAGTCATACATGTTGAGACTTTTTGTAGTCTTCTTATGTAAGGCCTTAGCCTCAACTCCCCCTGAAACTTGATCTGGAGCTTGATTAGGGTTTGCTAGAGAAACCCTAAAAATTCAATCTTTGACTTTCACACTTCTGAATGGATGGAAGAATGTGTCTTGCTGAGCTGATCAACCTAGCATTCTTCAATTTTGAAATCTCCAAAATTTGACCCCTCAAAATTGCCTTCGAAACTTCTAGATCTTCTAGAGATGAACCCGAACTAGGGTTTGATGAAGCCCACCCTTCTGTCCAATCAAAAGGTTTGATCCAAGGCTCTAAACTCTTATTTTTCTGAGGAGCTTCTAGCCATGGACTCCGATTTCAAAAATTCTAACTTTCTCCGAAACTCTAAATTCCGGAAGCCATGAATAAAGGTGCTCCAAAAATAATTCTGTTTTGATAGAAATATGCACCTGATTGTTTCTGCTATAACTCTAAAATTTCTGCTCCACATGGTCTAAAATTTTTTTCTACAGTAGCCTGACCTGTCATCTTTCCATCCTGACAGGTCTGACCTCAATTGGATTTTCTGAGAGAGAGTTATGCCAAGTGTCGCAACGTGATTTGTTTATGGGATAAAACAGAAGAGCGAACTTGTACAGCGTGCCACGTGTCACTGTTTGAACTTCGACATCTGAAAACTTTTCCTGAGATAGCTCGCTCTGTTATATTTCCATCTTGATAGGTCTGACCGCAATTGGACTCTCTGAGAGAGAGTTATGCCAAGTGTCGCAATGTGACTTCTTTATGGGATAAAACAGGAGAGCGAACTTGTACGGCGTGCCACATGCCACTAGTTCACCTTCGGCCTCTGAGAACATTTCCTGAGATAGTACAGTTTGTGTAATACCTGTCACTTTTTACGAAATTTCATTTGGAACTTCCTAGCCTAAGTTATGACCTTTTTTCCAAGGTCACCTGATTTTGACTGAGATCTGGAAGAGGCAGAAACCCTAAATTGTACTGATCATAACATACAAAGTACAACGAATCTGAGGGTTCCCTTTGGATACAAGATACCTGGAGATGTTTTATACGACCTGTAAAGGTTTCAAATCCTGAACCTTTTCCAAAATGGATTTATATCGAAAGTTCCATGATGACTAGTTTTTGCTATATAAAACCCTAACCTTCAAATTGTCGTAAGTAAAGCAAGTGTCGTAAGTGCCATACCTTGCCTTCCTTCAGTTTAGCTCTGATACCATGTTAATATTTAATATGCTAATACAAAAAATAGCAGCATTACATTCCATTTCACAATAATAGCATATACAGGATCACTGAAGAAACAACAAGCATAGCATAAACACAAGAGACACAAATTTATCCTGGGAAACCCTCATGGGTTAGAAAACCCAGCAAAGCTTCCTCAATATAGATGACCAGCAATATACAAAGATGTAAACCAAAGACATGATCTCCTCCTCCACCATAGCAGACCTCTCCTCCATAAGTGCGCCTCTCTCAAGTGTGTGAGTGTGTCAAATGAGGAACACACCTCCTCTATTTATACACTACTCTGACATATATTTTACACAAGTACATGTAGGTTCGTATTTAACCATTAGGTTAAATACCCTATTATAACTGACTGGGCTGACCCCCACATGGTGGGTCTAATAACCCTAGTTGCCACAACTCCTCGGAGGAATAAACATCTCCGGATACATAATAGAATCACCTCAGAGGGATGGAACATCTCCGGAATAAATAATGTACAAATATAATATTCTTAGAAGTTACAATATTCAACAATACACTGGGATCATTCTATAGATTTTGAATGAGCATCCACACAGATAGGTATTTTTTCCATTCTTCCCTTGCTGCTACTACCCAATCTGGTTGTCGAATGGAAATGGAACAAAGTAAAGCCCCAACATGTTCATATTTTCTAGAGAGTGAATCTGTCACGACATTATGCTTCCCCTTTCTACAGATTATTTCAAATTCATATCCCAACATCTTGGTTACCCACTTTTGCTACTCTTCTGAAGACAATCTCCATTCCAAGTAGTATTTAAGACTATCATGATCTGTTTTGACCTTGAAGTGCCTACCTATTAGGTAAGGACAACATTTCTTAAGAGTGTGCAGTATTGATAACATTTCCTTCTCATAAATGGGATTTTGTAAGTTCTTTCCCTTTGATTGGATGAATTATAAAAGCAAGTGGGTGTCCTTCTTGCATTAGAACAACGCCAATGCCATAATTTCCCTGAAGCATCACATTCCACAATAAAGGTTTTTGTGAAGTCTGGTGTGGCCAATACATGAGTTGTGCACATTGCTTGTTTAAGTTGTTCAAAAGCTTGAGTTTCGTCTGGAGTATAAGAAAATTCATCATTCTTCAATAATGTTGTCAGAGGCCCTGTTATTCTTCCATAATTTCGAACAAAATTGCGGTAGTACTCTGTCAGACCTAAGAATCCTCGAAGATTCTTCAGGTTTTTGGGAATCATCCAATCTATCATGGCTTTAATTTTGTTAGGGTTTACCTTGACACCTTCATGAGATACAATATGACCAAATAATATACCTCCTTCACCCCAAAGAAACATTTGGAAGGTTTTGCATATAGTTGTTTCTCATGTATTAGTTATAGTACCCTGTCAACATGTTAAGCGTGTTCCTCCCAAGACTTGTTATAGATTAGTATATTATCAAATAATACTAGCAAAATTTTTCTAAGAAAAGGCTTGAAAATGGAATTCATCAAATCTTGAAATGTTGAAGGAGAATTCATGAGACCAAATGGCATGACCAGAAATTCATAATGACCTTCATGAGTTCTAAATGCTTTTTTTTGGATGTATTATAATTTGATGATACCTAGAACGAAGATCCAACTTTGTGAAGAAAACTTCTCCATGCAATTTATCTAGCAATTCATCAATGATAGGATTGGGAAACTTATACGTAATGGTAGTCTTGTTGAGCTCTCTATAATATGGACACATACACAATGATCCATCCAACTTGTGTACCATTACCATTGATGTCGAGTAAGAACTTTGGATAGGCCTAATTATGCCATCCTCTAACATTTCTTTAACCATACACTCAATTTTAGTCTTCTGTCCATAGGGGTATTTGTAAGGTCTAATGTTCGGAGGAACACTTCTTGGGATTAAGTGACTAGCATGATCAAAATATCAGACAAGTGGAAGACGTTTCAGAATATCTTCAAATAACTTGGAGTGCTTATTAATGACCCTTTGGAGATATGGAGAAATAGGAGGCTTAGATGTTTGAACATCTAATGAGCATAATTTTGCAATTACACCTTGATGTCCCCTTTTCATCCATTTTTTCATACCATTAGAGCTTATCACTTTGCTTGGTTTCCTTGTGATACCCTGTAATTTATATTCCTTTCCTTCCCATAAAAATTTCATGAAAAGCTTCTAAAAATTAAAATCCACATTCCCAAGAATTGTAATCATTGAACTCCTAAGACAACATCAAAACCACCCATTGGAATAGAAATCATTGGAATATTCAATACATATTCCCCCATAGTAAGATTTATATTATTGCATTTCCCTGAGTAGTTAATATTTCCTCCATCTGCATTCATTACCTGAAACTCTAGTGTTGGATATACAAAGCAATTGAGAGATTTTGCTAATTTATAGTGAATTGTTGGCACAGGTCTAAGTTGTAGAAGTTTTGGTACAAGCAGCGATAAAGAGTATAGCGATAAGGGAAAAAGACCAATCATGGAGCGCAACAAAGCGAAAGTAAAGTGGACAAAGTGAAGAATGTGGAGTATCTAGTTAGTTAGACTTAGTAGTTAAGATATGGCCACTTTGTGAACTGGACCAATTTTGTAACGACCATTGAGCCTATAAATAGAAGTAGCATTGTAAGCCTTAGGATATCATAGATTATCTTTGGATCTTGGCATCTAACCTTGTATTCTGATCTGCGGATTTGCATCTTTGTTTTGACTTTGATCTACAATGTTGAGATGGGTTTTGAGGAGTTGTATTCCTGATTTGTAAGAGAGATTGAATTGGAATGAGAAGGAATGCTTTGTTCATGATTTTGTTGCTTATGTGTTGATCGTAGTATGATTAGTTCTGTTGTAATCTGTGGATAATATATTACTAAGTAGATCTGATTAATATGTATGTTATGAAAGAATGGTGTTAGGATGCGAGTGATAATTATGTCGATCTCTGAGTTATGGTGTGATTAAATGTGAATGATGCATGTCCTCTTATGCCAACGGAATCTTGGTTCCTGCATCCCCCTTAGGTATCTATGGGAGTTTGTATCGAGATTTGTTGATATTGTGTGAAGTAAACACTTTTTGACAGATATGTGTCAAGAAAATAGTTTTGTTGTCGGGACCCTAGTGCAAAAAAGAGAGGACATGCTATGGCATCCGAAAAAGATGGAGATCAAAGAGTGGTTCGACAAAAAGACACACGATTTTACTGAGGAAGAGAATAAAAACCCTGGATGGTCGACAGAACACTGGTTGCAGAAGTACATCTATACTGATATACACAAGGTGTTTTTCTGTGACTTCCCTATACTACTGTATGAATGTGTCACATACCCCAAAATACCTATATAAAAAAAATTAAATACGATAAATAAATAGAATAAAATCATGTATACTTTTGTGCTTCTAGTATTGCAAAAAACACAATACTTCACTTGATTACAAATCATGTCAAGGTTATGTTCTTTGATTAACATACGGGCTCTAAGAATCAATCCACTTGTTACATCTGTAGGCTAGGGTAAAAGCTCTCGGCCTTACTTCATTATTCCATGAGTATTTAGATTAGGTTTATAAGCATCATTAATAACTTTTGAACCCAACATAAATAGGAAAAAGAGGGTTTAACTCTTACCCAAACCCTTGCAGATCCCAAGCATATAACAGTTAAAAGTTAAGGTTTTTGTAATCCGACTTATGTACTGTGGATTGCAGGTTGTGGAAACCTTAGTTACAAATTTTAGCTTTAACTAATTTCGCAATCTCGACTTCCACAATTACGGATGCAGGTTGTGGAACCCCCGAACCTGACTATTTTACTTTGCGGTTCCACAATCCGCAATCTGCATTGCGGATGCGGGTTGTAGAACACTGAATTCCGACTATTTGGACATGGTCCACAACCTGACTTTTGCATTATGGCTGTGGGATTGTGGAAACCCCAAACCCAACTGTGGATGCGGGATTGCGGAACACCAAATATTCTAGGGTTAAAACAATGGTTCTGCATTGTGAATTTTGGTGGTTTTGACGGCTTGCGGGACGATTTAAAGGTAATCCAGACTTAGATAAAAAAAAAGCTTTGGACTTATAAATAATTACATCTAGTAAAAAAGATATAGGGTTTTCAAATTGTATAATTATCTTTCCAAATTGTTACAATTTATTTTAACTGAATCAATAATAAAAAATAAAACAAATTCCTAAACCAATTGCCTGTATGCTTTCTGTTATGGACTCTTATCTCTTTAAGCCATCCGGCTCTGTAAAATCCTTGAGATTATAACTACTTATCCAAATGTCTCTGCATAGAAATATAAACATTATGTTCTAAATTTATTTCAAACCTATATAAACCCCAAAGTAAATATATGACATAGTTATAGTTCAAATGCCTAATGTATAAACCAAATTGTAATAAACCCTATGCATTGTTTTTCCTATAACAATAAAGAAATTAAACAGACATTGATACGTGATTGATACTGTCTGCATAAAGACGGGACAACAAACAATAATGTACAGTAAAAGGGGTAATGTACATTCATTAAAAAATAATGGAAGAATGTAAATAATGTGATAATTCAATAGGAAAGATCACACAGTTGGAGCAAATCTCACTAATCTCACTCAAGAATAGAAGAGAAGAAAGAAGAATAGATGAATCAATAATCACTCATTAACACAGAAAATGGAGAAAAGCAGTATAATCATACATCAGCTATAAGCTGGCACTGTGAACAACTGAATACAATACAATAACTGTCAAGGGAATTCGAATGGAGCTAAGTTCATTCTCATTCTCCTCAATGTGTAGCTTGGATAGCATTGGAGACATCATCCAATCAGTGGCAGTAGTCACAAATAGTTAAAATTCAGTCAAATGAGTCTAACTGATCCGTGTGAGCACAAATCATGGGATGGAGACTCCAAGGAGGGCGCATGAGGCTATCAGAAGGTCAAGTGGCACTCCAAAATAAACAACTGGGAGCTACAGGAAGTTAAACTGAGCAATAAATGCAAGAACTGGTCAATCAATGCTCTAACTGACTGTTAAAGTCATGGTAGGTGACATAAGGCGCATATGTCATCTAGGTGAGGAAAACAAGCCGCATTAGGTAGGTAGGAGGGCTATTGAGGGATGTAGACAGGATCTAGGGGGATGAAAATAGGCTCCATGTGTTGGGGAGACCACCATACTAAGTATTGGATGCATGCAGATACATGGACGATGATTGGATGCATGCATGCATGCAAATATAAAAAATGATGGTGAGAATATTCCAACACCATCCCTTAAGCTATACTGTGAGGAATCAACAAAATAATTAATGGTAGGGCCTTGGTGATTGAGACCAAAGGTCACCCCATACAACAATCTAAATAATAAAGTGAGGAAAGAGGGAAAACCCAGTGGGAAGAAATCCCTCCCCAAAAATAGACTGAAGGATGCTAATGTAGAATGGAATCACTCACCCCAAGAGGAGGCAAGTGACCCTCTTTATCGAAGAATGATCGATCAGAAAGAAATGGATCAGTAATGTGAGAAGGATGAAACCTTCCATTTTTAAAATCAGATCTGGTTCTCCTTTGATCAAGTGGATATCCCACAAGATCTCCAGAAGATCTAAGAGTGGTGGCTTCCCATCTCGGAAGAGGAGGATCATAAGGTTCTTGTGGATCTGGATCTTCCATTCGCTCATCTTCACTCTCAATTGTTATATCTTCAGGTTCTTGTGGATATGGATCTAGAATTCACTCAAAAGTATTTATCTTCCTCTTGGGAAGAAGTGGATAATGCTCCAAAAACATGTGCTTCAGTTCTCCTTCAGTGGAGGCAAGAAAATATGTAGGCTTCTTGAACTTGCTTTTCCTACCAAGCATGGTGAGAACAAATTCAAAAATATGAATATCATTATGGATCATGTGATTCGAACCAACTAAGGTAGAATCAAATCCATGAATGTGTAGATAGTTCTTTGATATATCCTTTGAACCAACATAGGTGAGATCATAACCAAAAGAACAAGGATATGCATGAGACTTGAACCCAAGCGAATGATGGTGTCTTCCATCTTCTGTAAAACTCTGAAAACATGTGCCAATGACCAAATAGGAGTCCATAGGAAGAATTTGATCAAGGAGGGCGAATGCATTGCCTCCTAAATCTGATTTTACCTCCAAAATACTCAGTAGGTCATCATCTTGCACATCAACATGCTCATGGGAAGTAGAGATTGTGAATGTCTCTTCAACTTCTAGAGTAGTAGCTGACATCTCTTGCTCCAAATTCGAATCAAAAGATGAATCAAATCCTGAAACCATGTCTTTTATTTCAACCTCATCTCAAACAACTTCATCATGAGATATTATGGAGGCCGAATCATTAATAGAGAGAGCACTGAAGGCAGTACTATTGGGCTTGTTATCCAAATGGCTAACATCATCCTCTTCCTTCTTTCCAAATAATCTGTCCAATCTTGTCCAATTATCACTTGGATGTTCTGCAGGATCAATGAGGTATTCCATATTGGAAAACATAGCAGTACATATTGTTGTTGAGGCTCTGTCACAATCATCTATCCAATCTTATTCCTCTTCATACGAAGCAAAATCTCTCTTAACACCAATACAAATATCGAAAATACCATATATCTTTAGGTATGCTATCATCTTGGGCTTCCATTCTTCATAGTTGTATGAAGACAGAGAAGGAACTTCTTTCAGATCCATGAAGCTGTTGTTGAATTCGAATCTACTGCTGCAAATGCAGAAAACTGCTGCAACTGCAAGAAACTACTGCAACTGCAGAAAACTACTGCAACTACAAAAAAAATCGAAACTGTTGCAACTACAGGAAATGGCTGCAATTGCAAAAAAATTCAAATATCCTGCAAAAACAATGGAGATCCAAAATAGTTGGTGCATTCGAATCTGTTGAAGATGGATTTGAATGATGGAATAAACCTGCAAAACAAATGAAATTGTTGATGGAGATTTGCTACAAATTGAGAGAACACTACCTTAGGACAATGAGGACATGTGACTAGATCCTTCACACTTGGCTAGAACTCACGGGATTTCTCCAGTGAATTCAATACAATTGCACCAAGAATTGCTGTGGAAATCCAGAGGCTTTTGGTGCTCAATGAAAGATAGCTGCTCAATGAATTGTTGCAACTGCTGCAATGTCTACAGCTACTACTACTGCAATTGGAATAACTGACTCAAGCTTTGATACCATGTGATAATTCAACATGAAAGATCACACAGCTAGAGCAAATATCACTAATATCACTCAAGAATAGCAGAGAAAAAGGAAGAATAGATGAATCAGTAATCACTCATTAACAAAGAAAATGGAGAATAGCAGTATAATCATACATCAGTTGTAAGATGGCACTGTTAATAACTGAATACAATACAATAAATGTCAACTGAATTCGAATAGAGCTAAGGTCATTCAAATTCTCCTTAGTGTGTAGCTTGGATAGCATTGGAGACATCATCCAATCAGTGGCAGTAGTCACAAATAGTCAAAAGTCAATAAAATGAGTCTAACTGATCCATGTGAGCACAAATCAGGGGATGGAGACTCCAAAGAGAGCGCATGAGGCTGTCAAAAGGTCAATTGGCACTCCAAAATAGATAAGTAGGAGCTATAGGCAGTTAAACTAAGCAATAAATGCAAGAACTAGTCAATCAATGCTCTCACTGTCTGTTAAACTCCTGGTAGGTGAGATAAGGCGCATATGTCATCCATATGAGGAAAACAAGGTGCATCAGGTAGGTAGGAGGGATACTAAGGGCTGTAGATAGGCTGTAGGGGGGAAATAGGCTCCAGGTGCTGGGGAGACCACCATACTGATGATTGGATGTATGCAGAATGCATGTATGCATGCAAATATAAAAAATGATGCTGAGAATATTCCAACAAATAAAATATGGACCAAAACTATGTGGCTCATGCTAGACTACTCCTGTGCCTACTAAGACCATATTTACTAAAGTAAACTTAAACCAGTTTTGAATATCTTGCATGAAAATATGGAAGTATAAATCTGAACAAGAATGCTTACAGTAAAACAGTAATGCACAATAAAACGTTATATGTCAACATGCATAAGCAAATAATCATTTCTGAATAACATGCATAAGCTAGATAAAACAATAATGTACAATAGCA
Source organism: Larix kaempferi (assembly GCA_027924585.1). Classification (NCBI taxonomy): domain Eukaryota; kingdom Viridiplantae; phylum Streptophyta; class Pinopsida; order Pinales; family Pinaceae; genus Larix; species Larix kaempferi. Next base: position 8,707,621 of record BSBM01000019.1, read on the forward strand.
CATTATATGATAGCATGCATAAGAAAGATAATTAATTTTGATAGCATGCATGTACAATAAATCATTAGATATTATTTGCAACAGATAGGTAGTTTAGAAATGAATAAACAAATTTGAACTAAGGAATGAAATTATTAGATGTCATTGCAGCATATAGACAGTTCAGAAATGAATAAACATAACCTATTCAATGAAATCGTTAGATATATTGTACAGGAATAAGATACTTCAGAAAATAATTAACTAGAACCTGATCTACGCTTATGTAATCAACAGATACTTAAGAAATTAAATAGATGGAACCAAAACTAATTCTATGAAATCGTTAGATACCATTTACAGTAACAGATGGTTCAGAAATTTAAAAAATAGAACCAGAACTAAGCTCTAAAATCATGAGATATCATACACAGTTCAAAATTAAATGAAATAGAACCTAATCTTAGCGATGCAATCATTAGGTATTACTTATAGAAAATCAAACATTTCAAAATAAACAAACAAATCTTGAACTAACAATGCAAATATTAGGTAGTTCAGAAATTATATGAATAGAACATGACTAAACTATGCAGTCATTTGATATCATCTACCGTAACATATATGACATAAATAAATACACAAAATATGAACCAAGCTATGGAAACATTAGATACCATCTACATAAATTAGACATGTCAGAATAAATAAACCAATCCTGAACTAAACAATGCGATCATTAGCTATCATGTACAGGAATCAAACATTTCATAAATAAATAATAGAAACTCAATCTAAGCAGAGGAAAATCAAAGATGAAGGTTTCCATTCCTCCCAACCAACTTTCAGAGCAGCCAAACTACTTGCTTTGAAACCCTCGAGCCTGTTTGTTGAACCACAATGAAAAATACTTGGTAACAGATTCCCTCTCACAAGCTAGGTCACAACCTCACTTCACCATAAGCCTCTTGCTTAGTGGGTGAATTGATACTCAACGTGTTCTCCCTTTTCATCATGAACCCTTGTTCAATGGATGTAATCGATGCTTTTTAGCATTTGGCTAGGACTTACATCATTCTTGATCCTCCTGCTCATAATGCTCCAATAGGAGTCACGACATGAATCTTAGGGAGGACGCCTCCTTCATCATGTGCGCCATTACTAGGGTAGCTTGCTATGTTGGGTTTCTTCTTGACACTTGTCCTTTCCTCCTTGTGGGTCAACAAACACTCTTCAATGGCTTCCTTAAGGTTTGATTACCTTATTTAATTATTTAAAAATAATAATAATTCTCTTACAAATGTTTTCACCCTGCTTGGTCACTTAATGTCAAATAAAAATAATAACATAAAGTCTTCTAAAATAATAATTATTAGGGTTCCTAGGTGCATTACATACACCCCCCCTTAAAGTCTTAACACCTTCCTCGGTGTTACTTTTAAATTTCATTTGCATCATTCTAGAACAGAATTGGATATGCCTCCTGCATATTACTTTCCAATTCCCAAGTAGCCTCTTCTAGGATAAGGTGCTTCCATTGCACCTTGACTTGTCCGATGGTGCGGTTCCAGACAAAAGTTCTCTCCTCTAAAGAATACATTCTGGTCCCACCTGAAATTCTCCTTCGGTTTCCATCTGGATAGCATTCCATTCAACCACATGAGTAGCATCATGAACATATAATTTTAGAATTGAAATATGAAAAATAGTATGTACTCTAATTGTAGGTGGTAGTTCGAATTGATAAGCCACTAGCCCAACCTTGGCCAATATCTCAAATGGTCCACAATACCTGGGTGCCAATTTTGTGCACTTTCCCAATTTCAAGGAACTTTTTATGGGTTTTACTTTCACATAAACATGATCTCCTACCTGGAACTCTCTTTGAGTTCTTTTCAAATTATCATAGCTCTTTTGTCTGTCTTGAGCTATCTTTAAGTTGTGTTGTACCTGTTTCACTGTTAGTTCCATATCTTTCAATATCTCAGGACCTAACATTACTCTATCAACTGGACTACTCCAAGAAATTGGAGTATCACATTTCCATCTAGAAAGTATATCAAATGGACTCATTTTTGCAAAGGCCTAAAAATGATTATTATATGCAAACTCAACAAGATGTAAATATTCTTCCCATTTCCCAGGCTTTTCCATTACATACATTCTAAGCATGTCTTCTCAAATTTGATTTACTCTTTCAGTTTGACCATCAGTATGGGGATTATATGCAGTACTAAAATTTAATTGAGTATCCAAACCGTTAAATAAATATTTCCATAAATTTACTGTAAACTTTGCATCCCTATCAGAAATGACAACTTTAGGTACACCATGCAATCTGAAAATTTCTTTCATTAAAATATCAACAATATTAATATCTTTTTAAGTAGATATAACTGGAATAAAATGTGTTGCTTTACTAATCTTATCTACCACAACCATAATTGAATCATCATGTCTAGAATTATTAGGAAAACCTGCAATAAAATCCAAGATAATAACTTTCCACTTCCATTCCGGAATGGGTAAAGGATGTAGCAATCTGGCTTGGTGTTGATGTTCAGCCTTAACTTGCTAACATTCAATGCATCTAGCAATGTATTCTACTACTTAATTTTTCATATTAGGCCAAAATAATTATTTTCTTAACATAGTAATAATTTTATGATATCCAGGATGTCCTGAATATGGTCTTTTATGCATTTCATTTATGATTAGTGACTTAACCTCTTATGAATTAGGTACATACAATTTGTTCTTAAATACCAACATTTATTTCTTGTTAAGACTCATTTATGATTTTACTTCATTTGTCTTATTTTCTGTTGTCCTTTCTTTTATCTTTTGATATTCCTTATCAAATTTTGTTGTTGTTATAATTTTATTCTCCGGATCTGTTTCATAGCTGCCACTTGCAGTTAAATATAGCATATTTGGATGACGACTTAATGCATCAACCACCTTATTTTCCTTTCCTTTAATATGTTTAATTTCAAAGTCATATTCAATTAGGAAGGAAAACTATCTATCTTGTCTAGCATTTAAATTGTATTGGTCAAATAAATATTTTAAACTCACATTATCAATCATTAGTAAGAATCTTCTTCCAATAAGATAATGTTGCCACATTTTAAGTGCATGAATAATGACAGCTAACTCCCAATCATGAGTAGCATAATTATTTTCATGTTCTTTAAGTTTTCTTCATTCATAGGCTACCACATAGTTGTCTTGCATTAATACCCCACCTAGAACCTCTTTGTATGCATCTGTACATAAAAAAAATATATTTATAGGGGTCTGTTATCTTTAGGACATTTTTCATTCCATTCAAATTTCTTACCTTTCTTTTGCAAAGAAGTTATAGGATTTGCAATTTTTGAAAATCCTTCAATAAATTTACGATAATATCTAGTGATCCCCATAAAAGATCTAACATCATATACATCTTTAGGCATAGTCCATTCCATGATGGCTTTAACTTTATCGAGATCCACCGACATACCATCCTTAGACACTACATGTCCCAAGCATTGAATTTTATCTTTAAAGAAATCACATTTATTGAATTTAGCATATAGTTTTTGTTCTCTTAAAACTTGTAGGACTATTCTAAAATGCTCTTCATGCTCTTGTTGACTTTTAGACTCAATTAATATGTCATCAATGAAGACAACTACAAATTTATTCAAATATTTACTTAATATACTATTCATTAAACACATGAAAGATCCTGGAGCATTTGTCAACCCAAAAGGAATTACGACAAATTCATAGTGATAGTATCTGGTTCTAAAAGTTGTCTTTTATGTATCTTCATATTTAACTCTAACTTGAAGATATCCAAATCTCAAGTCTATCTTTACAAATATCGTTGCTCCTCAAAATTGGTCAAATAAGTCATCAATTCAAGGTAAAGGATATTTGCCTTTAATTGTCATTTTATTAAGTTTTCTGTGGTTTATGCACAACCTTAATCTACCATCCTTTTTCATCACAAATGTCACATCCCCTCCCATCTATCCAATGAAAGGCAGGGAACATGATACCAATCTTTGGGACTTTCCATAAAACTCATCCCATTCATTAGATTCATACACATAAATTCAAAAGTGTGTAGATACAAATTAAGCAAATATGCACAGTGGAATTAAAAACTCATCCACACACATATCATATGCATACTACATATGGGAAAACAACCATCAATTTAAACATCGCAGAAGTAAATACATAGACAGAAAAACACTTATCTTCATTGTGCAATTGTCCCAAACAACTAGCTATGTCGTTGCAACATTCCACCCAACCATAGGCCAGTTCTGTTCATCAATTCTCTCAACACAATTGCCACCCTCGAGTTGGGCATGATTCTTACAAGGAAAAGGGAACATTCAAGCTCATACACGGCCAATTAATCATTCCCTTTGAGCCAAGCCAGTCCATAGCTGGGTTTATCAGGCTACATTTGAAGACTAGATGCTTGCTCTCAAGCTCAAGCAAAAAAAATAGATTGGGAGAGGAAAATTCGTCCACAGGGAAGAAAACGGTTTCTCCCATAGATATATAAGCATTCAACAATCAAAACGGTCTCAATGGAACCCCAATTCCATTCCCCTTCTTCCCTACTGGTATATGACACAAAAACGCCCTTCCCAGCTAGGAGAATGAGGGAAAACACATCAAAACCATGGAGGAAAATGCCCAGGTAGCTTCGAACTTGTGAGGGCAAAACTGATGGGTGAATAATGGCTTGGGGGAGAAATTCATGGCTCTTTTCTTTGCCAAGAAGCCAAACACGAATTTCCATGAAAGGTGGCTTTCCCATACCCAAATTTGGACAGCCATACCTCTCCATTCCCCAAGGCATTAACTACCTCAACCAACTCTTGGGGAGAAATGAATGATTGGGTACAAAAGTCAACATGGGTAGTTGAGGGTTCATGGGTTCTCTCATTGACACTTGGCTTGACTTGATTGGCTCCAAGGGTTTGAATGTTTTCCCTCCCAATTCCTTGTAAAATCATGCCCCCATTTCCTTTTGCCTTGCATAGCTAGTGTGGGTATTTTATTAAAATGCATATTTACATGATGTTTGAAATTCCAATGTGCCTGGCTAGCACGTAAACCATATCCATCAATAAATCGATGGTGGGGCCTTGTCCTTGAGCTCCTCACCATGATTTTATAACAATATTACATCATTTATAATTTTAATGCAATAGGGTCAAGATGAGGACGTGACATACCCCTCCACTTGGAATAACACCATCCTCGGTGTTCCAACACTTCGGAATATATACCCACTCTACACATGCCTCAAAATTCACAATTGGTGGCAGGTTTGTCCTGCGTTTCATCTCTTCAATTTGAAAGGGCTTCCTCAAGTTGCTCCTACTTGCTTTTATCTTCTTGTTCTACAGGTGGGCATTGCTCCAGAGAAATCCCTCCCTTTTATTTACCATCCAGTTGATCTACAAGTCTAGAATTTCATGGCTGCCATCTTTGTTGTTGTCCTAACAACTATTTGAGGAAGATTTTTAGCCAAAAAATATAGCTTTTGGTCTGTTGCCATGATCAATGTGCACAACTGGCTCTCGCTTTTCTCACTAGCAACACTCAGCTAGTACTAGCTGCACTCAATGGCTTTCAATGTCTCACCTGTGAGACTCGTCATAGCAATTCCTGTTAGGACAAGCATAACACAATATTAAAATTAGTCAATTATTCTCCTAATTGACATGGAAAGTCCATTCTTCACTCATGAGACTTCCACACTTTTCATGCTTTCCCAACATACACATGAACTCATTCATGTTCATCCTTTCGCAGGAAGTTAACTATTTCAGTATTCATAGTTTATTTCAAGCGAATATACACAATCAAATTCTAGTCACAACATGCATTCAACAATCCCCTGTTTCTCAAATGCATCAACCAAAAATGAAAGAGAAGAGTAAGATTTCCCCCCTCTTAGTCTTGTTCCAATCCAGAGCTACACCGCCACGGTGGTTTCATGCTCCTTAGCCTCTTTCACTTCAATGTGAACGCTTGACTTTCCCTTCTTGGCTATGACACTTAATGTCTAAGGTCTGTCTAAGGCTTTTCAACTAGGGAATCCTTCCCCATTGTTTCCTACAAAACCTTTGGCTGCTAAGACCCACACATGTCCACTAGAACCATCTTTCATTACCACTCATACTGAGCTCCTTAGGATAGTCACATGTCCACATGCATCCTTATGATAACTTCATAGTCCTTGCTTCCAACAACACCTACACTCAAACATTGAATCAATTCACATGTTTAGTGTATTTTCATAGGGTTACCTCTAAATAAGAGTTTAAGAAATCATAATCAAATCATATACACACGTATATTCATATTAAATAAGCAAGAAGCTGCAAGATAACCAAATACTTATCTGTATTGGATGTCTTCACTTTATTCCATAGGCTCCTTCTTTGGTTTGCAAGTCTTAGATTTCCTGTGGATAGAATAATGAATGTTGGGATAACACGTAGGCTACTCCACAATCATTCGAATGGTAATGCCATGCCAGTACGCCGAATGGTTTTATCAATTAATTAAGGAGTGTTTGGCCAGCAAGCCAGCTGCTCCACAACATCAAGTGGTTAATGCTCCCACCAACTATTCTCTGAATTTATCAAGCATCAGTTACTCTCTGGATTTATCAAGAATTTTATAGCGCTCGACTAGTTACTCTCTGGTTTACCAAGAATTTTATAGCGCCCAACCAGTTACTCTCTGGTTTACCAAGAATTTTATAGCGCTCAACCAATTACTCTTTGGTTTTACCAAGAATTTTATAGTTCTTTCAGCGTCCTTGCTTTCTTGCAATGACCAAGGTTTCCAACAAAGAAATAATAGTGTATCAGCTTAGCTGTTAGAAGACTTATACCTGAAATATTCATTATTCCAAACAGGAAATAAATGAAAATGAATACTTATCTGTATTGTGCATTTCCTTACTCGTCCACAGGATCCTGCTTCGCTTTTCAATCCTTGGGATCACCTATGGACTTGGATGTTTGGCCAGCATGCATGTTGCTCCACAAAATCAAATAGTTAATGCCCAACCAGTACACCTTCACGCTGACTGGATTTACCAAGCATTTGTGGTTCCCAACTAGTCCCATACTTGGTTGGCCCTCTCCATTGTCGAGCCATCACATCCGTCTCGGTCATCATCCAATGGAAGGAAACTACGCCACCGACCATTATAGGTCAAGGCTCTACCACTCTGCCTTATGCTTGCATCATCCTTTCACACGTGTCACAATTTTTCATGCGCATAACAATTATTTATCCACATAAGGATGGCACTCCTTCTCCCAGGAAAACCAATGGTTTCCCTTAGGAACTCTACGGTGACTTTCTTGATAGCGGGTTATCATGGCCCCATGATACCCACTCACACTACACAAAGGTTACAACTGCTCATGTAGTCCTCTTGAGTACCCTTTATTCACTTTTCCTCTTAACATGCAACACCAAATTGCATATGTGTAAGCTGATAACACAAGAAGGATAAGCAGACTCATCAGTATTGCTGCTCTAAAATTGTAACCATATTTCATAACATTCACTATTAAGCATTGAAACACCAGGAATGCATCTATTTCTTAGGGTGTAGTCAATATTGAAAACCCTAACATAACCCATCACCCGAAAGGTATGCATACCTTTCTGATGTGAGCCATGTAGGCCTTAGTTACACTCAAGCAGTCTGGAACAATAATGAAATAATAAACATGCTCTGCATATTAAATCTAATAACCAGACAGGTATATTCTGAGTCAGGGTTACATAATACTTATCCCTTTCAGATGTATCTTTCCTTCATTTGCGAAGAATGGGGGCTCCCTTCTCCGAGTCAATAGTACTTCGGTTTTCTACCCCAATATTTTCACGTTCCATAACCCACACATGCCTTCTTGGCACAATTTCACCATCTCACTCACACGGATTTCCAACATGCAGTGCAGTTGGCATTTAACAAAACTTACTATGGCGTTTCACCTGAAACCCATTTCCAAAGGATGGGGTCCTTCCCATCTAGTTTGGCTTTTGCAGGCCATCACACATGGTCTTCCTGCAACGTGTCATCCTGGAACACTTATCAAATAGCCAAACAATCAGCAACAATTAACAATAACTTCAATTATGATTGTTTCATAACCAATCAATGGCATTAATAATTAAATTCAAACATGAATTTACAATTTTGTCCTCCTACATAAATGGATTGGTTTAACTATGAGGCCATCCTCATATTGTTTGTCTCTCGTAAGTGGTATCACTCTGTCCATTATGGTTTTACACTTGCTACCATACATGGACATCCACCTACAACATGTCCTCCTAACACAATTTTATATAATCCAAACAGTCATTAGCAATTATTAGCAAACTTCAAATCTAAAATTTACAAATCTATTTTCCTACAGAATTTAGATTTGCAACCATGAGATTATTCTCACAAACTTAAACCAGAAAATTTTCAGATTTGTTTCATGCATAAGTTACAACCATGAGAACCCTCTCATAACCTTTGGCTTCTGCACATGGTAGATCCTAGTCTTTAATATGGACTTATCCTCATTGCCATACACATGGTAGATCCTGGTCTTTAATATGGACTTATCCTCAGTTGGCTTCTTACCAAGGCTTCACAGTCCTTTTTCCAACCTCATGAGCATAGATTTGTTGTACCATCCTTTCCTCATAAGGTTGTTGATCATATGCAACAACATCATCCACATCTTTAGCCATGCTTTGGTTGTCTTTGGTTCTACAACCAATGTGAACACAACTAATTATTAGCAACCGCAATAATTATCTTAAGTGGCTCATTGCATATGTAAAACCTCACTATTTTACCGATATGAAATATCATATACATATCCAAACATTTTCACATGCACTATGTAATGTCTGTTAGTATTCCAACTAGTACATATTCACTTCATCTATCCATCCTCTTGTATTTTCAATCATGCTTCTATGGTCTGATTCATACAACCATTATCAACAATATTATTGGTGATCAACCATAGGCAATACCATTAATGGGATATTGGATGTGTAATCTCACTACCTTTACCCATGTGCAACATCATGCTCATGCATAAGGAATCCACATGCACCATACAATGATTCTTTGATCATGCCCATTAATTCATATGCATTTAATCTGCTACTCTCTTGCATTTCCCGTATCCGTATGCCATAATTTTCATTATATAAGACTTAAGAAATATAAATATAATAGAAATGGATGAGTTAAGGAATTCTCCCTTTCCAATTCCTCATTATGATATGGAGTTCCTCCTCCACATCATAGCTGATCCTTTTCTTGGATTTCCTACCAAGCATACAAGCAATCATTAGCTATGATCTTCTCATGAATTAGCAATTCAACATATACATACGTGTAATCATTCATTCTTGATATTTTCCAAATATGAAATTCTTATGCTATAAACAGAAATAGTTTAAGGTGAGGAATTTCACCTTTCATCTTCCATAATGGATATTACAACCCATTACTCTTACTGAGATTCCACAACCCCTTCTATGCAATTCCTGCTTCTCATTCCAAGCATAGAGAATTCATTTCACATTTTCAACGACTGTCTCTGGGGGACGACGGGGGTCAAGGGGGCCTGCTCCCTTGAAATTTTTCTTCCCTTCCCCAGGCACTTCCGCAACTTCGCCGACCATGTCGGCTCCGCTTAGCGAGTTTCACCGAAACTTATTGGATCAACTCCATGAGACTCACCAAAATGCGTCGGCACAACCAAACAAAAACACTTAGAAAAATTTTGAAAATTTGAAATTTTCTTAAGGATCAGTCTTGAGCAGGAGGAATACTTACCTCTGCAACTGTGGTAGGTAGCCCATGAAGGCCCAATGCTGCAACCTTCGCTCTGATACCATTCTATCACATCCCCTCCCATCTATCCAATGCAAGGCAGGGAACATGCTATCAATCTTTGGGGCTTTTCATAAAACTCATCCCATTCATTAGATTCATACACATAAATTCAAAATTGTGCAGATACAAATTAAGCAAATATGCCCAATGGAATTAAAAACTCATCCACACACATATCATATGCATGCAACATATGGGAAAATAGTCATCAATTTAAACATTGCAGAAGTAAATGCATAGACAGAAAAACACTTATCTTCATTGTGGAATTGTCCCAAACAACTAGCTCTGTTGCTGCAATGTTCCACCCAACCATAGGCCAGTTGTGTTCATTAATTCTCTCAACACAACTGCCACCCCCCGAGTTGATCATGATTCTTACAAGGAAAAGGGGACATTCAAGGTCAAACACATCCAATTAATCATTCCCTCTGAGCCAAGCCAGTCCACAGCTGGGTTTATCAAGCTACATTTGAACACTAGATGCTTGCACTCAAGCTCAAGCCAAAACAATAGATTGGGAGAGGAAAATTCGTCCACAGGGAAGAAAATGGTTTCTCCCATAGATATATAAGCATTTAGCAATCGAAACGGTCTCAATGGAACCCCAATTCCATTCCCCTTCTTTCCTACTTGTATATAACACAAAAACGCCCTTCCCAGCTAGGAGGATGAAGCAAAACACAACAAAAACATGGAGGAAAACGCCCAGGTAGCTCCGAAATTGTGAGAGCAAAACTAATGGGTGAATAATGGCTTGGGGGAGAAATTCATGGCTCTTTTCTTGCCCAAGAAGTGAAACACGAATTTCCATGAAGGGTGGCTTTCCCATACCCGAATTTGGACAACCATACCTCTCCATTCCCCAAGGCATTAACTACCTCAACCAACTCTTGGGGAGAAATGAATGATTGGGTACAAAAGTCAAGATGGGTAGTTGAGGGTTCATGGGTTCTCTCATTGACACTTGGATTGACTTGATTGGCTCCAAAGATCTAAATATTTTTCCTCCCAATTCCTTGTAAAATCATGCCCCCATCTATCGTTGCATTGCATGGCTAGTTGTGGGTATTTTATTAAAATGCATATTTACATGATGTTTGAAATTCCAATGTGCTTGGCTAGCACATAAACCATATACATCAATAAATCGATGGCGGGGCATTGGCCTTGAGCTCCTCACCATGATTTTATAACAATATTACATCATTTATAATTTTAATGAAATAGGGTCAAGATAGGGACGTGACAACAAACAACACTGGTGCTCCTCAAGGAGAAACACTTGGTTGAATGTACTTTTTATCAATTAATTCTTGAAATTGTGCTTTTAATTCATTAAGTTCCAAGATGTTCATACGATATGGATATTTTGACGTTGGTAATGCTCTTGGTACCAAGTCAATAGTAAAATCAATCTCTCTTTTCAGAGGTAAACTGAGAATTTCTTCCAAAAACACATCCTTAACATCTTCTAAAACTAGAAAATATTCTATTTTAATTTCATTTTTTTCATCTCTGTTATCAATTATACAAACAACATAAACTTTACAACCTTTGCGAACAGATCTTTTCATTTGTAGAGCATAAATTTATCTAATAGTAGTTTTCCTTGGAATTCCTTTAACTATTATTGGTCTACTTTCTTCATCTATGCATGAGAAATTTTTATCATAGCAGTTCAAAATTACTCTATGCTTTTATAACCAATCCATTCCTGTCAATAAATCATAAGATACTAAAGGAAGAATATTTAAATTAGCATATGTTGTAAAACTATTCATAATAAATTCACATCCTTTAACAAAACTAGTGACTTTTCTCTTCGTTCCTATAGCAAGTTGAACTAACCAAGACTTTTCAAATTTACTCTGTTGTAATTTACACAGTTCTACAATTCTTGGTGAATCATAACTTAAATTTTCTCCTGGATCAATTAAAATAGAGATTAGTTTTTCTTTTAACATACCTTGAATTTCTACCATTGATGTATGATGGTTTGCTTGCATGTTCTCCAATGCTATGCAAATTCTGGGCATGCTCCTTGCTACATATCCAACCGTAGTATTTTCTTGAACATTGTGAATGTTGTTAAATATTTTTCTTCTGAATGAAGAATTTTTAAACTAATGTAGCTCACCACATTCCCAACATTTTAAAGGTTCCTTTTGCACAGTATTTTTATTATAACCAATAGCTGCTTCTTTTTCTTTTATTACTGTAGGATTTTGTGTCTTAAAACCTATGAAGTTATTTATTTGATAGTTTCGATGATAATTCCTAGAAGTATTATTAAATATCATAACTTTTATTTTATGTTCAAAGATTTCATGTTTTCTGTTTTTTCCAACTTGGTACGTTGTCTCTCTTGTTCTTATTTTGATCATAACACAAATTCACTTTCCTCATAGATTCATCCAATGTTTTTGGATTGTCATACTCAATTATTTCTTTGTAAATTGTTGGTAAACAACTGATAAAACGTTGTACTTTGTTTTTTTCATCAACAATATAAGGCACATAATGTAATAAACTCATAAATTTACTGCACAATTCCTTCATTGTATAAATTCCTAGTTTCAAATCATAAAACTCTTTAGCTTTTTCTTCATAATACTATTTCGACAAGTCTTTTTTTTAAGTATTTCTTGAAACTTTCCCAAGTTAAGTGAAGTTCTTTAATGCATTTTAATTTTTTGATGTCTTGCCACCAAATGTCGGCCTTTCCTATTAAGTTATAAATTGCCATTTTTGCTTTTAATTCATTAGAGTAGTTGTAAATATGAAAGTACTTTTTCATTCCTTATATCCAAGCTTCTACTTCTTCTCCAATTTCAATCTCATCACTGAATATGGGAGGTTTTATCTTCTTAAATTCACCAGAGATTTCTTCATAAAGTTTACTTTTCCTACTATATTTATTACCATCACTACTTTCACTAGATTCTTTGTAATTCTTTTTACTCTATTTAGGTAAAATTTCACTTGAAGACTCAGTTTCACTATCTAAGAAATTTAACTTCCTTGCCTTGCATTTATAAGATGCAGTCGTTGATGTCTCTTTATCAGATCCTTTCTTATGTTCTGCTTCTTGATTATGTAATTTTGTTAACAAGACATTATGTAACTCCTCTTGTGCTATCAAAATTTGTTCATTATCTTTCTTAACACTTTGTAGTTCTTCTCTTAAGTCTTTTATTGTTTGTAACAATTCAGATGGGTTATCATTCCTATTCTCATTTAGATGCACCCACAGATTATCATCATTAATTTTTTCTTGTTCATTATTTACTTGTTCTTTAGGATGGAATTCTTCTTCAGTTGACATTTCAATATTTGCCATAATTCCTGCAAAATCAAGGTTATACTTCTCTTTTGAACCATAAGAGAGTCCACCATAACACATAAGTTAGTTTTATGTTTGTACTTGTTTCAATGTTGAGCCCTCTAGGCCAAGTGTTGTAACCATGCTTTGATACCATTTTGTCACATACCCCAACATACCTATATATAAAAAAAAATTAAATAGGATAAATAAATAGAGAATAAACACATGTATACTTTTGTACTTCTAGTATTGTGGAAAACAAAATACTTTACTTGATTACAAATCATGTCAAGGTTCTGTTCTTTGATTAACATCCAGCATCTAAGACTCAATCCACTTGTTACATCTGTAGGCTAGGGTAAAATCTCTAGGCCTTACTTCATCATTCCATGAGTATTTAGCTTAGGTTTATAAGCGTCATTAATAAGTTTTTAACCCAACATAAATAGAAAAAAGAGGGTTTAACCCTTACCCTAACCCTTGCGGATCCCAAGCATATAACAGTTAAAAGTTAAGGTTTCCGCAATCCGACTTCTGCACTATGGATTGCAGGTTGCGGAACCCTTAGTTACAATGTTTAGCTTTGACTGCTTCCACAATCCCGACTTCCGCATTTGCGGATGCGGGTTGCAGAACTGGAATGTTTTACTTTACAGTTCCACAATCCGCAATCCGCATTACGAATGCAGGTTGCAGAACCTTGAATTCTGAGTGTTTGGACATAATGGGTCCCCAATCTGACTTCTGCATTGAGCATGTGGGATTGCGGAACCCCCAAACCTAATTGTTTAACATAACGGGTCTGTAATTTGACTTCTGCATTGCTGATGTGGGATTGCGGAACCCCAAATATTCTATGGTTAAAAAAATGGTTCTGCATTGCAGATTTCGATGGTTTTGATGACTTGAGGAACATTTTAAAGGTAAGCCAGACTTAGATAAAAAAAATGCTTTGGAATTATAAATAAGTACATTTAGTAAATAAGATCGAGGGTTTGCGAACTATATAATTATATTTCAAAACTTTTACAAGTTATTTTAGCTAAATCAATAATCAGAAATAAAACAAACGCCCAATTCTATAACAACAAAAATGTCTAAACCAGTTTCCTCTATGCTTTTTGTTATGGAATCTTATATCTTTAAGCCATTCAACTATGTAAAATCCTTGAGAGTATAACTACTTATCCAAATTTCTCTGCATAGAAATATAAACATTTTGTTCCAGATTTATTTTAAACCTATATAAACCCCAGATTAAATTATATGATAGAGTGATAGTTCAAATGCCTAATCTATAAACCAAATTACAATAAACCCTGTGCATTGTTTTGCCTATAACGATAAGTAAATTAAACAGACATTGATACACGATTGATAACTTCTACATAAATACTGGACAACAAACAATAATGTACATTAAAATGGGTAATGTACAGTCATTCAGAAATAATGGAAGAATGGAAATAAAACTTGGACCAAAACTATAGCTCATGCTAGACTACTCCTGTGGCTACTAAGACAATATTTACTAAAGTAAACTTAAACCAATGTTGAATATCTTGCATGCAAATCTGAACAAGAATACTTATAGTAAAACAATACTGCATAGTAAAACATTATATGTCAACATGCATAAGCAAATAATCATTTCTGAATAACATGAATAAGCCAGATAAAACCGTAATGTACAATAACACATTATATGATAGCATGCATAAGCAAGATAATTAATTTTGATAACATGCATGTACAAGATCCAGATGCCATTAATGCAGCAAAAGATCCTATCTTAGGAGGAGGCGTTGGAAATCACGATGAAGCTCGAAGCTTTACCGATTGGAGAAACAAGGATTGGCATGAGCTAGATCGAGTTGCAGTTAGAAAACATGGCTATTCAACTGCTGGAGATTAAGAAAGGAAAGGAAGTTTGCAAAGAGGTATGGTGTAGTCGATGCAAGTCCGAAGGGAATCATAAATATCAGTGTCCTAAACTCTGTGAATATCTATAGTCTAGTGCACCCAATCCACTCAGTCAAGGAGGAATTCACTAGTGCCAAGTTTTCCAGACAAAAGGACATCGCTTAGAGGAATGCATGTATTTGCAAAAGTTTGTGTCAAATTCAGATAATCTATGTTGTAACTTTTGTCAATCTATCGACCATGATGAGAAATATTGTCGAGCATATGACTTGCTTCAAGAAAGGAGTTTTGATACTTAATTCATGAAGGGAGACGAGCAACATCCATCATAGCCGCAGTATAACAAACCGTAGTATCATCAGCGACACTACAATCAACCACAATACAATCAGTCACAGTTCAACTCACAATGAGGAGGAATGAGAGGAGGATATCACAGTGGTCATGGAATAGGTTTTAGTTGCGGAGGAACCTTTGGTCGAGGTCCAGGACAGATCACATGCTATAATTGTGGGCATATTGGACACTATCAAAGGGATTTCCCAAATCCAACCCTGCAATGTACCTATTGCATTGCGGGTGATCACACCGTCCAAGATTGTCTCCAATTAATCGCAAAGTGGTAGACTAAGAATGCGGTGCAACCACAACCAAAATTGAACCTGAATGAGAACCCGAATCTAGCTCAGAACTTGCAGAATATCTTAGTTGAGGTAAGAAGTCAACAAGTAAATGTCGCAGTAGTGACCAAAGGGGGAGCTACGACAGGAGAAGATAGGATACCACCAAATGTATGGCCTGTGATCTAGAAATAGGTACAATTTGATGTTGAAGCAGACAAAGAAAATTTTTGGGAGGCACGAGATGCACTAATAAATAATAATGTTCAATCGAAACCTTTAGTACGTGCAAAGAACCTATCTATGGGATGCCGCAAATTTTTGACCCAAAAATGTCGCAGAAGTCACCAGGAAAGATCAGTACTTTGAAATTTTTTCTAGAAAGTTGTCTAGCATTAACAAAGGATCAGGAAGAATTAGCAAAGATAGCTCGCTTCTTATATTGACTGGAAGAGGGACAACATGATCATGCAATCAACCATCTGTATAGGAAGAAAAAAGTAAGGGATATTAGGATGAATGCCCAGGTAGGTGCATATGATATGGATTCCATCACTCTAGATCTAGGATCCTATGTGAATATCCAAAACAAGCAAACATGGAAAGCGATGGGGAATCCATAGCTGGTATGGTCCCCTGTGTAGCTCCATTTAGAAAATTAGATCAAGGTTACACCAATCAGTCAATTTCCTCATATACCAGTTGAGGTAGAAGAATTGAAGACATATGCATATTTCAATGTCATAGAGATAATTGATAACACTAGTCCATATCATGTGTTGTTGGGGATAGATTGGGAGATGGAAAATCAATTCATTATCAATTTCAAGAAAAGAACGATGTCTTTCGAGAACTGCGACATGAGGGTCATTGATCCACTTGATCCACTTGAAGGACACAGATATGTTGAACCAATGAGAGATGAGCTCACTAGAGGATGGTACAATATCTATAATATCTCATAATATTATGTCAATCCCACCGTCGATGGAGAATTGGGGTGGCGAAGTATCAATTCGGCGTTATCAGACTCCGACAAAGCCCTAGAGAATTGGAAAAATTGGTTGCATGAGGTATCAATCAGGAAGTGTGCACGAATGACTCAATCACTGAGATGGGTCACGATAGAAGTATGTGATCTACCGACATATGAAGGGATCCCTAACCTGGAAATATTCATCATGAGTTTGAAGACAAAGTATCAAAACCATAGCGCCTGTCTTAGGAACCCATGTCAACCATTCTCTTTACTTTGTTAGTATATTGTTGTTGGATGCATATGATTTGTAAGTCATCCCGTGAGTATATTATATTATCCCACATTGTTAGTATATTGTTGTTGGACACATATGCTTCGTAATTCATCTTGTGATTATATTGTATTATCCCACCTTCATGGGGATTAATAACCTTTTAGCTTAGACTTAGTATATAAGTATGTGTTGAGGCCAATGAAGGCATCCATGTTATTTGTATTGAGGTTGCTCAAAGGATTTTTCCCCCTCGAAGTGGCCTGTGATCAATAAATCTCTTATGTGTTCTGATATTTCTGATATATCATGCATTTTCATCATTTAATTGCTGGAGGTTCCTCACATCTGGTATCAGAGCACTTTCTTGGGCTCGCTGGGTAGAATTTCTGCCAATTTTGTTTTCTGTAGTCGCTTCCAAGCATTGTGATTATTGCATCAGTTCTTTTTCTTTGCATCTATATTGTTCCTTTCAATTGCAGGTTCAGATCCAAGAATAATCCCTCTCCGCTTAACTGTGGGAAGTACTTGGGAATATCCCTAAAAATCATTGTAAGGAGTACCACGGGAACCCAGAAGTAGCTGGCCCATTGAGAGGACCTGACAGCAAAAAGGCAAAAATCCCCTACCTGATTGACTAGTTTCCACCCATGAGGTAAACCAAGAGTTGTCGTTTGTGGAAAAGCGGTTATTAGTTTTACCTGAGCCGTGGAGTGAGGGGTATTGCCTCAATACACAAGCTGTTAGACAACATTGGCGGCCGAGTGAATCCCCTAAACCTTTAGGAATTCGAGCATAGCTGGGATCCATATCTATTTCCAGCTGATAAATAACAGATTACATCTGTCCAGAGCCATTGTAGATCAATTCCAAGCCGGAGTACAAATTTCTATTTTTTTTCCATATCTTCTTTGATTTATCTCCATTTCCCTTTAAAATTCACTAGAACCCCTACAATTCCGTTCTGCATATTTCTTTCGTGAGGACCCTATCCCAAATTCCACTTCCCGAAGCTAGAAATCCCACATCTATCTATTTTTAGGTTTTTCCATAACTTCTTCGATTTTCACCCAATCTCCTTCAATTTTTTCCACAGTGTACACTTCCTAATTATGCTTCTTTGTCCTTCTTTGACAAATTTTTCAATTCTTTCACCCTGCTTTTGAAATCCACATTTGTTGCATCCATGTCCATTAGAAAGTGTCCAAAACCTAGTCAAACCCCAATTACCCATCAAAGTTTTTCCCAAATCCAAATTTTCCTTCACTAAAGAAGTTTCTATTTTTGTTTTTCTACGCATTCAAAACAAAAATCTTGGTTATGGTTGTCACCTGCGCAAGAGCAAAAAACATGGAGGAATAACTTGCAGACCTAAGAACCAAACTCCAATATCTGGATGAAAAAATTCTCGGCCCCCATTTTAAACATTCAACCATGAACAATAGATGACATCCAGAGTCTTCTGCAGACACTGGGTTCTCTTCTTCCAACAATTTTCGTGGGTCAAAGCTTAATTTTCTTCGCTTCAATGGTGATGATCTGACTGGATGGATATACCGGGAAGAGCAATATTTCAGCATGCATAATACCTTTGGTGTTAACAAAGTTCCACTTACATCCTTTCATTTGGAACATGAAGCCCTTCAATGGTACCATTGGTATATCAAGGCTCATGAAGATCCAACATGGACATATTTTTGCCAACTCCTTTTGTAGCGATTTGGTCCTGGTACTTTTGATGACTTCACAAGAGCACTCACTAAACTTCACCAAATTGGCACTGTGAGAGAGTATCAGACAAAATTTGAGAAACTGTCCAATCACACAGAAGGATTCTGTGATAAATTCTACATGAGTTGTTTTGTCAGTGGTTTGAAGGATGAAATCTGATATGAGGTTAAAATGTTCTGTCCGAGCACAAAGATGGAATCCCTAGGGTTGTCTATGTTGGTGGAGGACAAGATCACAACTGAATAGCACTCCAAATACATGTTTGTTCCATTTAGAAATACGGTTTTCCAACGATCTCCCATCACCCCAGCTCCTAGAGAAACTGCTATCAAGCATTTCTCTGAAGCATAGATGCGGTTACGTAGAGAAAAAGGGCTTTGTTATAATTGCGATGAGAAATTCACTTGGGGACACAGATGTGTTGAGAAAAATATCTATCTCTTGGATGTGGATTCTCCACCTGCACCTGAAATTGGTGAAGAAGCTCATGATACAATAGATGATCAGGTCGACATTCAGTAGCCGCCTATTGACCCTCATTCTCATGATGAACACCCAGAGATATCTCTCCATGCTTTAGCTAGAGTCGCCACCCCACAAAAAATGTGAGTCAAGGGTTACTTCAAGAATCTCCCTCTTACAATACTCATTGAGTCTAGTAGCACTCATAACTTCATTGACCCTCGGATCACCAAACAGGCTGATTGTTTTGTCCATCTTTGCTCCAAATTTGAAGTCTTGATTTCCAATGGGGGAAACTTACCTTGCAAAGGGAAGTGTCGCAATGTGTGTATCTCTATTGGAGATTATAACTTGCACTCCGACATGTTTTCCTTTCCCTTAGGAGGGTGTGATGTGGTTTTGGGATCTCAATGGTTACGCACACTTGGCCCCATCTTATGGGATTTTGCTAAACTTTGGATGTAGTTTTCAGTCAATGGGAAAAAACACACATTGGTGAGCTTACAACCAAGGTCTCTCAGCATCATCAGTTCACATGGCATGGAAAATATCCTTAAGAAGAATTCACATGGTTTCATCGCTCATCTCTATTCAATTCATATGTACCCATCAACGATATCCACTACTCCTTTGGATCGACAACAAATTTTAGATAGATATGCATGTGTCTTTGTTGAACCAGTGGGATTGCTACCTTCAAGATCAAAGGACCATCATATTTATATCCTTCCTAGAAGCGTTCCTCACAACACCAGGCCCTCTCGCTACCCATTTCATCAAAAAACAGAGATTGATATGCTTGTTCGGGACTTACTGTAGCAAGGTATTATTCTCCCTAGTACTAGTTCCTTTTCTTCACCAGTTCTTCTTGTCCGAAAAGAAGATGGGTTATGGTGCCCTTGCATTGACTTCTGAGCACTTAATCACATCTCAATCGAGGATAAGTTTCCAGTTCTTGTTTTTGATGAGCTTCTTCATGAGATTCATGGTGCTCATTTTTTCTCCAAGTTGGATCTATGTTATGGGTATCATCAAATTCGGGTTCATGAGGATAATATCCCTAAAATAGCTTTCCACACACATGATGTACACAATGAGTTTTTGGTCATTCCCTTTGGCCTCACTAATGCTTCTTCCACATTCTAGGAGTTGATGAATAAAATATTTTGGCCCTACTTGCAGAAATTAATTATAATCTTATTTGATGATATCCTCATCTATAGTAAAGCGTGGGATGAGAATCTCCAGCATCTGGATCTTGTACTACAACTTTTCTCTAATCATCATCTCGAGGCGAAGTAGTCTAAATGTGTTTTTGGACAGGAGGAAGTAGAGTATCTAGGGCATCTTATTTCAACACAAGGGGTTTGCATGGATCTTTCCAAAATAGATGCCATGAAAAATTGGTTGCATCCTCAGACACTCAAGAGCCTTCGTGGTTTTTTGGGATTGACTGGCTACTACCACATGTTTTTCAAGGATTATGGAAATATTGCAGCTCTATTAACCGATCTATTGAAAAAGGATTCTTTTACATGGACACATGCTACTGAGTGTGCATTTGAAAAACTAAAACAAGCTATGTGTACTACACTTGTTCTAGCTATGCCCTATTTTTCCAAGCCCTTCACTATTGAGAGTGATGCTTGCGACAATGGACTTGGTGTTGTTCTCCTTCAAGATGAACATCCCATTTAGTTCACTAGCAAAGCCCTTTCTGGTAATAATCTAGTCACCTCTACATATGAGAAGGAAATGATGGCTATTTTGCATGTAGTACAGAAGTGGTGGCCATACCTATTAGGGAATCATTTCAGCATCAAGACTGATCACCAGAATCTGAAATATTTCCTGGAACAATGGGTCTCCTCTCCAACACAATAGAAATGGGTTAGCAAACTCATGGGCTATGACTATGAGATCACTTACAAGAAGGGTAAGGAAAATCTTGTGGTGGATGCTCTTTCTCACACATTTGATGACCAAGTTTCTCTTTCATCTATTTCCATTATTGTTCCAAATTGGTTGCAATTTGGTTAGCAGGGCTATGTCAATGATTCCTCATTATCTCAAATCATCCAACAGTTGGACAACAACCCTTCTTATGTATCTGATTACTCTTGGTATGGTTCTTCCCTGAGACACAAGGGTCGTCTGGTGCTTCCCCATATCACATATATTCAACAGGTTGTCTTCTATGAACTCCATGCTTCTCCATCAGCAAGGCACTCTAAGTTCCTAAAAACGTATGAGCGGGCACAACGTAACTTCTTTTGGAAGGGAATGAAAAGGACAATTCAACATATGGTGGTTGAATGTGATACTTGTCAGTGCAACAAAAGTGAAACAACACTCCTTCTGGGATTGCTCGAACTCTTTCCCACGTATTTGGATAGATATTTCTATGGATTTCATTGAAGGCCTCTCTAAATATGGAGGGAATACAATTATTTTGGTTGTGGTTGATCGCCTCTCCAAATATAGTGATTTTTGTGCCCTCAGTCATCCCTATAACACCTCAAAAGTCACATAGAGTTTCTTGGACCAGATATTCCATCTCCATGGAATCCATTCTTCTATTGTCTCAGATCACGATGCAACTTGCATCAGTCATTTTTCAACAAAAGAACTTTTCCACACTTACACTAAACTGAAGATGAGTTCAGGTTATCACCCACAAACAGATGGTCAAACTGAAAATATCAACAAATGTTTGGAAACTTATCATCGTTGCTTCACCTATGAACAACAACATAAGTGGGAAAAGTGGCTCCCTCTCACTGAATGTTGGTACAATACCTCCTAACACATTGCATCTAAAATGAATCCATGTGAAGCAGTCTATGGTCGAGCACCGCCAGTGCTTCTTCCATACACCCCTAGCAGTTCACCAGTTCAGGCAGTTGAAATGGTTCTTCGTAACCGCGATCATATTTTTCACATTTTGCAGGACAATCTTCACATGTCAAGAAATCGTATGAAAAAACAAGCCAATCAGCATTGTTCTGAGCGCACTTTTCATGCAGGTGATATGGTTTTTCTTTGTCTACATCCTTACAAGCAATCCTCCCTGAAACTCAAACGGTATCATAATATCGATCCAAATTTCTATGGGCCATATAAGGTTCTATAGAAGATTGGGTCCATTGCTTATTAATTGGAACTTCCTCCTTCTAGCATCCGTCCAGTATTTCATATCTCTTGTCTAAAGAAAGTTCTTAGCACCAACAACAGAGCACAAACTGTTTTACCAGAACTAGATAATGAAGGATCCATGATTTTGGAGTTAGATGCCATCCTCAATAGGCACACTCGTCAGCTTCTCTCTCAATCCATCATAGAGGTATTAATTGAGTGGCAATAAATGCAACCAGAGGATGCTACATGGAAACCACTCTTTCAGATTCAACAACAATTTCCACACCTCACGCTTTGAGGACAAATATTTTTCTAAGGAGGAGAGGATGTTAGGAACCTGTGTCAACCATTCTCTTTACTTTGTTAGTATATTGTTGTTAGACGCATATTCTTTGTAAGTCGTCTTGTGAGTATATTGTAGTATCCCACATTGTTAGTATAGTATTGTTGGACGCATATGCTTTGTAAGTTATCCCATGAGTATATTGTATTATCCCACATTCATGGGGATTAATAGTTGTTCATATTAGAATTAGTATATAAGTACCGTTGAGGCCAATGAAGGCATCCACAAGTTATATGTATTGAGCTTGCTCAAAGGAGGTTTCCCCATCGAAGTGGCCTGCGATTAATAAATCTATTCCGTGTTCTGCTATTTCTGATATATTGTGCATTTTCATCATTTAATTGCTGGAGTTTCCTCATAGTTAATGAGCGTGCAATATGCTCCATACACTATTGGGTAGTGTGAACTTATACATTTCATATATTACAAGGTTTGGCCACTCGAGTTGTGCCAATAGGAGGGGGATTCACTAATTGGTTCAGAGTTGCTTGCATTGCCGGATTCATAGCTTTGAACCCAACCTTATTATTGGGAGGAGGTTGGGTGATTGGTGTTGCTTCCTTAGTTACTATAGGAGTAAGGTTATTGGAAGTACCAATTTCATGTACAGGAGTAAAGAAAAATTGAGTTATTCGGGAGGGTTGGGTGGAGTAAGGTACCACACAAGAAGTCCTAACGTCGAACCTAGGAGTTTGACTGTAGCCATGAAAGTCAAACTCACTATTCCAAAAGGTAAAAATAAAAGCTATATTTGTTGAATAGGCATGGATCCCCATTGGTTCCTATGTAATTGGATTAGAGGGTGTGTGGTTTTAGGATGGGAAGTAGATTTACTACATGAGTTAGTGCACAACTCTGATATTTATATCTTCAAAGGTGGAGGAGGTAGCACCTGAAAATTCCCTATCATAGGAGCATTTGGAGAAATGGCTTCCCCAACACTCTCGAAGAAAGGGATGGCCAAATTACCAAAATTGGTGTCAATCATGGGTAATATGTTATCCAGATAGGATGGCCCCTTAGGATTGCAATAGGTCAGTTGATCTAGTTTCATAAGCTTCCCTTCATGGGGAACATAACAAGTTGAAATACTGACGAGGCCACTGCTTTTGATATAATACATATGAGTATGTCCAAGGAGGAAGTTTTAATCTAGATGCACGTTTAAAGCCTCAATATTGATTAGGATTATTTTACTATCTAACTCTACAAGGACATTCTAGAGGATACCTTGTGGTTGAGTGGTGCGTCCATCATAAGCACGCAATGTCATGAGCGATAACACAAGTTGGGGGGATACAAGATTCTACTAGAAATGAGTGGACATGATGCAGGTGGAGACACCTTCATCAACAATACATTGATGCATAACCAAGTTTTCTTACTGTGATTGGAATTTGAAAAATCTATTGAAGAGGGAATTTGGGGTTTCACTTGATCTAGAATGAACATCATCAAGCGGGAGTTGGAAGGATTGATTGCATCTAAGTAATAAAATAATGCTTCGTGATGCAGAAGATAGTTTTGGAGAACTTCCAATGTAAACATGGTGGCAAGAGGTTGTTCCAAGTCATCAGCAATGCGATAGTTATAAGGATCAACTCAAGCATTGGGTTTATTTCCAATGTGGTGCAAAGGAAACTTAGGGACTTTGGGAATCTCATCAGTATTAGGATGAGGTAGGTACAAGGGTTCATCGACTTGAGTGCACTCTTTCCTTTTATAAACAATAGAGATTTTAGTACGAGAACCATATTGGTTATGCCTAGTCTAAAGGTTGACCTTAGAAGATAACAACAGGAGATGTTGGACCAAAGGGTCACGAGGTTGATCGGATGATGATGCTGTGGGTGGGTAAGGTGCCATGCATTTCCCTATGGTTACCCCTTGTAGTGGGAATTGGTTTTATAGGACCATCGATTGTTATTATGTGGATTGAGGTGGAGGTTGATTAGGTTTCCCTTATGGGGAAATAGTTGTGTCTCATTGGTTGGCCTCATTCTAAAAATGGAAAGACTTATCCAAATGGGGCAATAGTATCCAATATAATGTTTGTAGAAACCATATAAAGAGCATGGATGGCTAGTCTATAACTGATCATGTTTTTCCTTCTTTGGAGGTTTATTTGAATTGTGATCTATGGGGTTAGCTCTAGTGTTGTTAGGAGGGTTGGGGAGTTGACCCCCACCTCCCTAGCATTGGTTGTTCCCTTTGTTCATTCACTTATACTTCTTTTTGGCTGCACTTGTTGGTTATTGGGAATAGGTTCGGCATGCATATTCCATTGAGCGTATACTTACCCATAAGGGAAAGGGAGAGTCGCAGGGTGTGGATGAACTAGAGTGTCTAGTGGAGGAATAGGAAAAGTATAATACAGTTTAATGGTCCAGGGATCCACATATCCCTTAAAAGCACTTCAACACATGGGGCCACTGCAAAAGGGTCCATGAACATGGAGAGATGGAGCAAGAGACCAATAAGAGGTACTCATTCATATATGCAAGGAAGAGAGAGATGAATCAGGGTCTTAACATTGTGCAAAAATGGGACCCCAATAATGATGATCAACATTAGGGGGATTACCATACACATAACCACTCGAAAGGGGACGATAAGGTGCATATGGATTTTTTCCAGATGCAACAATGTGATGACACCATCTACAACATTGCATGCCCCTAGAGGGTCTTTCTGACAGGATCCCCCTTAAGGGACATCAGGGATGATCATGTATAAGTAAATACATTATGTGTAAATGAGGTCATACTATTGAGCCTTGGGGATGGCCTCTTCTTCGGTTTGTGAGAAGTTAGAGGCCATGTCTTTCTCTATTGCGGGGAGGTGAGACTTTAAGAACTAGTATAATAAAATTTGATCGTTGAGATTAATATTACACAGACTTTGACATCAAATCAATTCATGGATATGATTCGTGATATGGGTGGAAGAATTCTAGTAGCATGATAATAGTATTTATACTCCTTTGTTGTAATGGATGGGAAAGTGGAAGAATGTCATAAATGTGGATGCTAATGACACAACGTTGGGATGTGTCCCATGAGGTTGGTCAATGTACCACGTAGTTGTGACACCATTCAAGTTTGTTTGAAAGAGATGTAACTAGATGGAATGATATACAATGTTATTGGAGGAGCACCATATGTGGAAATACATGATGTGGTTCTGACAATCCTCTCATTTCTTTCCCTCAAACCTCAGGATGTTTGAGGGGTTTTGGTATACATGGGAGACTAGTTTGAATCATGATGGATAAGGTCATTGATTAGTCTCAACAAATATGGGATGTTGATACTAGACATGAATGCAAGGATTGCATTAGAGTACGAGGTGGAGGGGCCAACAATAGTGTTTGTTGCAGCTACGCTGATAGAACCACTTTTAATGGTTTCTCCTCTAGAATATGGATGCTTCTGTTAGTTTTTCAAAAATTTCAACTTGATCTAGGATCTTAATTGAGAGAATAACATGTACAGCATATCTACAGCATATCAATCATGGACACAATAATGCAAGCACACAAGATACACAGAGCTTCACCGGGGAAAACCAAGAAGGTGAAAACCCCGCAACTTCCTCAGAGATAGATAGAGAAATGATACAACCCAAGTACAAGAGATAGTCCTCCTAGAAGCAGCTTCTCCTCCTCCACTAGTGCGCCACTCTCCAATGAGTGTGTGAGTGAGAAACTGAATGATCAAATAGAGTGCCTCCCGCACTCTATTTATACTTGACTTGACTTGCCTCATAGCCTTACTACGTCGGCCTCAACTTAACCACATAACATATTGCTAACAGGGACAAACCCCAATAGGGTGGTCTAATAACCCTTTAACCCACATGACTTATACAAGGCTGACCCCATCAAGGTGGTCTAATAACCCATCAAGTATAAGTTACGACACTTACAATATAAATGACGACACTTCTGTTTAGAGGAATAATAACATCTCTATAGGAGTACAATATACATATATGAAATACAATCCGATGTTACATATACATCAACACTCCCTCTTAAATAGGAAGGTATTTCTCAACACAGATCTGCTAGCACAAGTCTTCTTCTCTGGATCATCGTCATTGGATCATCATCATCGAATCATCGTCATCATCACTGCTGTTGCTATCTCAATCAATCTCTGAAATACTCATCATAGGAAGTTCTATAGAGACAACCCTTTTTCATACTGGATGTAGGCCCACCACCTGTAGGTCTTCATCATCACTGGACATACTGTGGAATCCTGAGGACTTATTATGTGTGTCACAAACCCTCGCAAGAGCATCCCAGGACTTATTACGGGCACACAGCCCAACCTATCGGATCTCCCAGGTCTTACATGTGATCATGGCACAACCTCGAAAGATCATCCCAGGACTTATTACGGGCACACAACCCAACCTATCGGATCTCCCAAGTCACATTACATGCCATAGGACAAACCCTCGAAAGAGCATCCCAAGAATTATTACGGGCACATAGCCCAACCTAACGGATCTCCCAAGTCTTACATGTCCTCCCAAGCACAACCTATCCAGGGCCACAGAGTATCATCCTGATACTCATGATCATCATTCACGAAGCACAACCCAAATGCACATCACATAGCACTTACATTCACCGGCATGGGAAGACACACTTCAACCATCTGTGAAAGGCTCAACACTTATATCTATGCCATGGGAAGACACACTTCAACAATGGGAGAATGGCATCACACTTATATCCATAGCCATGGGAAGACACACTTCAACCATGCTAGGAATGGCACAACACTTATATCGTAGCCATGGGATGACACACTTCAACCATGTTCGAATGGAACAGCTCTTACATCAACAACCATGGGAAGACACACTTCAACCATGTCGAAATGGCCCCAGCCCTTATATCTACACCATGGTAGGACACACCTACCACCATGAGAGAATGGCTCATGTGCATCTGTGTCTTCGAAACTCATCACACATAATCCAACTGATTATGTAATGTATCCACATGATACATATCATCACATATGATCATCCTGATCATCATCACATATGATCATCCTGATCATCATCATAGCATCATCCTGATCATCATCATAGCATCATCCTGATGCATATCTTCCATAGTATCATCTTGATACTCATCTCACATGATCATCCTGATCATCATCACTGCATCGTCCTAATGCATATCAATATACATGATCCAACTGATCATACAAAGCATCCAACTAATGCATATACACATACATGATCCAAATGATCATACTGAGCAGTAACTGGAGCATCATCCTGATGCTCATCACACAGTGCTTACATCCACAGGCATGGTAAGGATCCTCCTCTCACCATGCTTGGAATGGTTTCTACAAATGTGTCCCGTCACTTCTTCCTCAAAGTATCTTCAACCTGAAGAACACCAAGCCTCTCTCTGACTTACTCAAACTTCACTCTAGCTAGTGGTTTCGTCAACACATCTGCAACCTCCTCATCCGTCACAGCATACAAGAGCTTTACTGCTCCTCTCTACACAATATCCTTGATATAGTGATATTTGATCTCAATGTGCTTCGACCTGTCGTGGAACACTGGATTCTCAGAAAACTTCACACAACTCTGGTTATCACAAAAGATACCAATAGCCTCCAGTGGGAGATCAAATAAATCAGACAGTAGCCTCTGGAGCCATACTTCCTCACAACCAGCCGAACAAGCTGCAACATACTCTGCTTCAGCTGTACTCAGTGCTACGCAGGATTGCTTCCTGCTAAACCAAGAGATCACACCTGATCCCATACTGAAGCAGCACCCAGAAGTGCTCTTCCTATCTGCAACACTACCTGCCCAATCCGAGTCAACATAACCCTACAAGTTAAACTTTTGATTCGCATCATACTTGATCCCATAATCAATTGTACCCTTCAGGTACCTCATAATATGCTTTACAGCAACCAGGTAAACACCTCTGGGATTTGTAAGGAACTAGCTCTATGTCTTCACCGCAAAGCAAATATCTGGTCTCGTTTTCGTCAGGTACATCAAGGACCCAATCATTTGACGATACACAGTGACATCAACCGGATCATATGAAGCATCACACCGAAGCTTTAGGTTTGATGCCATAGTTGTGGCCATGGCCTTTCAGTCCATCATCTCGAACCTCTTCAGGATCTCTACTGCATACTTCCCTTGTCCAAGGAAGATTCCATCTGCACTCTGCCACACCTCCATGCCTGGAAAGTAGTGCATCATCCCCAAGTCCTTCATCTAGAACTCGGCAGCAAGCTTCCTCTTCGTGTCGGTAATCAATCTATCATCACCTATAACAAACAGGTCATCCACATACAAAAGTAGTATCACTAGATTTCCTTCCTCAACCTTGTAGTAAATGTTGGAATCCGCTTTACTCTTGGTAAATCCCAAACTAGATAGAAAGTTGTCTATCCTACCATACCAAGTCCTAGGAGCTTGCTTCAAGCCATACAAGGCTTTCTTCAACTTGCACACATATGACTCTCTGTCATGTATCTCAAAACCAAGTGGATGCACCACATACACTTCCTCCTCAACTACACCATTCAAGAAAGATGTCTTGACATCCATCTAGTGTATCTTCCATTTCATCACTGCAACCAGAGCAAGCACTGATCTAATGGAAGTGTATCTGGCTACAGGAGAAAAAGTATCTTCATAGTCTATCCCCTCTTTCTGAGAGAAGCCAAGAGCTACAAACCTCGCTTTGTATTTTTTCTATGCTACCATCTGCAACATGCTTGATCTTATAGATCCACTTTGAAGTCACAACAGTCTTCCCTTTAGGTCTTGGGACTACATCCCAAACATCATTCTTCATGATTGACTGGTACTCCTTGATCATGGCATTCTTCCTGAATCCTGGGAACTTCAATATCTTCAATAGATAACTTTATTGCTGAACAAATGTTGTAGTCCTTCTTTTGTAGGTGATGGTATACGATCTTTCCTACAAAACAAGTTAAATTGCATGATTAGAAACATCTCATAGTTTTGAGAACAAATTCTTACACATAAATAAATATGTCATACAGTCATGCAATTATCTTAGCCAATGCTTCAATACAACATTTATCCATATCCCGTAACTTTCTAGATGCCTTCGAACCTCTACCAAAACATTGTTAAGAGTGTGCACAACTCCCAACATGTCAACAAAGAGGTTTCATTCTAGATAAGTAGCAATGGAATGTTGTACAGTGCCATAGGCCACTTACCCATCACATGCATATTAGTAGTATACTGTTCATTAATGCAATTATTCTAATATGAATAATACACACCCTAAGTCTAGGAACATAAGCATATACATCATTGAACAATATTATTTAAACAAACAAATATGCAAGAAATGACAATTCAAATACTTATCTTTGTTTGGTTTGTAGGGTGGACTCCCTCTCAATATTTTCTTCCTTGCAGGAACTACTGGAGTGTACTCCCTCTTGATCATTGCTTCTTGGATTACCTATCCTTGAACTTATATCCATCCTCGATCACTTATGCATACTTACTAGTATCATCATTGTGTTATCCTCGAGGTCTCATACATACATTCATTAGTATAATCTCAATACTATCAAAACACAATAATCTTAAACATGTATAGTCATGATCATTTCAAACACAGATAATAAACATTAGTATTCAAGGTTTCAGGGAATACTACTTTTACTCATGAATATTCTTATTTGACCAAAGGACTTTTCTAGTTAGTCATATCATCAATCAAGGTAGCAGACATAATATGCATAAACCCTTGATTACTTACATTTCTAACTTCATGAATAATCATTATCAACCATACAATAGTATAAGATCCTAACACAAGGTAGGATTCTAACTTGATATAGGAAAAACATACTTGGTTATCGTATTTGCTAGTTATGTCTAGCAATGTCTTCTTGTTCTCTTCAATGACTTGTGCTAGTAACCTGCATATCTCATAGGTTAAGCACTGTAGAACCAAATTATACATACCTCGTAAGTAGAGCTTCTATGTGATCCATGACAATGGATGAATCTTTGTCTTCATGTCACCATCGTCATATGTTCTTGAACTAGAACATGATTTGTCTTTCTTGATGTACCTTTCATGTTAGCGGAAAACATCAACCTCATACAACACCACAATGCATTAGTACAATCATAACTATCAAAACCCTAATCAATGAATATCTACATTCATAATT
This sequence comes from Larix kaempferi, assembly GCA_027924585.1. NCBI lineage: Eukaryota > Viridiplantae > Streptophyta > Pinopsida > Pinales > Pinaceae > Larix > Larix kaempferi. The sequence goes on from BSBM01000019.1 coordinate 8,738,596, forward strand.
TTATTAAGGTGATACGACAAGTCTAAAGTTAGTCAAGAATGTACTAACCTTAATGAAGACAAAGATACCATAAACTTAATCATGAACAAATCTTGAAACATACCTGGATAAGTCATACCTGTCGAGATTGCTTGTAATATTCTTATGTAAGGCCTTAGCCTCATCTCCCTCTGAAACTGGAACTTCTTCACTTATGCAAGTGACCAATCCATTCTCTTCTAGGATTAGCCCAATCCAATTGATTTGCAGAAACTTGATATGGAGCTGGATTAGGGTTTGTTAGAGAAATCCTAAAAACTCAAACTTTGAATTTCAAACTTATGAAAGGATAGAAAGATGCTCCTTGATGAGCTGATCAACCTAGTATACTCAGAATTTGAAAATTGCAAATTTTCATCCCTCAAATTTGTTTTTCAATCTTTTAGATTCACTAGGGAGGACCCTGAATTAGGGTTTTATTTTCCCAGAGCTTCACCCAACCAAAAGGTTTGATCCAAATCTCTAAACTTCGATTTTTCCAAGGAGATTCCAGCTATGGTCATAGATTTCAAAAATTCCCATTTCTGCAGAAGCCCTAATTTTCCACCTTTCCGATCAAAGTCCCGAACTAAGGTTTGATCAAGTCCGGCCTTCTTCCCAACCAAAAAATTCGATCTTGGTCTCTAAATTTTGATTTTGATAAGAAGCATCTATCCGTGCTCTCCGATAACAAAAATTCCAACTTTCTCCGAAACCCTAAATTCCCGGAACCATGAATGAAGGTGCTCAAAATCCAATTTTGTTTTGATAGAAATATGCACCTGATTGTTTCTGGTGTAACTCCGAAATTTCAGATCTATAGGGTCTAAAACGTTTTCCTGTGGTATCCTGACCTGTTATCTTTCCAAACCCACAGGTCTGACCTCAAATGGATTCTCTGAGAGAGAGTTATGCCAAGTGTCGCAATGTGACCTGCTTATGGGATAAAATAGGAGAGCAAACTTGTACGGAGTGCCACGTGTTCCTGGTTCCATTTCGGCCTCTGAAAATTGGACCTGTGAATGTACAGTCCATTCCCTACCTACCACGTTTTATGAAATTTCATTTGCAGCTTCCTAGCCCAAGTTGTGACCTTTTTTCCTAGGTTACATGTTTATGACTGAGATCTGGAAGAGGCCAAAACCCTATATTGTACAGATCATAAATCTGAAAGTACAATGAGCTAGAGGCTCTCGTTCAGACATAAGGTACATGGGGATCTTATCTTCGACCTGTAAGATTTTTCAGATCCTAAAACTTTGCCAAAATGAATTTATAGCAAAAGTGTTACGATGACTGGTTTTTGCTATATCAAGCCCTAGCTTCGCAAGTGCAACAAGTGCTATAAATGCCAACCATGCCTTCTTTCAGGCTAGCTCTGATACCATGTTAGTTTTTCATAAATTTCAATCTGATCTAGGATCTTAACTGAGATAATAACATGTACAACATATCTACAACATATCAATCATGGACACAATAATGCAAGCACACAAGAGACACAGAGTTTCACTAGGGAAAACCAAGAAGGTGAAAAACCCCACAACTTCCTCAGAGATAGATAGAGCAATGATACAACCCAAGTACAAGAGATAATCCTCCTAGCAGCAGCTTCTCCTCCTCCACTAGTGCACCACTCTCTAATGAGTGTGTGAGTGAGAAAGTGAATGATCAAATAGAGTGACTCCTGCACTCTATTTATACTTGACTTGACTTTCCTAATAAGCTTACTAGGTCGGCCTCAACTTAACCACATAACATAATGCTGACAGGGCCAGTCCCTAATAGGGTGGTCTAATAACCCTTTAACCCACATAACTTATACAGGGTCGACCCCATCAAGGTGGTCTAATAACCCATCAAGTATAAGTTACGACACTTACAATATAAATGACAACACTTCCGTATAGAGGAATAATAACATATCTATAGGAGTACAATATACATATATGAAATACATTCTGAAGTTACATATACATCAACAGCTTCCACCACAAGAAGTGGGGATTCCAGTGACATGGATGTCAGTGGAGGTGGACATAGTTCTATCAATGGTAATAGTAGTGTCTGGAGGTGAAGGAAATCCTGACTAAGAGGGGTCGGAATCAAATGGCTTGGAGGAGTGCTCTAGTGACTGTTCAATGTGTTCAACTAGTATATATCTTATGGATTCGATAGTGTGGCTTAAGAAACTGTACTAAGGGTGTTGACCTCATACCTATGAAAGTACATTGGGGGAGTTATAATGACGGAGTCTAAGATAAACAATTCAAAAGTGCAAGAATATGGTCGATAATACTCTAATCTAATAATCTCAACTACGTAAAAGTACCAAATAAAAACAATAGGTGTAGCGTTTGTGCAACTAGTGATGTAATCTAGAAAAACATAAGAGAAAATCGAAAGTAGAAACCTAAAAAAAGAAAAGACTAACTAAACCTACATTATATATACACAATCAAAATAAAAGCACCAAATCAATCTTCCTTAATTCTTTTCCTCTATGGGGATATCAGGTCCCATTAGAAAAAAACAAGTATAACGTTGAGTCAAGTTTTCCCATCACTGGACAAAAAACAGGGGCATCAATCATGTCCAATCATAGTGAGTGAAGATCGAAAGAACAATTATAGAGTTGGGGATACAGCTGAATCTATCTTATATAGGAATCCCCCACTAAAGGATACCACCTCTATGTAATATACATAAAATGAAAGGATTCTAGGCTACCTCATTCATGGATATGTCAGATGAGTTTCCTATAGCTTCAACCTAAAGGAAATAATTTGGATGATATTTAGTACTATGTGGGGATGGTGTAATACCCATCCATTTAGTTCCAATCTTGCCATGTACCACCCTGAAAGGATGGGACCACCCATATAATTTCTTAAACCATATCCAACTGTACATGAGGATTTTAGCTCCCTAACCACTATGTCTCAAACGTATAGTGACTAGGGGGGATTATTTGCATTCCTATCCCCAAATTCCTAACCTAACTACAATATTTTTTGGTCCTCAAGTGAGGATTTAATGAGTTAGATTATTGTTGATTTTAGGATTCACTTGGTGTCATGAACCAAGTGATAGTTTTCATTTAGGGTGTAAATGTGTGTGCAAAGAAGGAGTGTACAACTAACAACTGAAATCAATTAAGAAACATAAATGCTTGAGATAGATATAATAACTTCAATACCAAGCTAGATAACTCTTCTTGAAATAAATCTATCTCAACATAAATAGCTATGATCAAGCTATTCACTAATCAAAGCAGGCATGAAAATAATATAACTAAATAGTTCAAATTCATAAAGATCAAAGAAAGGCCCTAATATAACAAACTAAAAATTATTTAAACAAATTCAATGACTAACTATCCAATAAGATCGATAATCAAAACACTTGTTAAAATAGAAAGTAAATGTAGCTGCAAGAAATCTAGATAGAACTTTCGGAGAAGAAAATACTAAGATCCAAGGGGAACTTTTTTCACCAAATAGTTTAAAAGGAAAAGAAAAAGGGATGCTACAACAAGCAAAAGAAACTACAAACAAACTTAGAATGAAATACCAACACTGTATTATCAAAGCAGAGGGAAAATTAGGTTGAAAACTATTGGTAAAAATAAATTTTTGAGGAGGTCGCTCTTATTGAAGAGAGAAAAGCGACCCAACTTGCTAGAAAATGGCACATAGGTGTGACTCAAGTCACTAGGACCAACCAAATAGGCATGAGTTGAAACAAAAAGATTAAAAAACTAAGAAATCATCTTCAAATCGATTGATCTAGATGAGTTTTGGGATTGGTAACCTATTGGCAATTTAAACAAGATTAAACATACATAAAAAATAACTAAACTAAGAAGTAAATGAATCAAGGAAAGGGTACAAAAGTAAGATGGTCACAACCTGAGAAGGGTTCTAGATCCTCCCCCATATGGTTTCCAAAATATATTGTGTGTGATTTGGCACACACACATTCCAAAATCCACCTACTAAGGGGTTGTGCAACCTTAGCAGAGATTTGAATTGAAAGGAAAAACAATGAAAACAAAACTACAAACTAATTAAAAGGAGGTAGATCTAAACTAATAACATAAGTGTATTCTTCAATAAACAATACACATTCAACAACATTATGTAAATAATCAAAGAATATGTTTCTTTTATATTTAAATGAGAGAGTACAAGGGGAATAATCACCTCAAAAAATACAGTGGAGGGGGCCTTGCAGTTGTTTGAGGGAGGGTCCGTTGGTCTCTTGGCGACCTTTCAATCCTCCATCCACACATCATAATAAGGATCTCCAATAGGTGAGATAGGAGCAACAAAACTATACCTCCAACCTCGAAAGGAATCTTGACAGAATGATGACTAGAGAGAAAAGACGAAGAATTGTGCTTGAATGAGGGACCTTGAGGTATTTTTGTATGCACAAAAATGGCTTAGGGTATAGGTTATATTTTTTTCCCCAAAATCCATTACCTAATTTGGGCCATTTCATATTTGTGCCAATCTTTCGAGTCTTTTTCATTAGGGAAAACGAAGAAATAGTCGAAAATCATGCCTGAGACAAGCTCAAACTTATTTGAAGGAATTGTACAATAAGTGTCTCTTATATCAAAGGAAATTGTGTCACTTGGGTTGCTTCTTTCGTGAAAATAGGTGTGACCTAGATTTAGAGTGACCCCTTTAATGTTTGATTTTCATTTTTAGGCTTTTCCGTGCTTCCTCGAGGTCATTTGGATAAAAATTAAGTGGAATGAAGACATATGCAGATGATGGGGATGATGACATGGAAGGTGAGAAAATTTGGCTATTAAAATATGGACACTCTTGATTCACAATCACTAACATTAGGGAATAATCACAATATTCTCTCCTTCCTTCACTCATTAGACTTGCTTTTACACAAATCTTGTTTGGTTGAGGGAATTCATTCAACTATAATTGAGCCCAACCAACTTGACAAATACCTAAAAGCACCTAGGGCATGTGTGGAAACACAAGATATTTTTATTTTATTGTCACTTCAGATGTTTATGTGAGTTGTAAAAGGGTAACTCACGTATGGTATGCTTTTCTCTAGTGGGTAACACATGTATGCATGTCGAAATATGCTTTTTTGAAGGATTTGACCTTATTTCATAATGTGTAGTGGATGCCAAAGAGTGTAAGTATTTCTTAAGTATTTAAAATTATTAAACACCCTCCTAACCTGAGTGGTAGTATGATGCCTACAAAAACTACTCATGTCTCTAGCTTCCAGATGTTAGGGCACTATTCACACTTGTGTTACTAAAGGAGTCAATCATACATTATACAAGGCCATATGTTTGAAATAAGGATGAGTAAGTTAGTGTTTATCAATCAATGTAAAAAGGGTCTCTTTGTTAATTAATACCAACTAGGAAGTTTTATTTGTTAAGTTGACCATGTCAAATTAAGTAGTTAGTGATTTGGATTTGAGAAGCCTATTTAAAGAGATTTAAATCTATGAAGAGTTTGGTTGAGTATTATTGAAATAGATATTTGTGCAAGTGAGAGGTAACCCTACCTAAACAGGATTGTGAACATTTCTTCTTAAATTTTCTTCTTAATACATAGCTCGTTTACTGTCATCTTTATCTTTATATTATTTAACATTTCTTGTTATTCTCTATAATTTTGGTTTATTGATTCTAAACCATTGTATATCCTACATGTTGTTTTAAGTTATAGGGATAAAAAACAATGCACTAATTGTTTTCCCACTAGATGGAAGACCCATGTAGGCTAACCCCATCAACACAATGTGCCATCAAGAATCCCTCCATATCCACATCTCATGGTCTCATGGGTTGGGTATCTCCAATGAAACCTGGCTTTCAAAAATCTAGTCATAAAGTAGTCACCCTATATGAGGAAAGCACCCACATTAATATCTCAGTGCTTAGTGATCTTCATTAGTAGAACACAAGTTTACCACATCAGAATCTTCTCAACAAATATGAGTAAATCATACCCTTCTAGTGTATCCCACACCATAAGGTTATCCCTTAATTTCTTCCTAGGAATGGGGAGGTCCCTCTCAATCCATTTTATCCTTTTGACTACAATGTCATCCATGTCATTTTTTATCATCAATTCACAAATTTTCCTAAAAAAAGCATGATTCTTAGTCAATCTTTTCTCTGGAAAAGGCACGACTATGAGTTGCAATTGTTCTCCCAAAAATATTGACCTAGTTGTGCTTCTTAGACAAACAGATGCCACAATTAGTGGTTGATTTTCCTCAACTAGGTGCAACGTAGTCGTGCATATTTGTGATTTTTCCATAACCTAAGTCATGAAAAACATTTGAAAATCATGACCTGTGGTTGAACCCTAATATATGAATGAAATGGTTGAAATATAAGATAATGGAGAGACCTATAACCCATAAGTTGTGAAATCCAAATTTAAGTGTAATAATGGAAGAAATCTATGCCTAAAGCTCTAGTTCTCGTAGCCTCCTCCAATGGTGAACAATGAAAATGACACCTAGGTATGCGGGTACACCTTATTTAGACAAAATTAGGTAACTTTTTATTTCACTCTATATGAACTCATACGGAATCTATTTTATGCTCCATTCACACTATTGCAATCTTGGTTCGATTCTCTTCATGATTGCATAACTAAATTTGTGTGATTGTGACTTTTATGAGGAATCCACTATTTCCCCCTTCTTTTAACGCATGTAATTTAGTCATTGCTTCGATGTTAAATTCTACTAAATTTTCTCTTCTTTCCATATACAGTTTTATGATTTGGTATTGTTTCCAACTATTCATATATAGGTTGCATCAGCAACCTATCGTTTCTCCACATGCAGCCATCCTTACATGTATATTTCTTCAAAATAGCATACAGGCCATTTCCCTTTTAAAGCATTGTGTACACCAACCTTGTTTGATCTCATTTCACCTATAGGACCCCTATGTTGAGGTAAGTGTCCTAGCCCAACCATCATTACATTCACCCTTTCTTTGTATTAGAGCCTTCCTCACATGGGTGTCATTCGTTAGTACCCCCAGTGCCATTAGGTACCGATGTCTCTATATTCCTTTAGGAATGAGATCTTGTCTAGTTTGTGATCTTGAATGTAGACATATATTATTAATCACTTTCACTGATTGGCTTGCCCTCATACTCATAGCATGGCATTATATATTTCATTTTGCATATCAGAAGCCCACCACTTCATCTATACTGTAAAAGACACATTATCTTGCCACCATTCATCACTCTTCAAGGAGATTGCCATCAATGTCCTCCCCTTAGTATTTTCCATCTTCTATCACCCATTTCATTGATTCACTTGGCTATATATTAGACACTTATTTGTTTGATTTTATATATTCTATCAAGTATCCAAGTACTTGACAAACCGTTTACAAATAGTACTCCTTAGCACTACTTCATATCATTTATGATCTCTTATGAAAGCATCATTAGTCACCTTTGTTAATAGCATTATGTGATGTCTCGTCACCATGAAACCATTTTGATGTTAACCCCATTCAATGTTGGCCTCATGCCCTCACTCTCCTCAAATAAGATAATTAAGGTATTACCAGCATAGATCCATCCCAAACCCAGATCTATCAAGCACCGAGAGGGATCCAATTTCTTGAGGTGTAATTTCTTTTGTTTTATCTTAAATTTTTTACACATTAAGAAAAAAATTACCCCTCAAGAAATTGGATCCCTCTCTTTTAATTTTTTAAATTTTTTTAAATTTTTGATAAGTTATGAGCGAACATGAAATTTTTAATTACTTTTGATTTTTTATAAGTTATGAGCCGACATGGAAACGTAACATGACAAACATGACAAATGTGACAAACGTTACAAGATCTTCCCCATACTGGCTTGTAACATAAGGTGACAAATGTGACAAACATTACAACATCTCCCCCATACTCGGTTGTAACGTAACGTGACAAATGTGACATGTGGCATGTGACATTCCTTACACGATCTCCCCCATACTATTACTTTTTACATTTTATTACTTTTGAAAACATTACATGTGACATGTGACATGTGACATCCGTTACAAGATCTCCCCCATACTGGATTGTAAGCACCTCGTTTACACTCGGTGCAATAAGTAATATGGATGTTGATGAGGATATGTGAGTAAGTTTTGGACATTGGTATGTCATGTACATGTTTTCAACTAGATGGATTGCTAGAAGGTTGATGTAGAGATAAATGGTAATGCATTGAATAAGGACATTGAATATATTCTCGAAGGATTGTTGTATTTTAACAAAGTTATATTTGCACATTGTGTTAACAAGGTACTGTCATATACAATGTTCTATAACAACGTTGACATAACATTGACATTGATATGTAGAATGTGGATTTCAATTTTTCAAACTTTGAAATTTTATAGACATGTAAGACGTGATAAACACGAATAATGGAAACTTTGAATTTACTCCATCCCCTTTTTCATTTTCAAAAAAATGAAAATGAAAAACACACGCATATATCTTTGAGGTTGATCCCTTTCATGCAACGTGTCTAAAATAATTGCTTTGCTTGATCTATAGTCTAAATCGTTTGTTTCTTTGCTTAACTATGGCCATATATATATATTTACAGTCATGCTCCAAATAATGCGCTCTCGGCTAGTCACCATTGACGACGGCCATATGTATCTACAGTCTTGCTCTGAACAATGTGCCCTCGGCTCTTCTAATACTCTAATCCCCGAATTATAGTGGCATCCATAATTTTGTCAACCGAACATAATGATTGGAAGCTTTGGTTGTGATGCTCTCTACCAGTTTAAATCTTGTTGTGTTGACATATTATGGCCTACATTACCTTGATTATTAATGAATAGTAGGTATATGTTTCTTCAATGGATGTAACTGTGGACAACAATAAACCAGACTTAGAAAAAACTGCTACCTTAGAATAAACTTCTATTACATTTACAATTTTATACTTATCCATATCAAAACATTAGGCCCATATTGTACCACCTCTATACCACGCATATGCCAAATCTATGTTGTTGCCGAACAGAACTAAATTGGATAAGTATCGATGGTTATATTTTCAACTACAATATTACTGAAACCCAATAAACTGCACCAACATTCCTCATAGATCTTATGAGTGGACCGTTTTTTGTAGGAAGACTGGAAACTATCGAAAACATTTTACGTAGAAAAGGATAAAAATTTATCTTACATATGATAACAATTCTAACTAAACTTAACAGTTAAATCTGGTCAAGAAAAAGTATTATCCACCAACTCTAGCGATTAAGATAATACTGAACTCTTTTTCTTTTTCTTTGTTCCACGCTCACATGCAAATTTGATCGTATATATACTCACTGTGAACTCTTTTTCCTTTTCTTTGTTCCACGCTCACAGGCAAGCGTGTAAATTTGATAGTATATATATTCACTGTTATGAGGACAGTATAGTAGTTGAAAAAAAATATCACAAAATAAACAATTATAAAAGAAAATAATATAAAAAATAATTGGTAATTGATGTATGGATAATTGATAATTGATAGATGATGCATGGATAATTTTTGGCTAATATATGTTTAATAGTACTAATTATATCTTATCTAAAAATGACAAACACTTCTCGAACTCTACTTCAAATCTGATATTGTCTTTTCACATATTGCTTTTGTTATTCTTTAATTTGATATCAGTTAAACAAATTTCCTGACGTCATGCTTATCACCATCTACCCTGAGTGCGATCAGAGCGTATGATCAAAATCCATATCTTAATATTATTTTTGGGAGTGGGATCTCCACCATCATAATGGGAAAAAAAATTTGTCATATGTGTCTGGCATCTCCACTTCACTTCGAATTTATGACAAACCTCACGCTAGTGGCGGGCCTCTGGTGTAAATTCAGTGGAGTTGTTGGCAATGGCGTTGGTCATTTTCCTTGTCACTTTCATTCTGTATATAAAATTCAAGAAGTCAATTGAAACAGCAGGGAGAGTTCCAAAAGTGTGTGTGTTATTTCTAAATTTTACCTATTGATAACACAATTATTTGTGCAGTGCCACTTTTAAACCCACAATCCACACTATGAAGATTACATATCTAAAAGCATAAGTCAACAATCATATTGACACAAGTGCTGGAGCACTACCGAGACTTAAGAAACAATATATCCACAATCAGGGCACCATAAGTGCCAGAGGTTAAAAAAACAGAACGGATTTCATTGGTGAAAATGAGCAATGCAAAACTCATAATGGCATAGAGAGTGTACTATATGCCACCAAATAAATACTAATACGTTGCAACAGTGGGGACTGTACTATATATTGGTAACATAACGTCACCAAATAAATAATAAATTGCAACAGGTATTATATGCCACTAACATGGACTATTATTGTTAGAGCTCCCATCAATTATTATTTTGGGGAACACCCTGTCAATTATTGATAGCATCTTATTTTCAACGTTTGAGTTTTGATGTTTACTTTTGTATTAATAGATATAAAATTGATGATGGTTTTAAGAAGTGAAACTTTAATGATAATATTATATCTATGGTCATCAAATAAGGTGGAAGACCTAATTAGGTAATGGGCAAATCTATGCATTGTTACAACTTACAATTATATATACTTTAATAGTTGTATAAATGGAAAATGATGCTCACGTATAAAATGAAAATCTATGATTGTTTTGAGAAGTTAAACTTTAATTATAATATTATATATTATTATATATAGTTATCAAATTAGGTAGAATACCTAATTAGGTAATGAGGTAATGGAGAATTATTTGTTATAATATTTATTAATGGAAAATAATATTGACCTCTAAAATGTATGATTGTTTTAAGAAGTTAAGCTTTAATGATAATATTATATATATTTATATGGGGTGATCAAATTAAGTGGAACATTTTTATGCACTTAAATATCTATAAATGGAAAATACTATGTTTTCACATTTTTCTCTTTAAAATTATTTGTAGAAAATATTTAAGCTGAATAAAAACATTTAACTTGAGCAAAATTTATTTTAGCCATTTCCAATTCTATATCTATATATTTGTTGTATCTATTTATCTTTATGTTTGTTAAGGTTTATGCAATTTATCAATATCTTAATTAGTAGCAATTATGTTATCACTACTACATTTGGATGCAAATTTCAACAAAGTATCGACTCTCTATCCGACATCTCAAGATTGGAAAATAGAAAATGCAGAACGTCACAAAAATCACATCGAAACTTCTATGATATCCTACAACATTGTTATTATGACATTTGAAGGACATTCACCACAGCTATGAAATAGTTCTACCTCATCCCCTTTATGTCAATGGAACAACATAAATTGGTTTATCGATCGACAACATAGCTCTATAATTTGCATCACAAGTATCGCTAAGATGTTGGCTCGCCATTGCAGTTCCGATGAGTTACCAACCATTTTGTTGTTGCTAGAGAGTCAAAATATATACAAGGGTCCAAGAATATAGATCGTCGATAGCATATCAAATCTGTCGAGAGAACATCGAAACACTTTCAATAACCATGTTGATGGGATCTCAAAATTACGATGTTCATCCTATAATCAGATACTAACTTCTATTGACTACCACTCATAAACATCAAAGTTGGGATATATTGTTGAAGTTGCACCCTTCATTTGGAAGCTTAGTGTCTAATACAATCCTGATTTTATCCAAGGTTAGAAGTTAGAGGAAATGGAAGTTGCAAAGGTGGTCAATGTATCATGTTTATGGGAAAGTGGGATGCATGCGAAGAGAAGTAGAAAGATGTTGCAGGATATGAACCAACACCTTATGTGTAAGTAATGAGAATGAGAACTAATATTGTCTTCAAGTGATCACCTCCCATTCTCATTACTTACACATAAGTTGTGGGTTCATATCTTGCAACATCCTACAACTTCTCTTATCATGCATGCCATTTTACCGCAAGGATGATACATCGACTACCTTTGCAAGTTCCATGTCCTTTAACTTCTAAGATTGGATAAAATATGGAACATCTTGGACACTAAGCTTCCAAATGACATCTATAATCTCAACAATATATACCAATCTTGATCATGTCTATGAGGGGTGGTCAATAGAAGTCAGTATTTGACTAGTTACTAGGGAAAGACTATAGTTTCTTGTAAAATCAAGTAATATACTCTGTATATTTTGCACTCTCTAGAGAGCCAATAAAGCATAAAATCCTCTACTAGAAACATAATTTTCAATCTAACATAAAGAAATAACTAAAATTTTCAAAGATATAATATTCAAAAGAAATTATGAGTGGTGAATAATTAATTCTCTACTAAACCAGGCCAACCATGTGAAGGTGGGAGCTCATTTGGCCCCTCCGCACCCCCCCCTCACATCACTCTTGATTACCCATATCCCATGTACTATTTACAAAATATTAAAGAACACATTGTATCAACAAAGTTCATTATACAAAAAGAAAATTAAGTATAGGATTTCTCCACTAAACAAGTCCAACTATATGAAGGTGGAAGATCATTTGGCCCCTAACCCCCCCCCCCCTCACATCACTCTCCACTCCCCACATCCCATATATCTACTAGTGCAAAAGAAATTAAATTAACAATCAATAATAGAACATGTAGATTCCATAAGAACAATCATTTACAAAACACTACCATATATATTATATCGACAAAGTTCATTATGCAAAAATCATAGTACGAAATGTATTGTGTCAAAATTATTCATTCTACATCACTTTCTATGGGATTTCTCTACTAAAGAAGTCCAACCATGTGAATGTGGATGCTCATTTGGACCCTACTCCCCCATCCCTCTCACATCACTCTCAATTCCACATAGCCCATCTCTCTACTAGTATGAAGGAAATTAAATTAAAACAACAAATAATAGAACATGTAGATTCCATGAGAAAGATCATTTTCAAAATAATACCAAATATATTACATCCTATCCTACTATAAATATATCCATAATCTTAATTGCCAAATCCAGAACACTCTACTGCCACCCATGTTGTAACAGATCTGAGAAGCCTAATGTCGTTACTTGTGCTCATAGCCCTTACAAATCTGATCTTATCATAGAAAATTTAAAATAGATCTAGGGAGACCACATAGTAAACAGTCATCGGGATCACATTTGATTTCATTGTAAAGAGTTCCCCCATCGCAACTTGTTTATCTCCTTTGGGAAATTCTTGGTTAATATTTCATTGATTTAGTGAAGACTAGTTTTGGAATATAGTATAGTAAGACTTGAATTACAAGAACTTTCAATCGTTGGGTTCTCATTGGTCATTCTTACTTGAGTAGAAGTAGTGAAGGGCTTATAATTTTTTCTTGGATTCAGTTTAAGAAGAGTACACTTTTAATGAAATTCATTGGAAATTAATATTTCAATGGTGTATCTGTTTCTTGTTGATGTTCTTTTAAGTAACTCAAGTTTTCCCTTACATGGTCTCTGAGGTGTGAATCTCATCATTTATGGAGTAAAATATTCCCTTAAATTTTGCATTGTAATGTTTGTTCATTGGGAAGCTAACACTCTATTATGAAATCATTGAAGTGAGAATCCCTAACATTTTAAAGTAAAAATTCTTAGCAAGTCTTAAATATCACTCATTTTATACATTGTTGTTCATACATTGCATATATTAGAGCTTACTTTTCTCCATTTGTGCCAATAGTCTTCTTGCATATTTGGTTGTGTCTTCTCTAGTGTTAAACAATGACTTAACGCTTGCATCATAACTTCATTTTCTAAGAGACCTGGCAGTTTGTTTCATCCTGTGAAAGGAGAAATCCTCATGCACTATTGTACAATATTTTAATTATGTTGGGTTGTATTGAAAATCACTAATACATTGTAGTTCAACTTACACAACATGACAAGGTTACAATTAGAACTCTCTTTTAACGTTTCAAGTTGAACTCAACCTAAAAAAGGAAATACAACTAAATTATTTCCCCCTCCCTCTATTAATGGAGATGGAATCCATTGGATCTAATACTTATTAACTAGTTCCATCAACAAAACCATTAGTGGGAGATATATTTATCTCCTTAATCATTTTAAATAGGTCAAAATGGTTGACATCAATTAATACCTATCACATAAAATAAAATCATAATAAAAATATGTATAGACTTTAAGTAGTGCAATTTCAATTATATCTCATATTCTACTATCAATAGATAAATATAAACTAATGTTTTTGCAACTATGTCAAGATACAACACAATTCCTTTTACATTAAACCAACATATACTTAAAATACAACCAAAAACACATATCGTTTCACCACACATAAAAAATTTGAAGTGTTCAATTAACAATTGGTTTATTGGAATTGCATATTCTAGTAGCGTACTTTGGTGTATATCACATACGCATGCTTCACAGCACAACCTATCCATTGACAATTGAATATTCTCATTGCAGACTTTGCTGCAAATCCACTATGTGTACTTCCCAACATGGCGTGTTTCAATTTTTATCCCTTTAATTGACCTTGTAACATCACCATAGAAGAAAAATCCTAACCACAATCCAAATGCTTAGCTAGTAAGGGAATGACTATGTCACCTTATTTTGAAATGGTACACATGATTATCCATCATAACAACTTATATTATTGATCCATGCACTCTTACATCAACATTTTATTATTAATCCTTAAGTTTTCCTTTTTCTTTCTTTCAAATATCAAAACTTGAATCCAATTTTTACAATATTTTTTGGAAGTATGACCTTGTCCAAAATTGACAAGTGTGCCATTGACTGGGTCCATATGATTTAGAATCTTACCAGTCATAGGGGTGTGAAATGAGATTCATTTGTAAAAACTAATAAGAGTCTCTTTTGCATGACCCTTCTTTGTAATATATATTTTATTTTGGGAACATCATAAGAGTTGCGTAGATCATGAGTACAAGTAAAGTTAGAAATGAGGAAATTCAACACATTAAGTTCCATAAACATGGTATCATACTCTCTTGACTTATATATTGTTGATTTGTTTTCTTAATCATGTTGCTTGTTCAATTTTCTGTTCAACATGGACCCACTATATCATCCACCTCATTTTCAATTTAAGCATTAGTTTAAATTCTATCATATATAGAAAAATATGATTAGATTCCATACTTTTCCAAGATTTATGCTACTATACTTCATAAATGATATTTGCAACAATCCTCTCAAAACAGGGCCTTGTATATTCCATAAGAAATATCATTTACAAAATAGTACCAAATATATTATATCAGCAAAGTTCATTAGAACAAAAATCAAAGTACAAATGTATTATGTCAAAAATGTTCATTGTAGATCACTTTCTAGGAGATTTCTTACTCTTAAACAAATTAATAAGAGGCACATTGTCCTCTCCTATGTTTTGTGGATTTTGTTGGTTTGACTATATTGATGCCTATTACCTTGACTATATTGATGCCTATTACCTAACATTGAAACACAACATATGTCTCTGGTCATATATAGGTTGAGTTGGAAGAACATCCACCATAAAAAAGTTAAGATAGATATAATTAATATTCATAATAAATGTTTTGTGTTAATATGAAATCAACATTTACTAATTTTTTAGTGTTCATATATATTAAATCAACATTCATTACCTTCTTGATGTGGAGAGGCCATGGTATGAGGTGCATTCACCTCTTCTTCTCTCCTTTCCTTGGCTACAACCTCTACCCCTAAATAAAAATCAAAGTTTTAATTATACAAAATCTACTTTTAAAATTCAATATCTCATCAATATTATAATTATACAATCACAGTACCGTCAGGTTGTGGATCTCCTCTAGAATTAATACTTCTCAATATCTCTTACATTACTAAAATGGAAACATTAAATTATAGGTTTTTTATTTTGTAGAAAACATCGTTTTCTATTTGGAAATGATGCTAAGCATAAATATCAATTTCAAAACTAACATTTGTTTGGTCTTCAGGTTTCCTCGCATTCTTGACTTTATCAAGGATAGATTGAAACCCGCATTTGAATGTGATTTTATTTTCTTCTTCCATGGGTGTGTTTCATGACACTCCCTAACATTCCAAAAACATGTCAATAATGAACGAGTTGCAAATTTTTGAGTAATAAGAGGTTAAAATCATTTTCATACTTACAAATCGAGCATACAATTTCAAGTATACACCCTGGCCATGTTTTTGTTGTCCATGCTTCTCTAACCTAGCCTGGGTGTTCTTGGTTTTATCTTTAATCCTACAAGGACATTAAGGACATTAGATAATGCAAATGGTAATTTTGTGTTGAACTTTATAAAAATATTACTCTAAGTTAAATTACAAATGTTATACATTCCTCCATTTGTAGGTGTCCTTCCTTGTCTTCTCATATATTTTTTGTTTGCATCCTGTAATGTACCAACCAGGATTGGTGATACACTAACTCACTCTCCTACAAGACTCAAGGAAAAACAATGAACTTCGGTGACTAGTTTGACTGTAGGTAGGAAAAATCAAAGAAATTTGGAAGGAATGAGGACTATTCTAGCTGATAGAACCTTTGCACAATTTACTGGGAGCATGAATTTTTTGAATATCATCTAGGTTGAAGTCTACTCCAAGGCTCCTGGGAACCCTAACATATGCAAACTAGAACATCAACTAAGCATTGAATGATAACCAATGGTGAAGGATTTTGACTTAGGTAAGATAAATAACATCAAATAACAATCAATTGAAATCCTAGGTTCACTCCAACAAGTTTTGGAAGGTTCTAAGGAAGTCTCACAAACATACAGGAAAAATTGTCTTCCAGGATTGTGTTAAATTTTGAGCATTAATTCATAATACTCTAGGATATTTACTAAGAGAATAATATATACAATATATCAATGCATAACAATCATAATAAGTGTGATAAGCATCACAAGAATCAAAAGCATGAGAGACAAGAGACACAGAGTTTCTGTGGGGAAAACCTTAAGGTAAAAAACCCCACAACTTCCTCAAAGATAGAGAGAGCAATGGCTCAACCAAAGTACAACCAAAATACATTGAGATAGTCCCCTAGTAGCAGATGATCCTCCTCCTCACTAGTGCGCCACTTTCTGAGTGAGAGAAGTATGAGTTTTCGAGTGATCAAAATAGAGATCTCCTGATCTCTATTTATACTTAACCTGTTTGCCCAGTTACACTATTGGGCCGACTTGTCTAGCTAGGTACATCCACAATATAATATATATTTCAGGGCCGACCCCACACATGGTGGTCTAATAACCCATCGGCAAGTACACACACTTGCGACACTTCCTTATAGAGGAATAACACATCTCTTATAAGGGTACAATAAATATATATGAAATACATTCCGAAGTTACATATAAATCAACACTCCCTCTTAACTAGGAAGGTATTTATCGACACAGATTTGCTAGACAAGTCTTCTTCTCGGGATCATCGTCATCATCATCATCACTGCTGCTACTATCTCAACCAATATTTGACTCTACTCATCATAGGAAGTTCTACAAAGCCAGTCCTTTTTCATACTGGATGTAGACCCACCATTTGTAGGTCTTCATCATCACTGGCCATATTGTGGAATCCTCAGGACTTATTATGTGAGTCAACAAAACCTAGAAAGAGAATCCCAAGAATGATTATGAGCACACAGCTCAACCTATCGGATCTCCTAGGACTTTTTACATGCTACTGCACAACCTGTTCACGGCCACAGAGTATCACAAAGCACAAACTAGATGCACACACACAGCACTTACACTCACTGGCATGGGAGGACCAACCTACCACCATCCATGAAAGGCTCTCAGCACTTACATCAACAACCATGGGAGAACACATCTGCCACCATGTCGAAAAGGCTCTGCACTTACATCAATGCACATGGGAGAACACATCTACCACCATGTTGGAAAGGCTCCGCACTTACATCAACGCACATGGGAGAACACATCTACCACCATGTCGGAAAGGCACTGCACTTACATCAACGCACATGAAAGAACACATCTACCACCATGTTGGAAAGGCTCTGCACTTACATCAACGCACATGGGAGAACACATCTACCACCATGTTGGAAAGGCTTTTCACTTATATCAACGCACATGGGAGAACACATCTACCAGCAAGTCGGAAAGGCTCTGCACTTACATCAATGTACATGGGAGAACACATCTACCACCATGTAGGAAAGGCACTGTGCATATGTGTCTTCAGAACTCATCACACATAATCCAATTGATTATGTAATGTATCCACCTGATACATATGATCATCCTGATCATCATCACTGTACCATCCTGGTACATATCATCTGGAGCAACATCCTGAAGCTCATCATCATGATCATCCTGATCATACAATGCATCTACTTGATGCATACCAAGTATCTACCTGATACATATCATCATACATTATCCGTCTGATCATACAACGTATCCTCCCGATACAAATACAAATACATGATATATATCAATCATACATGATCTACCTGATCATACAATGTATCCACCTGATACATATATAGATACATGGTCCAAGCATCCAACATGATGCATATAAAAAATAGATACAAATGATCCAACTAATCATATCCAACATCCAACATGATGCATACATATACATATAAATGATCCAACTGATCATACAGAGCAGAAACTAGAACATAATCTTGATGCTCATCATCCAGCGCTTACATCCACATCCATGTGAAGGATCCTCCTTCCAACATGCTTGGAATGGCTTCAGCAAATGTCTCCATCACTTCTTCCTCGAAGTGTCATCGATCTGAAGGACACCAAGCCTCTCTCTGAACTACTCGAACTTCACTTTGGCTAGTGGCTTTGTCAGTACATCTGCAATCTGCTCGTCTATCACAACATACAGGAGCTTCACAGCTCCTCTCTGCACCATATCCCTGATATAGTGATATTTTATCTCTACGTGTTTCTACCTGTCATGAAACATTGGGTTCTCAGACAGCTTCACACAACTCTGGTTATCACAAAAGATACCAGTAGCATCCAATGGGAGATCAAATAACTCAGACAATAGCTTCCGTAGCCATACTGCCTCACAACTAGCTGACCAGGTTGCAACATACTCTGCCTTAGCTATAATCAGTGCTACATAGGACTGCTTCCTGCTAAACCAAGAGATCACACCTAATCCCATACTGAAGTAGCACCCAGAGGTGCTCTTCCTATGTGCAGCACTGCCTAGCCAATCTGAATCAACATAACCCTACAGGTTAAACTTCTGATTTGCTTCATACTTGAGCCCATAATCCATTGTACCCTTCAAGTACCTCAGAACATGCTTTTCAGCAACCAGGTGAACACTCCTCGGATCCGTCAAGAACTAGATCAATGTGTTCACTGCAAAGCAAATATCTGGTCTTGTATTCGTTAGGTACATCAAGGACCCAATCATCTGACGATACATAGAGATATCAACTGGCTCAGATGAAACATCACATAGAAGCTTTAGGTTCGATGCCATAGGTATCGCCATGGCCTTGCAATCCATCATATCGAATCTCTTCAGAATATCTACTGTGTACTTCCCTTGACCAAGGAAGATCCCACCTGCATTCTGCCACACCTCCATACCTAGGAAATAATGCATCATTCCCAAATCTTTCATATCGAACTCAGCAACAAGCTTCCTCTTAGTATCTGCAATCAATCTGTCATCTCCTGTTACAAATAAGTCATCCACGTACAGAAGTAGAATCACAGGATTCCCTTCCTCAACCTTGTAGTAAAGGTTGGAATCCGCTTTACTCTTGATAAAGCCCAAACTAGATAGGAAACTATCCATCCTACCATACAAAGTTCTGGGAGCTTGCTTCAAGCCATACAGGGCTTTCTTCAATCTGCACACATATGACTCCCTGTCATGTGTTTCAAAACCAAGTGGCTGCTCCACATACCATTCAAGAAAGCTGTCTTGAAATCCATCTGGTGTATCTTCCATTTCATCACTTTTATACTTCTCTATGCTGCCATCTACAGCATGCTTGATCTTGTAGATCCTCTTGGAAGTCACTATAGACTTCCCTTTAGGTCTTGGGACTGCATTCCAAACATCATTCTTCATGATCAACAGATCATGGAATTCTTCAATATCTTCAATAGATAATTTTGTTGCTTGAACAAATGTTGTAGTCCTTCTTTTGTAGGTGAAGGTATACAATCTTTCCTACAAAACAAGTTAAATTTCATGATTAGAAACATCTCATAGTTTTCAAAACAAATTCTTATACATAAAGAAATATGTCATACAGTCATGCAATCATTTTAGCCAATGCTTTAATAAAACATTCATCCATATCCTGTAACTTTGTAGATACCTTCCAATATCTACCAAAACATTGTTAAGAGTTTACACTACTCCCAACATGTCAACAAAGAGGTTTCATTCTAGATAAGTAGAAATGGAATGTTGTATAGTGCCATAGGCCACTTACCCATCATATGCATATTAGTAGTACATTGTTCATTAATGCAATCATTCTAATATGCACAATACATATCCTAAGTCTAGGAACATGAGCATATAAATCATTTGAACAATTTTATTTAAACAAACAACTATGCAAGAAATGATAAGTAAAATACTTATCTTTGTTTGTTTGTTGGGTGGACTCCCTCTGAGTTTTTGCTTCCTTGCAGGAGCTATTGGAGTCCTAATATGAAGTAGCTTCTTCTACACCTTTCTGTTGTGGAATGTAGAGAGATGGTCAACTCCCTCTGAATATCTGCATCCTTGCAGAAACCACTGAAGTGTGCTCCCTCTTGATCTTTGCTTCCTGGATTACCTGTTCTTGAACTTATATTCATTCTCGATCCCTATGCATGCTTGTTAGTATCATTATTTATCCTCGAGGTTTCATACATAATCCAACATTCATTAGTATAATCTTAATATTATCAAAACACAATAATCTCAAGCATGTATAGTCAGGATCATTTCAAACAGAAATAATAAGCATTCTTATGATTAGTCATAAATTAGAGTAAGAAACATAATATACCTAAATCCGTGATTACTCAAACCTATGACTCTTCTGGTTGGACATATCATCAATTAAGGTAAGACACATAATATTCATACACCTTATGACTTCATGAATAATCATTATCAATCATGCCATGCATACTTATATAAGAGATCCTATGATATAAGAAAAACATACTTGGTCACCATATTTGCTAGTTATGTCTAGCAATGTTTTCTTGTTCTCTTCAATGACCTGCATGACTCATAAGTTAACTTTTTGCAAAAACAAATTATACATACCTCTATGTGATCCATGACTATGGATGAATCTTTGTCTTCATGTCACCATAGCATGTTCAAGTTGTCCTTTCAATTTGTACAAACCTCCCTCTTGCTCTCCAATTACCACTGCATCATCTATGGTCTTTTCCTTTGGCCACATTAGGACTTGGCCATACACAAATGCAACCCTCATACCTTTTGCATCCAATGGAGAGATGGATAGTAGGTTCTTCTTGAGCCCAGGTACATAAAGGACTTCTTTCATCTTCGATGATTTTCCAGAATCTAGGTTGTAGGAGGCTTCACCACTTCCTTTGATGGGGTATTGATAATCATCTCCAAGTTTCACTTTATGGGGTGATTCATGTTCAGATAGATTTACAAAAGATTCTTTAAACCCAGTCATGTGTTTGGAAGCCTCACTATCAATTAACCAATCATTACAACCATGGGAGATAGTACCTGTGAGAGCAGAGATTAGAACATACTCTTCTTCACTTGATGTTGTTGTTCCTTTTGTTATTGGGACATTCTGAAGCAAAATGACCTTTCTCATTACATGTGAAGCATCTGAGATCTTTCTTATCTTTATGTTGATGATAGTGTGAAGATTTCTTGGCATGAGAGTGCTCTCTCTTTGATCTTCCTTTCTTGGTGTGTATTGTGAGAGCTTGATCTTCACTTCCCATCTTTTCTTCTCGGGCCACAAGCCTTGCTTCTTCTTGAGAACATTCTTCCCGTAATCTGTTGAAGGAGATCAACTTCTTCCTTGCACAAATTCCTTGAATAAAGGAATCCCATGGCCTGGGTTAGGCCATTTAGAGTGGTCATGACAACTTCACCATTCTCCACCATTTCATCTACCACTTCCAATTGTTCCTTAATCTGGGAGACCCTAGAAAAATAAGATTGAATGGTTTCCCCATTCTGGAACTTTACTCCTTTCAATTGGTTCCGCAGGGTCATCTTGCGATTTATGTTCTTCCCTTCAAATAGCTTGGTCAAAGAGTCAAAAATATCCTTGGGTGTCTTTAGAGAAGACACATGGGGTATGAGATGGTCTTTGATAGAATCAACAATGATTCTCTTTGCCTTGACCAACTTCTTCTTATGCAATACCTTAGCCTCCTCATCCTTTGGGATAGGGATGTCTTCTTTTATATATGAGTCCAACTCATTCTCTTCCAGGATTAACCGAATCCTATACTCCCAAGCTCGGAAGTTATCAACCCCTTCAAGCTTATCCTCAAGCTTGGTGTGGTAAGACATCTTAAAGAGTACTTCAAATGGAAATAGAAAAAATTTAGGTCTTACCACTTGAAATGTTGAAAATTGGATCTCGTCCCGGATTAGGGTTTGTTAGAAAAACCTTAAAAATTCAAAATGTGAATTTTAACTTTCTGAAAGGATAGAAAGATGCGCCTTGATAAGATTATCAGCCTGGTGTATTCAGAAATTGAGATCAGCAAAGCTTTACCCTTCAGATTTGCCTTTTTGTCCTCCCGGGTTCACTAGGGAGAACCCTGAATTAGGGCTTGAGTTTCCCGGATATCTACCCAACCAAAAATCTCGATCCAAAGCTCTAAAATTCGATTTTTGCAAGGAGCTTCCAGCTATGTCTTCAGATTTCATAAATTCCTATTTTTGTGGAAACCCTAATTTTTAGGGCCAAATCTAAAAATGCTCTAAATTGAATTCTGATTGGATAGATAGATTCTCCTTGATGAGTAGAGTCAATATACTATACTACTTTTCCAAAATCTATGGAGAGAAACCCAATAAACAAGAAACTCAAGTTTCTGTCACTGCAAAATGTCTTCTTCTCAGGTTAGCTCTGATACCATGTTAAATTTGAGCATTAATTCAGTAGAGAATATTAAATTATTCTCAGGTGCTTTCCTATTTTGGATGGTTGACTTCGAGAATCCCAAAAATGAAATACTGGAGATGCAGGAATACCAAAGGAGGGTGACAAATTTGTCGAAGCACTGTTGTTATTGTTCGTACGTGCTCTTGATAGATGACCTGTAGATCTTGATGCTTTGAAGACATGTATGGGTGGAAAATCTGTAAACCACTTGAAAAATAAGAAGCACCAGTAGATTCAAAGGAAGGATAGGATCTTAGTTGATACTTAGAAGAAACATGTCGATGCAGTAATGAAGAACAATGACACAGTCTGGATCAAGCCAGGGAGCATATTTTCCCTATAAGTAGGATATATTAAAAGTTGCTTTTACTTATGGCGGCAAGCATGCAAGATCTACTGAAGTTGTAAAAAAATCAACACCATTAAGCAATATGGATGATGGGGATACGAATCTACTGGTAAATCTAGCAGCCACTGAAAATTCCAAGGACAGGCAAGTTCTTGTTGTTGTCAGTGAAAGAAGTGAAGGACCTTATTGTTTCCAAATAGATTTCAGATGTTTCTAGCTATGACTTGTTGAATAAGATTCAAAAAATTGGAAGGCATGATCCTCAAAAAGACACACTTGATACCCCCTATAACCTTTGAAATAACCAATTAAGAGATAGTGACCTGCATCTTATAACTTTCCTTCTTGTCTTCAATGGAATTTTTATGTTGAGTAAATTGCATGCTAGACTGGTTTGCATTTGCTTACAAAATGCACTCTACCAGAATTCTTATGTTTGGGCTTATTAACCTCCATTTTGTACCAGGATTACTACCATATTTGGGCCTATTACCCCCCTTTTGGTACGGGTGTCCACATGTGCTATTGATCATAGTCTTCAGACAATAAGATAGAACACTTATGAGCATAATGGGAAATTTTGATTTGTGACAGCAGTGGGCCCTTTCATTGTCAATCCTGTACAATCCAACAGTAATGAATATGGCCATACATTAAATCTGGGCATACTAGAAGGCATTCTGGAAAATTATAGTGAGGATAAATGTCATATGTGGGCATATTTGTATTCATTTGGAGTTGTTTGTGGCAATATTATCCCCAAGGAAGCCATTAAAGCATCATTTTTTAGGCCTGTAGCTGAAAGGGTGTGTGCAACAGGTATGAGAACATTATGTGCACTGTATTAGACCTAAATAGGGGTCCTAACCATTCAACAGTAAGGTCTCTTACAACACCCAGACTTGGATCAGCAGCCTACAGTTGCATAGTAGTCCTGTAACAACACATAGTGAGGTCTGAGCGCATCTTCTAGGAGTCAGATTTAAGATATGCTCACACAATAGAGGGAGTTATCTCATTGTTTTGGAAGGTGCCAAATATTAGCAATTACCCGTTATGCTAGCCGAGCCCAACCTTGTTTTAGAACAATCATCGTTTGAGGTCTTATGCCAAGGGTTACGAGTTCAAAACCCTCAACAAGAGTTTATAAACAGCAAGGAAATATCATAAAGCTTATCCTGCCAGGAGATCTTCTTGGCCCAGCCATTCATTTAAACATTTATCACAGGCTACACTATAGTATCATAGTAATAAATTCTACCATTCCTTCAGACCCAAAAACCACTGACATTTAAGCACACAGACGCAGACAGAGACATTGGTTGAGTGAATTAGAAATTGAAAGCGAATTATTACTCAAACATTTATTTACATTCCTCTTAGCATATCAATCCGCAGGTCATAGGGTTGAATCCCATTATCAATTTTATAAGTAAATCGTGCAAACCCAAAAACGCGTCAATACATAGTTTTAAAGCTACATATTCATCATTTTAAGCAAGCTAGAAGTTAGATAGAGGCACCATCATCATCATACGAATCTAGGAGGCCTTTTTACACAAATCAACAACATTAGGAAATAGAACAACGACATTACATGCAGGATGCAGACCTGGGCATCACCATACATTTTTCCATAGAAATCAAAACACAGATCTAAATAAAACTGAGGATCATAGAGGGAAATACGCAGAGACCCATTTAACCCTGTCTATTTATTTCAACCACTAGACAATGCAGTAGAAAGAACTAGAATTTGCACTTCTCGGGATTATAGTTAAACTAGTATCAGGGTTACGTTTTTCCCATGTCAACACATTCTTAAATATTAGTCAAATAACAACGATAGCCAAAACACTGAGGACAAAGAGATTATTAACCATACAAACTTCATAAAGAAAACGTAGAGGTTCCACACTACTTTATACATGTTCAAGGTTCAATAGAAAAACGCAGGTCACTGTATCGATTCCCCAAAACCCCAAATTTACACAATAGGAGCTGATAACTCCTTTAAAGAGGCTTACAGTTTCATATAACAAAAAATGGTCAACTATTACATTCATTAAATGGTCCAGCTAAACGGCGACCTTCCAGGAACTGCAGGAAGTTTTAGTGAACCCAAAAGAGGATAAACACAGTTCCTCCTAAACATCCATAAACAATACCACTCCATAAAAGTCGAGAGGAAAGGGTAAGGGTTGGAAAACCCTAAACTTACCACTTGCAAATCCAACGAAGTTGAGGGTATTGGGCATCAGTTACGAAGCCACGCAGAGGAGGAAAGCCATTATTCACCTGCTAAGCAAATAACAACATGAAGTTAAACCCAAAATTTTATCAAAACTCTGATTTGAATGTAACAGAAAATGATTGCAATGAATCAAGATATACCTTACCTATTGTTTTCTTATTTGTGCAAATGGAACCCTCAAACTCCTTTGCGGCCTCCTCAACCTCCAGTATGACCTCCTCAACCTCCTCCATGATTGCCTCAACCTTCTGCGACTGCATCAGTGACCTCTACGACCTCCTTAGTGATGGCCTCTGTGACCTCTAGTATTGGAAGTTCTTGTAGGGTGAGGTAAGTGAAATGTGTTCACGTAGGCTGGGAGGGAGGTAAGTTCTATATTTTGAGGGAGGTTAGTTTTGTTGATTATTGTTTTATGTTTTTTTGTATTTATATATATATATATTTTTTATAGTTAGTATTTATGTACTATTATTTATTTATTAATATAATATGTATGCAAATGTGTGTGTATAAAATGTAATATTCTAACATATAAAAGTAGATGAAAAATCAGGCCACAAAATATTGATGGATTGAAAGAGATGTATGTTCCGTAGGATTGTTGTTGATTTTGATGGACAATGGACTAAAAGAGAGAACATGACCGTTGGGAGTTGGGAGGCACTACTAGTGTGATATTAGACCATACTATATTAAAGGAACTATATGACTGTTTAGAGGTGCGGTGATCAGATTTGTTCGTAATTACCATGAGATATTATTCATCACAGCAAACTCATCAATGTCGTGTGCACATCTAAATGGTCATAAGTGAGTACAACAATTTCATCATGTTTGTGCCTCCAAACGATCACAATCAAACAAACTCATCAACGGGTGCGCATCTAAATGATCATAAGTGTGTACAACAATTTCATCATCTCTGTGCATCCAAATGGTCACAATCACAACGTCTCTTTTGATCAGTTTCGACTCCTGAGTCCCTACATAGATTGTCACTATTCTCAAGCTCAGTTGCTATCATGATAATCCTTGGAACTCATGATAGCAATCTGACTTTGACAAAAATACGATTTTGATAAATGAGTTCCAAGGATTATATGAAAATTCGATTTGCATGGGAAACATTTGCCCCACCTCAAAAGCTTGGGACATAGACAAGAGGTTAACAAGGTTATGGAGTTGGACACTTCGCAACAAAAAATTAAATAATATTTTATATGGATTTCTGCTAATGCTCGTCTCATTAGTTCATTGCCCTCATGGTGTTCACATGGATATTTAACCCCAAGTGCACCTATTTATGATTTTATTATTCATTTCATTAATTAGAATATAATGCACTTACCCACTTACCATATATTTACGCTATATGGTCATATGTGCATAGGGGTATTAAAAACAAAGTTATTATGATTTAGCAAGACTACTTGGGGGTTTGAAGTAAGGATCTTTTACCTATGGAAAGGAGTCCTTAACCAAAAAACCAAACCAAGGTGTTTGCCAAGGTATGCATCCCATCGATTTTTTATTCTTCTAATCATAGTTATTCTATCCACTTAACAAGACCACTTAGGGGTTGGAACTCAATACCTTTTACTTGCGAATATGAGTCTTTAACCAAGCCACCTTGTTCAATAATATACATGTGTTATTAATCACTTATTGTCAAGAACTGATCCATCGGGATATAGCAAAATTGCTTGAGAGTTTAATCTCAAAACCTTTTACCTATGAATAAAGATCCTTAAATGAAAATAATAAACCATTTTTTACACAATCTAAAAAGAAATAAGATTTAATTGTTATCATAATACGAGTCATGACAGTGAGTGTACACCAGTCTCATAATATTTACGCCTCCAATATATAATCTGATGATCGACCCTCTTTTTTAACTTAGATCCCCATGCAACTTATAAAATACTTTCCAATTGACATGATCTAAAATTAGTATGCAATACAATCTTACAAAGCCATTACAAAACATAATACGGAAATGAAATGAATGTCAATGATGTTATCACATTATCTCAAACCCAAGCATCCGACGACCAGACAACATAATCTAATATTATCTTAATCATAATTCATCACAACAAACTCATCAACGTGTGCGCATCCAAACGGTCATAAGTGTGTACAACAATTTCATCATGTTTGTGCATCCAAACGGTCACAATCAAACAAACTCATCAACGGGTGCGCATGCAAATGGTCATAAGTGTGTACAACAATTTCATCATCTCTATGCATCCAAATGGTCACAATCACAATGTCTCTTTCGATCAGTTTCGACTCCCAAGTCCATAATGATATTTGTGTTGGCAGGGTTTTGGCATTAGATAAAACAAGATTTGCAAAATCTTTTTTATATATATTTTGATATTTTCAGAAGACACCGTCGGATATCTGACATGCTAGGGATATCAAATGGCGTCATATCTTCGACCTCCGCGGGCTTAAGATTAGGTCAGATATCCTTATTAAAATTTGATCAATATTTCTAAGGGACGTCGGATATCCAAGGGACAAGGGATATCTAAGGGGTGTCAGATATCTGACGGATCCTTCAGTTAGTTTTTAAAAAAACTCATCAAAGTTCATAATTTTGAAGGTGAAATCCGACGAGACAGACCTTTTCGTCGGATGTCGTTGGATTTTATTGTCGGATTTTGGGGTCGAATCTTGTAGTGAGAGGTATTGGAATCATATTTTTATTCAGTATAACTTCATAATTGAAATCATAGATCCATTATTATATTTATATCATCCATAAATATATGATTCATACATCAAATAGTTCTCAAGAATGAGATACAACCAGAATAAACTCTTTCATAAGGAAAACTAGGAAATTACTCATAGATCTGGATGGAGGGATATAAAATCTCTTTCACAGGTTCTTAATGCACTGGTGTAGACTTCAAGACCTACAATAATCCCAATGAAAATGGTTTAATACCATCATCCTCTCACATGAAGCAGGGGCACATCTCCCATCTTGGACTAGGGGCACATCTCCTAAGTCACTGACGCACAATAGCACTCAGTCTAATTCTTCAACTTTCAAAAGATGAGAAATGGAGTTGTAATCCTTCTTTTATAGATGGAGGTTAATTTTTTTATCAAGATAGCCTAAGGTGCCCTCATGGAGTGGATAAGGTTTCTTTTCTTTCTGCTTTAGCTTTTGCCTTGCTTTGCTTTCTGCTTTAGCTTTTTCCTTGCTTTCTTCTTTGTTTTGCTTTCTAATTTTGATTTTTCTTTTTCTTTTTCTTTTGATTTGTCCTACTTTTTCTTTTCTGTCCTTCTTTTCTGTGTGTCCCACTTTTTCCTTTATTTTCTACCTTACCCTGCTTTTATGCTTTGTCCTTCTTTTTATTTCTTTTTTTCTTTATCCTACTTTTCTTCCTTTGTCCTACTTTTATGATTTGTCCTTCTTTTGTCCTACTTTTCTGCTTTGTCCTGCTTTTCTGCTTTTTTCTACTTTTCATGAGCTTTGCTGCTTTATTTTTCTTTCTTCTCCTTTTCCTACTTTCCTTGCTTTGACTGCTTTATCTTTTCCTGTCTTGAAATATACCTCTTAGTAAACCATATCCTCAAAGGCACACTTGTGGAGCATTATCCACTTTATTCCAAAATAAAAATAACTATTTAATGAAAAATAATTTTCATCAAGTGTATATCAAACTTTAAAAAAAATAATTCAACACCTGCTAATTAATTAATGCCTGAACTTTCAAATTTAACCCTAAGTAAATGAGATTTTATCCTCAAACTAAGGGATTGATTGGGTTAGGAACTCAATCCAATGACCATCAATTAGGGGACATGACAGTCCTCTCATCCCATGTTTGCTTGTCCTCAAGCAATGAAAAAACATGGGGTTGAGAAACTTGTACACTGCCACCAAACTGTTGTTGCTTATCAATATGGCCAACCAAGAGAGTATACTCCATCACATGGTGTTGGCATATGTTTCACTCCTCTGTATTATCCAATGCATCTTCTTTGGAGATCCTCCATGGAAACCTCTTACTCACCCTCATGTGAGTCTCCAAACGATCATGGTGACTAACTAAGAGTGGAACATGAACAACTCCCAAAATATCCTTCTTTAAGATTGACTCAGGAACTAAGTGGATAGGGTCTTTAAAGTGGATGAATTTCATATATGTTTCTTCATGAATCATCCCATCCATTGAATC
Source organism: Larix kaempferi (assembly GCA_027924585.1). Lineage (NCBI taxonomy): Eukaryota > Viridiplantae > Streptophyta > Pinopsida > Pinales > Pinaceae > Larix > Larix kaempferi. Next base: position 8,768,652 of record BSBM01000019.1, read on the forward strand.
ACGTGCAAACCATTGTTTTTTCCACTCATTGAGTTCAATTTCACCCTCAAATCCGCATTCAACCAATGCACACATTTGGGCTAGCATATCCTTGTTATGGTGTGGATAATGATTCTCATGGAGCTGCAATCTCTTGTACACATCTTTGGGGATGGAACAAAAAAGGGTGGAGTGAATCCTCTCCATGTAGACATTAGCTTCACCTTTCTCAAGCATGATATTAAGATACATTTGCTTTATTCCTCCAACTTCACACTCAAACAATATAAATTCTTTCCAAGCATGCAATGCAACTCCCCATTTAAGGAAGTTCTTAATTAGGAAAAAATCATGGGCATCCCCCATAAACCCTTCCATAAAAACGGATTTTGGCACTCGAAATATGCCTTCCCCCATGATGTCAAATTGTTCTTCTTGAACCCAACCATTCAACAACTCATCTGCAAATCTTCCTTAGTGATATTTTTCTACTAAATGGATTTCCAAAACAAGTAAGCATTCCCATGAACAAAGAAGAACCTCTACTGATATATTCTTGCATTCATGATCAGATTTATAAACTTGGACTTCACTTACCAACCTTTGTTTCCAATCCTTAAGCTTCATTGGTATCATGTAATGCATCCCACCTTTGTGATCAGATTTGACCACCCATCCATTCTCCTTTAAAATTGATTTGAATCAGTCCATAACAGGCATGATGAATATCATGATGAAGCGTAAAAGCTTCCTTTTACGTTCGCAATTTCTCTAAAATTCCCATAGGCAATCTAAATCCCACATATTGGTAAATAATAATAAATATTGATAATGATAAGATGATTTACAAGAATTAATGTCAAGTATTTTATACCCTAAGTGGCAAGGGAGGTCACTTTTCAAGTCACCTCTTGAGTAATTAATTAATTACCCTAATTAAGTTATTTAGTATTTAAATGTTAATATTTATAACATTTATATTTGTTACATTTCCTTCCCCTTAAGGGAAGCTTTTTCCTCAAATTTGTATTGACAACAATGTTGGAATTCCCTTGAACTATTGTCTCGGAATCCTTTCCTTTTTGTAATTGTGACACTTGATGAAATGAGACGATACGAGTTATAGATTCCCAAGGAGAATTGTCACATCGTATATGTTATGGTCCATCCCAAATCTATTTTTATCGGAGCTCTGATACCACTGAAGCGTAAAAGCTTCTTTTTAAGTTTGTAATTTCTCTAAAATGCCCACAGGAAATCTGAATCCCACATATTGGTAAATAATAATAAATATTTATAATGATAAGATGATTTACAAGAATTAATGTCGGGTATTTTATACCCTAAGTGGGAAGGGAGGTGACTTTTCAAGTCACCTCTTGAGTAATCAATTAATTACCCTAATTAAGCTATTTAGTATTTAAATGTTAATATTTATAACATTTATATTTGTTACACATGGTGTCATGCTTCTCCTATGGTTGTAACCTTCTTCTTTCAAAAGCATTGGTGTCCCAATCTCCATCAATTTTTCTTCTATTCCTTCTTTTGTGACACCCCATTGTAGGATGAATGGGTGAGTGGAACCTGGTAGTGCATGTATGAGGCTACCAAACCTCACTCCCATCATCTTTTGAATCATCATTTCGACTCATCCTATCCAGCAAGAAACTTCTTCCTTAATGCTTACTTGTGAGAAGCTAAAGAAGCCTCTTGTGTTGCTTCTTGAACTTGGTCCACCATGAGTATGCCAAATCATCCCATCATGCAAGTTGGTACTAACTTGCACATCCATATGATTAAGATTCATGACCTCAATCTCTTCCCTCTCGTACATGGATCCATCTGCATAGAAGGATAACTCTTCCATAAGGGTTAGCAAAATATCCAAGCATTCTTTCCAAACCTTGCTACAAACAAATATATCATTAGAAAATTGGGAAACCACTAGGAAACATACTTACAAATTTGTTCATCTACCATGGTGTACATGCAAGGATGAAATGTAGTAGGTGTATAATTCAAGCCAAGGAGAATGAATAGAAACTCAATGTTCCCACAATGGTACTTGAATACTAGCCTCCACATGTCTTCTTCCTTGAACCTTTTCAAATGCTTGTAATGAAATATATTGATGGATTGTACATCCATACTCAATTCATCCTTATGCTTCTTGACCTTGTCAGGTAGTCTACCTAGTGGAAGGTATTCAAGAACCTTCTCATGTTGTTGTAGTGACTTCCATATGGCCTCAATTTGATGTAAGTAGCCCATACTTGTGCCTTGAATGGTGGAGAGACACTTAGTAGCCCACACAATGTCACCATGCTTCATTGCGAATTTTATGCCATGAGATAACTCCTCATCTGTTATGTATTTTTTCCTTCAAGGTATGAATGGAAATGTATGGAAAGAATCATATTGAAACCCTAGATTCCTTGGTTGTTTCTCATTGAACATAAAAAACTCAAATGCAACAATAGATCCATCACTAATGCAAACATAACTCTTACCAATGTGAGATAGTCTTGCACAATCTTGGGTGTCCATCTTGGTGATGTAGCTATCCATCCAATTCAATGATGAATAGGTTTATTTTATTGCTGATCCAAATGGAATGTAATCAAACACATTCATCAGGGCTAAGTCTTGCTTACATGAAAGAGGCTCATAATCTCTTTGGAGTGAAACAGGTGCCTGGAAATCATCTTGCAAGTCAATGCTTTCTTCAAGCAGCTGTAAATATGAAGACTCCTCATGTTTACCTCTGACATGATGTTGTTCCAAAATTTCATGTCTGCTATTAGCCACATACATCTTATCACACGTGTGCTCATGCAACTCTTAAAATTCATGCAAGCTCTCTTCTAAAAATTCAACCTTCTCGAAAATTTGGATCTCAACACTAGAGGAATATTTTCTGCCAACCTTCTCATCAGGAGTGGCTGCCATATCAAGATGAAACAAAGGAATTTGGTGAATGAAAAAATCAAAAGGGTTGTAATACCTTTGCGACACCTCTATATATTCATGATATGGAGTGGTGATGCCACGCTCCTCCTCCAAATCTCCAGGTTCAATCTCAATTAGAGTGTGGTTGTCTTTTTCCCCATAATAATGTTTTGAGAATGCTTGAAGGGTTGATCTTTTCTCTTCCTCCAAATATGATCCACAAGTGGTTTTTCCCCTACCAATCCTTCTTCCATATCCCTTGTAGGGATCTCAAACTTTCCAACAAAGAAGCTTGGATGCATGGAAAATTTTAAGAACCCCCCTAAATTTCTATGTATAATTAATGGGATAATACCCATGGTTTTATCAGTGTTATATTATGTATATATAATTTTTTGGTGAATCTCGCATTCAATTAAATAATCTTGTAAAATATTAGAAAATGTTTTTCTAAATTATAAAACCTTGTAAACTCTTGGCGAATCTTTCATTAAATTATAAAACCTTATAAAGTCTTGGCGAATATTTTGCTAAATTATAAAAACTTGTGAAGTCTTGGTGAATTTTTTGGTAAAGTATAAAACCATATATAATAATAGGAAAACATATACAAAAAATACTAAATAGGAGAAAAATGTTAATAAACGATCACATAACAATCCCTCTTTTGGTGGTAGTTTGATACCACTCTAATTATCGCAGTACATAGAAATTCACCATACTTTAGGAATATTCTTGGAAAACAACAATGAAATTTTTCATCACTATGCTACAACAAAATCACCTTTTTAGGGGCGGTTTTGCTAAACCCCCGCCCCCCCAAAAAAAAATTAGGTCTTTGGGGGCGGTTCTTAAAACCCCCCCTCAAAAGTCCTGAGAATTGGACTTTTGGGGGCAGTTTTTAAGCCCCCCGTAAAAAAAGTCCAATTCTCAAAACTTTTGGGGGGTGTTTTGGAAAGACCCCCTAAAGGTCCTTTTCAAGTCGTTTTTCAACCGCCCCCCAAAAAAAAAAATCATGAGAATTTGACTTTTGGGGGCAGTTATTTTAAATTTGTCCCCAAAAGTCATAATAGTTGGAATTTTGGGGGGCGGTTGTTTTAAAGCCACCCCTGAAAGTCTTGAGAATTTGGACTTTTGGGGGCGGTTGTTATAAAGCCTTCCTCAAAAGTCCAGTTTTGATGAATTTTTTCGAGGGGGTTTGAAAGACCCCCGCTAAAGTTCCTTTTCAAGGCAGTTTGTAAAAAAAAACCCTTAAAAGTCATGACAATTTGGACTTTCCGGGTGGTTATAAAGCTGCCCTCAAAATTCCAATTGTTAGGACTTTTTTGGGGGGGGGGTTGAAAGACAACCCCCACTAAAGGTCCTTTTCAAGGTAGTTTTTAAAAATCCCCCCTTAAAAGTCATGAGAATTTGCACTTTTGGGGGAAGGTGTTATAAAACCTCCCTCAAAGGTCTAATTTTATTTACATTTTTGGGGGGTATTGAAAGACCCCTAAAGGTACTTTTCAAGGTAGTTTTTAAAAAACCCCCCTTAAAAGTCATGAGAATTGGACTGTTAGGGGCGGTTATTTTAAAGCCACTCACAAAAGTCCAATTGGCATGACTTTTTGGGAGGGGGTTTGAAAGACTCCTCCTGAAAGTCTTTTTCAAGGCAGTTTTTAAACCTCCCCCCCACCAAAAAAAAAGTCATCGGAATTGGATTTTGGGGGGCAGTTGTTTAAAGACTGCCTCCAAAAATCCAATGCTCAAGACTTTTGGGGGGCGGTATCTTTACCTCAGAGGACTTTTATCTTGATTGATTAATGCTTGTTGATTATCCTTGGTTTTGCTAGGTTTTTTTTTGGTTTTTGCTAGCTAGGGTTTTGGATATGTAGTTTTTTTTAGAAGCCCTATGATAAGGATCTTGTATGTACAACTTCATCTTATTCATATTGATGAAGTTTTCATTGAATTTTCACTTGATCCAATACTTATGTAATTTGTCGATTTTATTTTATTTTATAGTCATTCTAGGGAGCCAAATTAAAGGAGAATGGGCCAACCTAATCTTATTCTTTTAGGGACAAAGATCAACATCATAATACACATTGTTGCAAGAAGATGCAAATGTTGTATGAAGTGATCAAATCTTTTCTCACAAAACCTAAGATCATTCTACAACATTCCCCAAGACAAACTCCACTAAGATTTATGAATTTCCATTGTTGTATGATATTGGTGATGCTTTGTCCCTTTTATGCTCTTGGGACTTTGGACAGGGGTAAATTTCTTTAATAGAATGTCGTTTCAACAAAAAAAGTACATTCATCTTCAAAATCCATAAAACAAAATTTGTGACTGAAATGTAAAGCATATTATGTAAGCCATCCATCCTCTCAACAACAAAATGTGTATTTGATTACGTAAGCACCACATATATTTTAGTCTACTGGGCTATCTCAAGTGGTTGAGTGCTAAAATTTGTAAGAATATGGTCTTGGGGTCAAATCCTTAGGTGGCTATACATCGCTATATAAGGGCCTCACTTGATGTCCCCATCGAGTTAGCTCTGTAATCAAAGCAAACGGGGTGCTTCCCTTCAGGTGGGCCCACTGTGATTTCTTACCATGGACGTAGCATCCCCGCTAGGGGTTTTGTGAACCACATGTAAAAAAACACCACATATATTTTGTGGTGTTAAAATGTTATTAATGTTTATTGGAAATTATGTTTTTACTCATGTATATTAAGAGAAATGCCATGTTGGCAAGTACCATAAAGTGGTGCTAATAATTATTTGTCACATGGACATGTACATGTAGGATTTATTTATGAGGATTTTCACCATAAACACAACCATTTCACAAATAATTATTTTGTAAATTATTAAATTTAATTATTTATAATTTTTTCGTTTAAATAAATTATCAAGACTAATTTATGAGTTTTTGCACCACACTCCCAACAAATTCAATTTTGTATTTTTACACTATTTAAACAAATAAATTCACATGATTCAATTGAATTCATCTATTCATCTTAAATACTATTTAAAAAATAAATACTTATGACTCTTAATATTGAAAAACAATAAAAATAACCATTTTTAATTATTAATATTATAAAGTAACGGTAAAAATTATTTAAATTGAAATTTGATTATTCAATTGAATTATTTTATGTTGAACTTATTAAATTTGTAATGGACATTAGTATCATTATTAGATTTTAATCACTAGCTTAAGTCCATCTTTAGCACCACCAGTTAGCTCCACTTATATTATATGGTGTTAATATGGGGATATTAGCACCACTTACATCATATGGTATTAAATTGATGATAGTATTTGTTAATATTATTGGGAATGGCATGCCACATCATATAAGTTAATTAGAGAAGTGGTGTATGATACTTTGGCAGGTACAATAAGGTGGTGATAAGTCCTTTGCCACATTGACACTTACAAATAAATTTTAATTATGAGGGTTTGCACCAACCATAAAAAAATTCACAAGTAATTATTTTTGTAAATAACCCACTTCAATGATTTCATTTTTATTTTATTCGAGGAGATAAATGTTTTTAATATCAGGCTTTGCACCATAAATATATATAACAATTATATATATATATATATATATATATATATATATATATATATATATATAATTGATTCAATTGTTTACTTTTTATATTATTGTCGCTTCAAATAAATAATTATATGCATTTTACAAAATTATTATTGAAAGATGATCAAATATAATCAATTTTAATCTATTAAGATTATAAAAATGGTGATAAAAGTGTTTTGAATTGAAATTTAATTGTTTGAATGATGAAATTATTATTAATAGTAATAATTAATTATCAAACTGTTTGATGGGTATTAGTTCCATTAGGAAGATTTGAGCATTATGTAGGGTCTCGGGGCCCTGAACATGGTTGAGGGAGGAAACTTCTACCTTAAGTCTTATAGGATTCTTCTAAACATATATGGCCAATAAAAGCACCTCAAACCACTATACATGGATTTGTGAGGGTATTCTTAGACTATGTGTGTGGATATCAATATTATTATGAAGTTTTGATCAGTACATATGGAAATAGGAGTCATTTATATGGTTAAGGGAGGAAACCAATTAGCCTTAGGCACTAAATGATGCTTTTAGGGATTCAAGGCTAATAAAGATGTAGACACCTCCAAAAATAAGACATGACTTCTCAAGGGGATCCTTGACCTTATAATAGGGATATAAGTGGAATTTTTAAGGTTGTAAGGACTAGGTATGGGTCTTGGGGCCCTAGACATGGAAAAGACAGGAAACTTGCACTTTAGATGGTAAATGAACTATCTAGGAATCTATGGTCAAGAAAGACACTTCAAATGGCTATATAAGGACATTTGAGGGTATCCTTGACGTATGAGTTGAGATACCAATTCCATTAGGAGGAACTAAGCAATAGACATGGGTCTCAATGCATTTGACATGGTAAATGTAAGGAAAGTTAGGCCTTAGGCCTTAAAGGCACATTCTATACACCCAAGACCCATATCAATGGCTTGAATCACCACCAAGGGAATCAGACACCTCTTAGTGGGGATATTAATTACATTAGAAGGATTTGAATACTATATATGGGTCTTAGGATTATGAACATGGTCTACAAATAAACTATTGGATTTACACCCTAAAATAAACTTTTATGTATAGAGGTACAATAACAACACCTCAACCCACCACAAATGACCTTTGAAATATACCCTTCAACTAATGGTGGGATCTTGATGACATTAAGAAGTTGTTCAACATTATGTATGGGTATTGGAGATGAGAGTAAGGTTAAGGGAGAAAACCTAAAACTTAGGCCCTAAAGGAAGCTTCTAGTTATCTAAGGCTTAGACAAACAACTCAAGCTACAACATAACACCTCTCAAGGGAATTGTTTTCTATTGAGTGGGGCTAAGGGATCCATTGGAATATTTTGAGTAGTAGGTATGGATTTCAAGTAATTTGACATGGTTTGGGGAGGAAATGTGGGGATATGACTCCAAATAAATATTATAGGTACTCATGGCCATCAACAATACCTCAAACCACCACCTAAGACCTCTCAAGGTTATCCTCACCTTCAAGTGGGGATACAAGTCCCAATAGAACATGCTGGATACTAGGTATGAGTCTGTATGCCTTGAACATGATTGAGGAAGGAAAGCTAGGCCTTAGTCAACAAAGTAAATTTATATGCATTTAGGTTAAATAGCAATGCCTTGATCAACCACACATCAACTTGTCGAGCATATATTTGGCCCAAGTATGTGTCTCTCTGCCTTGGAAATGGTTGGTAGACAATGAAATGCATATTAATGGAATATAGTCCCAAGAATGATTCCTTGAGTTAAAACACAAGACCTCTCAAGGGGATATTATTTGACCTCAAAATGGTGATGTGGACACCATTATGAATTTTTTAGCACAAGGTATTTTTCACAAGGCCTTGAGCATGGTGGATCGAGAAAATCTAGGCCTTAGACCCTAAATGGCTATTTTGTGCTTCCAATGCTAATAACAATGCCTTGGACAAACGCAAATCGCCTCCCAAGGGGATCCTTCACCTTCAATAGATCATATTGGAACCATTATGGTATTTTGAGAACCATGTGTAAGTATTGAGGCCCAAACCAAGATAGAGTGATGAAACATTAGCATTAGTCCTAAAATGTAGCCTTTGAAACACAAGGACCATGAATAAACTCTTAACCTACCACACATGGCCTCTATGTAGGATATTTGGCCTCGAAGTTTTAATATGGAACCACTAGAAGGTTTTTAGAACCAAGGATGGGTCATGGGACCATATACATGGATACGAGAGGAACCTAAGCCTTAGTATCTAAAACAATAATTTAGGTAGCTTACTTCAAGAACAACAACTTGAACCATCACACTCGATCTCCTGAGAATATCATTTTCCTCCAAGTTGGGATATGGGTAGGTAGGGCAAACAACATCACATATGATCTCCTGAGAGTATCCATGGCCACCAAGTGGAGATATATTGGGCACCATTAGGATTTTTTGAGCACTGGGTTTATGTGTTGAGGTATTAATCATGGTTGGTGTAGGAAGCTCATGCATTGGAATATACAAGAAAATCTTAGGCCTAAAGGTCTAACAATGATGCCTCCAACCACCAAAGCTAACCTCTCGATGGGATATTTGTCCTTATAATCGGAATATGGGTTGTTAAGAAGTTTTTGAGCATTAGGTATGGGTCTTGGGTACCTAAACATGGTTGAGGAATGGAAACTAGGCCTTGGGACCTAAAGGAAGCTTTGAGGTATATATAGCCAAGAAAGACATGTTGAACAACTACAATAGAAATTTCCACGGTATATTTGGCGTCTAAGTGGGTTTTTTTGTGGCACAAAGAGAATTTTAAGACTAATTATATGTGTCAACACCTTGGACATGGTTGGGGAGAAAAGAGTGGGACTTAAGTCCTAAAGGAAAGTTTAGGCATATTCGGCTAAGAACAATGCCTACAACCACCACACATGACCTCCCAAGAGAATATTATTCATCTAAGTGGGGATATTAGTGCCATTAGAATTTTTTGAGAACCTGGTATGGGTCTTGGGTTCCCTAGACATGCTTAAGGGATAAAAATTGGGCCTTAATCCATGAAAAAACCTTTTAAGAATACATGGCCAAGAAAAACAACTTGAACAAACAAACATGGATTCTTCAAATTATATTTAGTGTTTGAGTAGGGACGTAGACCTATGTCATTAGATGTTTTTGAATAGTAGTTAGGGGTCTTGAGGCTCTATGCATAATTAAGGAAAGAATCACATTCCTTATGCCTTAAAGGAATCTTTGAGGTATCCAGATCCATGAACAATATTTTAAAGAAACACACATCACTGGCCTAGTATATCCTTGGCCTCAAAGAGAGGATGTCATCACCTTTAGGAGGTTTTGAGCATTAGATATGAGTTTAGGGGCCTCGACATTGTTAAAGGACAACAATGGCAGTGAGAGGAAATATAACCAAGCTAAATTATGAGAGGATGATTGATATTTTATAAGGATGTTTGAGATGTACATTTTACGCATATCAAATATATCAAGGGTGCTTCTAGTGTCTTATGATCTTGGGGAAAAACTTGGAAAATTAGCCCATGGGAAAAAATTCGCCCCTAAAATTTTCCCTTGTACCATGACTTAATAATCCACGAAAAAATATATAGCACACCAAACCTTGAAATGGAGTCCATATCTTACTTATAGGCCAAAGATTCCCTATATAGGGCATGTGTGATGGCTTAAGTCGGCACCAAGCATGTACCATGAACTCCAAAGGTTAATGTTAATCATTTAAGACTCCGTTGTTTGATGTTGGATCATGGATTGGGCTATGAGAACCATCTGTGCTATGTGAACATTGAAATGACCACCATATTGAACTCATAGTACAAATATATGTTATATAGGGTATATGTGGTGGCATAGGGTTGATCCATTCATGGCCTATGATCCCCAAAGACATAATGTTCAAGTATATGCACATCAAGGATGGATCTTGAGGCTTGAGACATGGTTAGAGGAAGAGCACTAACATCTTAGAGTGTAAAATAGGCTTTAGTGCTCATGGACCATGTATAAGGTCCAAAACCACCACAAAGCCCCTGTAAAGATAATATTTGTCCTACATGTGTCATATAGGTGAGATTATGAGTATTTTCACATCATGGATGCATGTTAGGGCCCTAGCTACATGCGAGGAGCAACACTAATGTATTAGGGCCTAAAATATGTTTTTATGGATCATGGAGCATGCACATCGACCAAAACCACCACAAAACCATGCGAAAAGAATCTTTAGTCAACAAGTGTTGTATGAAAAAAATTGTGAGGTTTAGTGCACCGAGGATGATTCTCTGGGTATAAGAAATATTATTTGTTTAGATTATAGTAAATAAGAAGATGCACCCCTTAAAAAATGGCTCAGTAGTAAAACAATTGTCTCTTTTGAACCTTGGATTTGTATCCATGGATAGGGTTGGATTTTGATTATTTTTGCTATCTAGTAGGATAAGCTTGTAAAATGAACAATTGATCTTATCATCATCTTCATATCAGTTACATATGACTAGGTGTCCTACTTCTAGTAAAGTGTAGCATTTGGAGATCTAAGTGTTTTTTTAGCTAAAACAAAAGCTATTATTGTGTGACATGATACCATTTACCAAGCTTTTATTTATAAAATGCCTATTGTTTTGGAGAAACAAGCCACCACAAGTAGATGGATATTTTCCCATAAATTGAAAACAACCTTGGTTGATGTTGTATCTATGTGAGATGTCACCAAAGGATTTTATAGAGGATATCATTATGACACTGGGGGTGTCTTACCAGTATGCCTAGGGTAAGTGAACCCAATGGCCCTTAAGTCTTCAACTTGAACTCTTGCAATGCATCCAAGAATCTCTCCATCGCACTAATGTGCCCATGTTTGACACCTTGCATGGGGGATTCCTCTTGGAACCCTATGGAAGCATCTTGGTCACTGTTTGTTTTGATGTTGAATCCAATTCCTTGAGACCCTTCACCAAATATCACTTTGTCGAAGCCTTGTCGATTTCTGAAGTATTCCTTATAGACCACTTGGTTGAAGCTATCCTATTGTGCACATGTTCCCAACCAACCAACCAACCCAATCCTATGCCAATAAGTAAATAATGGGTTTATATCCCACAATAGGATCCCACGTCTCCTGATAACAATGAAATGAAAATAATGAAGTCTGTGTGGTTGTGTTGCAAACTATTTTAGTATTATTGTTTATGATGATATTTGATGTTTATAAATATAAACTTATATATATTTTTTTTATTTTATGATGTAAAAATGATTTAAAATTAAAAATAATTAATAAATATTAATCTATTAAAATATAATGAAAATATTAATGTTTAATAAACATAAAATTATAAGTAATTAACAAACCTCTGCTTGAAAAAAAGTAATTAACAAACCCAAAATTAAACTTTAACTTTCAATTTAACTACAGAATTAAAACAGCTAAAAATACATCCTAACATTTTAAGGAATTATTAATAATATTTTAGTAAAATAACAACTAAATAACATTTTAAAAATAAAGATATAATTTTAAGATTCAAAATTTTTTCCCTTCTCCCGCCACAATCAAACAATGCGATTTAATTTATTTTTTCATCCAAATCTTTCCCGAAACCTCTATAAATCTTGTCTCAAAAAACATTTACACTTGAAACCAGATGTATCGTGGTTTTGTGGATGATTCATCAACAAATATTGGGGTATATGTGCTTTTGCAGATCCACATTTTATTTCCAGGTTTCATCCCTAAAATTTTGTTTTAAGCCCTAAGTTAGGTGCTCTGGTTCGGCTTCAATCTCTTAATAATTCCTATGAAATATTCCATTTTTGCATTTTTTAGTGTCTGATAATAACTTGAACGCTTTGAATTCCAGATCAATATTGTTATAGGTGTTTAGAGAAAATATCTACAAAATAAGTTGAAGAAATATTTAATGGAGTCGAGGAATGAAAACAAGGGTTTAACTTCAATGGAGCTAAGCAATGAAAACAAGGGTTTAACTGCTGTGGATAATCAATACGAAGACACTATAGCATTGAAAACCATGGAGATGTATTCCACTGTGCTTGTTCTTTTCTATCCAGATTCGATCTGTCTACAAAAATCCAGTTTCCCTAATTTGAACCTATTACACCTTTATTTTTTGTTTAACATACTTTTTCTCTTTTTTCTATTTCATCATTCTGGGGAAGTTCGATGTTATTCATCAATATATATGAATTAATGCAACCAATTGAGGGAGGGAGGGCTCTCAATATTCTAGCATTTTACTGCATACTTTATATTTTCTTTTTTGGAGTTCTTTGGGAATGCATCCTTCTAGAATGTCTTGTCTCAGCTTTAGACATAAGTTTATTCCCTCCATTGGATTCATGTGTGACAACATTTCCATTTGCTTTAGTGTGCTTTGTATCTGTCTCTGATATTTCTTGGGTGCTACCAAGAGATTCTCAAGTTTTAGTGTTGTAAGTTTTCTTAGTTTGATATTTTTATCTCTTAATTGCATGCATTGTATGTGTAATGATTGGATGTCAAGGTTAATTTACATGAAAATGTTGAATACAAAGTTGTATGGAAGTTGGACTCTGTCCATGCTTGGCATCTTCAGGTCAAATGTAGGAATATAGATGATGGGAGAAAACAAGGACAAGATTCATGAAGAAATTGAAATAATTGTAACTGAGATGTGAATATTAGAGTACATTGCATTTAACTGCACAATGCCTTTGTTATGATTCATTACAAGTCCTAGTATTCTAATGTTTGAATGTCATTGTCATACTTGATAGATAGTTGATTAGCTATTTGGTGTGGACAGACATATATAACGAATCTTAGAATAGATAAGCATTGCACTTGAAACTTAACCCTTTGAAGCAGGATAATTAATTTTTGGTGTTGAACAGTAGTGAATCCCAACGACTATGACTTCAAAACCTCAAGAACCTACCCAACTCAACATGACATGTCTTTGAACTTAGAAGTGATAATAGAGATCACACAACTGAATTGAGGTAGCATTTTCTAGAGTTCAAAAGGAAATGCTTAACATTTAAGATCACTTTTGTCAGCAATTATTTTTCTGTCAGTTAGAATATAGCTAGCATGCAATTTCAAGTCAGCTTGCTTGATGTTTCTTATGATGCCTAAGCCGAGAATGGTTATTAACATTCATACTTGTTGTTCAGATGAGTAAGAATATTTGTTATGGCATACAACATTTTAACATGTGTCAAGGAATTATAGCTATAGAATCACATTTCTTCTTAAAATTTGATAGAGCTAAACAAAATCATAGTTTAGTGGACCATTAAATCATGGCAAGCAGATAATTGCCAATTACGAATATTTTCAAACAAAGTGGGGTTAGTTGTGAAGATCATCATTGTGTCCCTTCATTAAAACATTTTCACCAAATGCATCTCTTCATTCTGGAAATGTGCCTTTTCATCAAAACTCATCCCTTTACTTCTTTGTTTAATTAACATACTCTATTTATTAATCATTCTTTGTTTTAAGTAATCCTGTAAAACAATTCTCTGTTTAATTAATCATAATTTACTCTGCTATAGGAATAATATATTTATGTTTATACTCTTCTTTATTAATAATGCGCTGCTTAAGAATAATATACTTATGTTTATATCTGCTTCATGATTTTTAATTCCGTTTTAATAATAAACATGTTGTTTGTCAGAATTCCTATTTATATCTCTGTTTATAATTTATACAATCATGTTTTTTTCTTATTAATCATAACTCTTCAAATATTAATGTTTGCATTATTCAAATTCATTACTAAATACTCCCTTCAGCATAGATAAAACATTCAACCTCCTCCATCTTCATATTTTCATTGCAGTTATAGGTTTCTTCCTTTTATTATGCATGAAGGAGTTTTCTAGAAATGCCTAGATTATCATGCCTTCCATATTTTTTTCAATTTGGTCAGTTTATATCTCACACGTGTGATCACCAAATGGAGAACTAAGACCAAGAATGGATGGAAAAATCACTAGAGAACATATTCATGCCATTGGATGAATTTACTAGAGCAAAGAAAACCTTTGGCGTGAATTTCCAAATGGCCTTTCAGATTTCCCGTGTTTAACACTTAGACAAATTTTATTTATTTATAATAGGCAAACATAATTTTTCTCAATTTGACAGGTTTATATCTCACACATGTAACCACCAGAGAGGAAACTAAAACCATGGATAGATAAACAGATCACCAAGGAACAAACTCATGTTATTAGATGATTTTATTGACATAAAGACAACATTTGGTGGGCATTTGCAAATGGCATTTTGTAACTGGTTTTAACACTTCACAATTTTATCAAAACCTAGGTTTACTAAGGTGATTTTTTATTTTACGAATATTGGAAATATGAAGCATCCAAAGCATGGGAGACAACATGTTTATTCCATCCATGCCAATTTAATCATATAAAACCTCATCCTCTCTCCTTGGCAGCCATTTTACTGGAACAAAGCAAATAAAGCCAGAAGATACTTTTGGCAGACTAATAACTTCACCCTCAGAGACTTTTTGGTCAAACTAATCATGTGGTAAGATGAAACAATAAAAAATATAGGTCCCTATTTCCTCCTAATAATTTCATCCATCAAATACAAATTATGGCATGCATTTCCCTGAGGCCACTTTGGCAGTTTTACCAGCACTGGTGCAAAACAACCTGAAACCCTATTTTGGCAGACCTATAACTTTGTCATCAAACACCCATTTTGAGAACTGAGACCATGTTCATATAGCATATTCAACAAGCTATAGCCTGATACTTTTAGATAATTTTTATCATTCACTTATGAGATATTGGGGCATTTTCCAGAGGCCACTTAGACCAGTCTTCCAACACAATCAATTTCCAGATTTTCTCAATTTGGCCGGTTTATATCTCACACATGTGACCAACAAAGAGGAAAATAATACCATGGATAGATAGAAATATCACCAAGGATCAGACACATTCCATTATATTATTTTATTGACATAAATACAACATTGGGTGGGTATTTGCAAATGGCCTTTTGTAACTGGTTTTAACACTTGCACAATTTTATAAAAACCTAGGTTTACTAAGGTGATTTTTTTCGTTCACCAATCTTGGAAATATGAAGCATATAAAGAATGGGGGACAACATGATGATTCCATCCATGCCAATTTCATCCTATGAAACCTCATCCTCTCTCCTTGGTGGGCATTTTACTGGAACAGTGCAAATCAAGCAAGAAGGAACTTTTGGAAGACTGATAACTTCACCCTCAGAGATGTTTTGGAAAAAATAATCATATGGAAAGATGAAAAAATAAAAAATATAGGTCCCTATGTCCTCATAATAATTTCATCCATCAAATACATATTATTGTGTGCATTTCCCTGAGGCCAGTCAGGCAGTTTTACCAGCATTGGTGCAAAACAGCCTGAAACCATGTTTTGGAAGACCTATAACTTTGTCATCAAACACCATTTTTGAGAACTTAGACCATGGTCATATATCCTATTCAAAATATGTATCGTGATGCTTTCAGATAATTTTTATCATTCACTTATGAGATATGGTGGGCATTTTACGGAGGGCACTTAGACCCATTTTCCAACACTTAGTCAATTTCAAGATCTTCTCAATTTGGCAGGTTTATATCTTACACATGTGACCACCATAGAGGAAAATAAAACCATGGATATATAGATAGATCACCAAGGAACAAACTCGTGCCATTAGATGATTTTATTGAAATAAAGACAACATTTGGTGGGCATTTGCAAATGGCCTTTTGTAACTGGTTTTAACACTTGCTTAATTTTATCAAAACCTAGGTTTACTAAGGTGATTTTTTCTTTTACCAATAGTGGAAATATGAAGATTCCAAATCATGGGGGACAACATTTTTTATTCCATCGATGTCAATTTCATCCTCTAAAACCTCATCCTCTCTCCTTGGCAGGCATTTTACTGGAAAAGTGCAAATCAAGCGAGAAGGCACTTTTGGCATATTGATAACTTCATCCTCAAAGACGTTTTGGAAAAAATAATAATATGATCAAATGCACCACTCAAAAATACAGGTACCTATTTCCTCATAATAATTTCATACACCAAATACAAATTATGGCGTGCATTTCTCTGAGGCCACTTGGGCAGTTTTACTAGCACTGGTGCAAAACAACCTGAAACCCTGTTTTGGAAGGCCTATAACTTTGTCATCAAACACCATTTTTGAGAAATATGACAATGTTAATATATCCTATTTAACAAGATATATCCTGATACTTTCATATAATTTTTATCCTTCACTTATGAGATATGGCAGGCATTTTCCGGAGGCCACTTAGACCAATTTTCCAACACTTAGTCAATTTCCATATTTTCTCAACTTGGCAGGTTTATATCTCAGACATGTGACCACCAAACAGGACAATAAAACCATGGATAGATAAACATATCACCAAGGAACATACGCATGCCATTAGATGATTTTATTGGCATAAAGACAACATTTGGTGGGCATTTGCAATGGCATTTCGTAATTGGTTTTAAAACGCACAATTTTATCAAAACCTAGGTTTATTAAGGTGATTTTTTATTTTACCAATAGTGGAAATATGAAGCATCCAAATCATGGGGGAAAACATGTTGATTCCATCCATTCCAATTTCATCCTCTGAAACCTCATCCTCTCTCCTTGGCGGGCATTTTACTGGAACAGTGCAAATCAAGCCAGAAGGCACTTTTGGCGGACTGGTAAATTCACCCTCAGAGACGTTTTGGACAAAATAATCATATGGTAAGATGAACCAATCAACAATATAGGTACCTATGTCGTCATAATCATTTCATCCATCAAATACAAATTATGGCGTGCATTTCCTTGAGGCCACTTAGGCAGTTTTTCCAGCACTAGTGCAAAACAACCCAAAACCCTATTTTTCCAGGCCTATAACTTTGCCATCAAACACCCGTTGTCATAAATTAAACCATGGTAATATATCCTCTTGAAAAATATATATACTGATACTTTCAGATAATTTTTATCATTCACTTATGAGATATGGTGGGCATTTTCTAGAGGCCACTTAGATCAGTTTTCCAACACTTTGTCAATTTCTAGATTTTCTCAATTTGGCAGGTTTATAACTCACACATTTGACGACCATATAGGAAAATAAAACCATGGATGGATGGATAGATAACCAAGAAACAGACTCATTCCATTAGATGATTTTATTGGCATAAAGACAACATTTGGTGGGCATTTGCAAATGGCCTTTTGTAACTGATTTTAACACTTGCACAATTTTATCAAAACCTAGGTTTACTAAAATGATTTTTTATTTTACCAATATTGGAAATATGAAGCATCCAAATCGTGGGGGACATATGTTGTGCATTTCTCTGATGCCACTTAGGCAGTTTTACCAGCACTGGTGGAAAACAGCCTGAAACTCTGTTTTGGAAGACCTATAACTTTGTCATCAAACACCCTTTTTGAGAATGGAGAACATGGTAATCTAGCCTCTTAAAAAATCTATATCTTCATACTTTCAGATAATTTTGATCATTCACTTATGAGATATGAAGAGAATTTTACGGAGGCCACTTAGACCAGTTTTCCAACACTTAGTTAATTTTCATATTTTCACCAACATGCCATATTTTTACTTGATGATGTCAAATTGTAACAATCACTTCATGATAGCACTAGAACACTATCATATGTCTTCTCAACCTCATCATGCATACCACATCATCATACATTCCATTTCATCACTTCCTTTTCTATTCCTTTGTTTACTCTTTTACCATTCACTGAGTTTTCCCTACAATCATGTCTTTTGTTATCCTTCGTCATTAATGAACTCCTAAATGTTTCCTACCATGAGAACTTAAATACCTACCTGAATGTTTCCTTCCCAAGAGATACAGCCTATATGTTTCCTTCCTATGAATTTCATCGTTTAAACAACACTTCTTTAAGAAAGAAATTAAACATCTACATGCTGTTGATTTTTAGACTGAATTCTTCTTGCTTGGAGCTTTGTAACATGACAGTATTTACTCCCATGAAGAGGCTAGCCTTTGAAAGGTCATATGCCTAAGAACCAGCATAAATCCACCTTAACTCTGGATCTATCAAATGTCGAGAGGGATAGAAATAGAAACTCTAGCTCTTTATTGTCTCTATCAAAATGTATTAGGGGATAGAAATAGAAGACATATCATGGAAGATGCATGCAATGCGGCCTTATTATAACAATTTCACATAAGCCTTATTATGAACAGTTTGATGAATAAGCCTTATTATACCAATTCCAAAGAAATTTCATGCATCTGGCCACTATATTAATGTTTAGATACTTATTTTTGTCAACCAAACACATCCTTTACGTAACACAGCCAGAGAATTGAGTAGTTTGTCATAAGACTGGGGAATATTGTCCTAACAGCTTTGGAGGTCATTCCCAGCACTAGTTCAAAAGGCATTCAATTCTATGTTTCTCTAATATATTGTGAATTCTATGTAGTTTATTATACATTGCCTCTTGATCTTCTTTCTCAAAGGGTACTCCAAAGAGTATGATTGCATTAATCTTTAAAGAAAAGATAAAAGCTGGAGATTTTCATGCAATACATCCAATGGGTGTGTGCTATAATTTATAATCTCTATATAAATGTCACATGTTACCTTGATTTGTATATCAATTTTATTTGGGAACTATCTTCTATGAATCAATATATAGAGTTTCAGTATCATTTTCCATACATTACTTGTATATTGTAATCACAGGAAAATAAATGTGCTTGTTTCGTGTTCTCATTGCCTGAAAGGAGTTTGGGACAAATGGAACATTTATGTTCCATTCTTAAAATTCAGTTTATATTGCAATGTTTTTTTATTATTGACACATGGTTTGGGTTTTGTACATGCCAAGTCATAACTTAAGAGATCTGTTGTGGTAGACAGTGGTTTTGGTGAGAGTACATTGAGTGAAGTACATCTGAGATTTGGCACGTTTATACCTGAAGGAAAGGTTAGTTTCTCTTATTTGTTTTCTCATTATTATATGTTTTAGTCTTCATGTTAAGGAAAAGTGAACCAAATGTACACACTAATTTTGGTCTTTTTTGTCAAGAATTTCTTATCAAAATGTCTTACTTTTTCGCCAGTGATGATTTTGTCAAATCAATTATCTTTTATATTTTTATGTTATTTTTCATGAGGCAATGTTTCTCTTTATTGGTTAGAATCAATTTTGTTGATTAGATCATAATTGTTTCAAGGTTTACATTATTTTTTTCTATGATATTGGCTTATTATACATTTTTGTAAGTTCATTCAAATGGGTTTACTCAATCTATGATTTGTCAAATTACTACTAGTCTTTTTCCATATGGCCATAATTTTGACTCAATAAAAATGATTTCTATATTTTTTTGGAGAAAATATGACTTACCTTATACAAAAATTCATAGCTTTACATAAGGTCAAATATGTACAAGATTGAGAAAAAGCTATCTTAATGCAAAGAATGTTTCATTAAGGTATGAGTATGAAGTGATAGATACATTTTTGTCATCTAGTATCAGCAGAAAGTCCTTGGCTTTGACTTGTGTTTGAATTCTGTGTATTTTGGAGAAAATATGACTTATCTTACATAGAAAATCATAGATTTACATAAGATCATATATGATAAAGATAGAGAAACAACTACCTTAATGTAAGTAATGTTTCTATAAGGTCTAAGTATATGCACTGACAGATACATTTTTAACATCTTGTATCAGCAAAAATCCCTTTGCTTTGACATGGGAATGTTGGGCCTTGGAAATGCCCCTTTTTGACCATACCTATTTCATCATTTTTCCCAGTTACAACCTACTTTCATAAACCATATACATGCCTTTTTCCATATCAATCAGCAATCCTGACAAGGTATAATTCATTATTGCTTCATTTAATTAAATGCCTAAGATTGTTATGGTTATGAATTCTAGCCTTTGATTTATGCTAACTTGTGTTGATTTCATTAAGTTAAGATCAAAGCACAGGTGTATCAATGGAAATGCCTTGGGAAAGAATCATACGTGGTGCCAGCTGTTACTCTTCTAATTTGATTCCTCATATTTCAAGGGACAAAGCATCTCTCCACGTGAAGTTGTAACAGGTCGCTGAAATAGAGCTTAGCTACAACAGACAGGACACCTCCGAATTTGTTAAACCGTTGATCCATTGACTGCCAGAGAAACAACAATCTTCATGATTAACAGCCTCATTCATTATGGTTGTAACAGTTTAGCTGTAACTCTGCAGCACGAAGATCAGAGATCTTCATTGTTGCATGAAATTAGTGGATCACGAACTATATCTTGCACGTATAAATATGGGAAGGCTCTCATATTCCGGGGTTGGTGAATTATCATTTCGTATGGGATGTAACAGATACTGGTACTATGGATTACCATCTTTAATGAAGAGCATATTTATTTCCATTTATGTGTCTTAATTTGTGGTAGTTCATGGCGTCTCTGTTAGAAGGTCAGGGCCCGCCTTCTCACAAAGATTGTCGAGTTAAGTAGGTAGTTAGATTTATTTATTTTATTTTTTGTTGTGTGTTGTGGAATCACATTAGGCATATTGCTGATAGCTGGAACAGAGAAATTACAATCGCATTCTTTTCTTGGTAGTTTGATTAATTGCATTATGAAAAGCTGCAACTGTGTGGTGTGACAGTCGACTATGTAGGTTAGTTTTGATTATGCATGTGTGTTCAATAGTTGTTACATCCAAGCTCATCTTCCATTCCTTTTAGTCATTTATGCTTCCTAGGATTTCCAATGGTTATCAATTTATAGTTCAGGCTTATTTCTTAATTCTGGTTGATGTTGTATCTTTATTGAATTCATAGATTAGAGAGATTATGATTGAGTAACAGTAGCTACTGGATGGATCATTTTGGTAAAGATTTAGTACTGTAGTTTGGTAATTATAGGATTTAACTTCTTGCAAAAGTAATCTAGTTCATTTCCATTCTTAGATTAGTAACTGCTAGGTTGATTTCTGTAGGAAGGTAGTTGCACTTTGAATTCCTAGATGTATGAGTTAGATTAGTTTCTTTATGGAATGAGTTTGGCTGAGCAAATAGATAGGATTATCATCTTCATTTATTTAATCAACTGCTGGAAATTTTTATGCATAGATTGTGCTTATTGCCATTGAAATAAAAGACTTCCCTGGGTTTGACAATTTATATTGAGCATCCTGTGTGTTAGTTGTAATTAATTGACATATAGGGGGACCAACATTTTGGCGCCGTTTCCGGGGATGGTAATTGATAGGCATAGTTAGTAGTTGGTTTTATTTGATTTATTTTAGTTTAATCATTTGCAGCATGCATGAATACAAGAAAAACAAATCGGGAACCCCCTTTGAATACTAACACTGCAGGTGGAAGAGGTTGAGGTCGTAATGCAGGTCTGGGAAGACAAACATTTATCGACGATATAATTGCTAAAGTTGACTCTTCTACCAAACCACCGTAGACGTTTATAGGAAGAGGAAATTCTGTTCCTCCTAATCTTAAGAATTCAGCATCAATTATGGAGAATATAACAGGACCATCCACTCCCATTGCAGAAACGAAACCTCCTGAAGACAAGGGAAGCGTCGTGGGTGTACCAGATAGAGAGGAGATTTATCATATTAACGGAACTAGAGTAACTAAAGAAGTGTGGTTGGAGAGTCGCCGAGAAGCAGAGGAAGAAAGAATGAAGGAAGAAGAGAGGAGGAAGGAAGAAGAGGCAAAAGAAGAGGAAGAACGAATAAGGGAATCCATTAAATTTTGGACTAACAACATGGATAATAGGGAACCGGAAGGAGAGAATGAGCATAGGGAGAACCGGGAAGAAGAGGTGGAAGATAATCAGCCTAGTAATACTGTGGCTACATTAGAATTCCCTATCCTCTAGACACCTTGAGCAGCTCCTATGAAAAACATCTCACCATCAGTTGTCCTGAATTTCCATGGTAATTCTTCTGAAGATCCTGATGAATTTATTTTTGAGTTTGATATCCTCTATCATAGCTATGACTATACCTCTAGTGCTCAGAAGCTAAAACTATTCCCAGCCACCTTGAAAGGAAATGCTCTGCGCTGGTTCGTGAGTGTAGGTCATGAGACCATTACTACTTGGGACCAAATGAAAGACACCTTTCTTTCTAAATATCAAGAATATTGTAGAACCAGGGATAGAAAGGAATAGTTGTTTAAAATGGTTCAGAAGGAAGAAGAGAGCTTGGAAGACATTGTGGAAATATTGTTGTACAATTTACAAAGGTATGGACACACTGAGATTGGAAAATATGTACTTAAGATTATTTTGCTGCGAGGAATCAGGGAAGATTGCCTTGATATGTTGAATTTGTTGGGGAAAGGGGACATCTCAAAGGAACCCTTCGAGAATATCATTGAATTGTGTCGAAGATACTCAATGGGATCCTCTAGAACTAACAAACGAGACAAAGATCGAGATTAGGATGTCTTCACTAGGACATAGAATTCAACTAGTGGAGGAGCCACTCGAGCAGAAATAGGAAACTTAATCGAGAATTTTAAAACTAATATGATGAGTTCCATTTCCTTAGAGTTAGATCCCTTCAAATCAAAACATAGGCAAGTAGTAGAATATCTTACACTCGGTGTATTATGTCCCAAATGTAGGAAAAAACACCCACTAAAAGAATGCCCGCTGGACAAGGCAGAAATATGTAGAATATGTGAGTTGGAGCATGACACCAAGGAATGTCCCTCAATACCTAAGTTCAAAGCAGTTTTGTAGGCATCCACTTCAGATGTGGAACAAGCTTACTTCATTGCACAGAAGAAACCGTGGCAACCTTGCAATCAAGGTATGAATCAGGACCCATCATTTTTTTTGAATAATATGAATAGGATGAATAACATGAATAATATGAATAGCCAATTCCCTTCACATTATTTTGGTAACCAGTGGCATCCATCTCATAACCCAATGCAAAATCCTAATTCTTGGACACCATGGTCGCAACTGTCAAACATTCAAGCTCGTTGGAATTCCAACTGGAGAAATTCTTACCAAGGAAATAACTTTCCCCATCACCAGACTCAGTATCAACAATACCCTCCTCAACAGCATCCTCACAAACAATATCAATAGCCATAGCTGCAATTCCAAAACAATGTCGCACCTATGAATGCACCACTTCGACCACAACTACCTGTACAACATAACCCAAACCCGAACAATAAAGCAGATCATCAGTTTGAGACTGCCAACATGCCTGCGTATTCCATCTCCCAAGTTCCATGCAATGACATACAATTACGATCAGGGAGGGTAGTGGAACCCATCGTCATTGAGGATGTTCCATACCCAGTGGCTGAAACTGGAGTGAATCAGCACTTTGAGAATATGGTTAATTCAACAATCCCCATTATTGAGGATGTTGATATTCCTACCGAAACAGTAGCTGAAAATAAAGAGCTAACACCGATGAATCACAACCTACACAATTGATGAGAGAACCGCCATACCCTGAATTATTGGCCCTACAGAAAGCAGTGGAACAACCTCAATTCAATCTCTTAGGGGAATTGAAGAACTTGTATGTCAAAATTCTGATATTACAAGCCCCCCATGGTGTTCCCATTTATGCTAATACTGTTAGAGATTTATGTGTCAAGAAACCAGGAAGGAATCCTAGGGATCCTCCCACTGTCCTTGTATTGGGAAAAATTTCTTAATTAATAATGGTGAAGACTCCTGTGGCAAAATACGATGACTCTGGAAATCCTATTGTGACAGTTCACATAGGAAACACACAAATCCCCAATGTCTTGGTAGAATTAGGCGCGGCTATTAACGTTATGACCATAGAAACTGTGAAGAAACTTGGACTCACTAACCTTCAGCCGACCCCTACCACTTTAGAACTTGCTGACAGATCAACAATCAAACCTAAGGGGATATTAGATGACCTAGTAATCTCTATTGACTCGTGGGAATACCCTGCGGACTTCTTGGTGTTACAGTCAAAGTCTCAGTTAGGGGGACACCCACTCATCCTGGGAATACCTTGGTTAGCCACAACAGATGCCTGTATGAGCTGTTGGTTAGGATCCATGACTATCTCAGATGGAACTAAGATCAAAAGCCTAACCTTATACCCTCCAGCTCGACCAAGCACAGAAGCTAAAACTCCACTTTGGGTAGATTTGGAGGAGGAGGAAGGCGTTCATCCATTTCTAATGATAGGGAGAGCCTTAAATTTTAAAGATGAAACGAAAGACGATGCTATTAAAAGTTTCATCAGTGATCCCACGTCTATTAATAAGCATGTTTACCATATTCTTGACAGCACATTAGCTGAAACAGAACAAGAAAATATTACAAAAGAAACTCTAGTTAGTGATGCCAGTATAATTCTAGTACTCAAGAATTCGAAAAGCTTTCCAGTAGAAATTGAGCCAGGGAAAACATTAAACATCAATCCAAACCTTGCGACCAGTGAGTTGGAACAGCTAATCACTCTAATGAAACAACATAAGGGAGCCTTTGCTTGGGAGTATACAGACATGAAAGGAATTGCTTCTAATCTGTGTACCCATAACATTTATATTAAGAGCGACTCCAGGCCTGTGTGTTAAACATAACGAAGGATGAACCCAAACCTAAGGGACATATTGAAAGAGGAGATTCAAAAACTTTTGGAAGCAAGATTTATATACCCGGTTTCAGACAGTGAGTGGGTTTCTCCACTCGTGATTGTTCCAAAGAAGAATGGGAAATGGAGGGTCTGCGTGGATTACAGATAATTGAACAAAGCAACGCAGAAGGACCACTTCCCCTTACCTTTTATCAATCAAGTCCTTGATACGTTGTCTGGGAAGAAGTATTTTTCCTTTCTGGATGGCTTTAGTGGCTATAACGAAATCCAGATTGCTCCAGACAACCAAGACAAAACCACTTTCACCTGTCCCTGGGGTACTTTTGCATACCAAGTACTTCCTTTTGGGTTGTGCAATGCACCAGCCACATTTCAAAGAGCAGTGATGGGAATATTTTTAGAGATGGTAAACGACTACATGGAAATTTTTATGGATGACTTCACTCCATACGGTAGTAGTTATGAAGAAGCACTGAAAAATTCAGAAAAGGTCTTGAAACATTATGAACAAAGCCAGCTCTATTTAAGCATTGAAAAGTGCCACATGATGATGAGCGATGGCATAGTTTTGGGGCACTTCATCTCTTCTGATGGTATCCAGATAGACCCATCCAAAATTAAGGTAATTGAAAATATACCAACTCCTAGAACACAAAAATATTAGGGCATGTTGGTTATTACAGAAGATTCATAGAAATTTTTTCCAAACTAGCTTCTCCTTTGTTCACCTTGTTGATGAAGGATGTACAGTTTGTTTGGAATGATACATGCCAAACAACGTTTACTGAAATTAAGAAAAGGTTGTCTACAACACCCATATTACAAGGGCCCAACTGGGTTATGCCTTCTCATATTTCTTTAGATGCTTCAGACACTACCATTGGAGCAGTTTTAGGATAGCAGGAAGGTAATGCTCCCTATGCAATTTATTACATTAGTAATAACTTATCCCCTGCTAAACTAAACTATACTGTCACAGAGAAAGAATTCCTTGCCATAGTTTATGCCATCAACAAATTTAGACACTACATTACCCGATACTCCACTTTTGTGCACACTGATCATTCTGCCATCAAATATTTAATGAATAAACCAATCACTAATGCCAGAGTTACTAGATGGTTGTTAGTGTTACAAAAATTTGACATCACAATTATTGATAGATTAGGGAAGGAAAATGTTGTTGCAGACTTTTTATCTCGACTTACTAATAGTTATGACAATCTACAAGTCGAAGATTCCTTCCCTGATAAACATTTGTTTGCAGTATCAACTCATTCCCCATGGTATGCAGATATTGCTAACTTTTTGGCTGCAGGTAAGCTCCCAGCACATCTGTCGAGAGAGAAAAAAGAAAAACCATACAACAGAGTACTAGGTATTGCTAGATTGATGGACATATTTTCCACACAGGGCTTGACTTAGAAATCAGAAAATGTGTTAGACAAGATGAAATTTTTAGTATCCTTAAAGCTTGCCATGATGAGCCCTGTGGGGGACACTTTGCTGATAAAAGGACAGGTCATAAGGTCTTGAGAATGGGTTATTTCTGGCCCACATTGTTCAAGGACACAAAGAAGTATGTTCAGGAATGTGATTGCTGCCAAAGGATGGGCCAAACCAACAAATTAGATGAAATGCCTTTGCAGCCATAGCTCATGGTGGAACCATTTGACAGATGGTCTCTGGATTTCGTAGGGCCTATCAATCCTCCCTCAAAACAAAAATTTCACATCTTGATTTGCACATATTACATGACCAAATGGGTGGAAATTGTAGCCTTGGTTAAAGCTAATGATCAGGCTGTGATTGATTTCCTGTATGAAGAAATTTTTACTCGGTTTGGATTACCCAAGGAAATCATCACAGATGGTGGACCGCAGTTTGTGTCTCACAAACTGGAAGCATTGTTATAGAAATTTCATATTCAGCACAGAATAACCTCGCCATATCATCCACAGGCCAATGGCCAAGTGGAGAGTTCAAACAAGGTCATCGAGGCTATTTTGACAAAGACAGTGAAAGGCCATCGTAAAGATTGGGCTGAGAGACTTCCAGAGGCACTATGGGCCTATCGCACTACATGGTGTAACACCACTGTTTTTTCCCCATATGAGTTAGTGTATGGTAAGAATGATGTTTTCCCAATTGAATTTGAAATCAGAACTTTGAAGACAGCTGTAGAAGCAAACCTTGATTTATCAGAAGCACAGAGGAACCAATTGAATCAACTTAACGAATTGGATGAAAAACGCACAGTAGTAGTAAATCATACAACTTTAATCCAAGAGCAACGCTCTAAATGGCATGATAGATTCATAAAGAAGAAAGTCTTCCAGGAAGGAGACTAGGCTCTATTATATGATTCACGGTTTAAGAGGGATTTCAAGGGCAAGTTGCGCACTTGCTGGTTGGGACTTTATCAGATAGATCGAGTATTCAATAATGGAAAAGTCCAGTTGATCACCATTAATGAAAACAAGACACCATTATTTTCGAATGGTCATCGGTTGCGACTATATCACAAACTGATCTCAAAGGATGCTTTCGTTTCACATGTTGCAGCTGATCCAGAATATCAATTAACGCCAGGGCAAGGATTTTTCTCAACCCTTATGAATTTTTAAGAACTGCAATATCCACACACAATTTTTACATAAATAATTTATTTTTCATTCTGTATTTTATCTGTTTTTCATTTTGCGTTTCATCGGGTTTGTTTTGAAGGATTGTGTGCAGGAATTAACTAGAGGAACAACAGTTGTGACTGGGCCAGACGATTGCAGACACCTTACATTGTTTCCTGATCTAATAAAGCTCTCTTGAAGAAGATGGATGATTCATTAGTTTTCAGTATCGAGCTGAAAAATCCGCCCATTACTCATTTTGCACAGCTGCGACTCCTTACCTTGCTCATTCTTCCAAGTTTCGCAGCTGTAACTCCGTTATTTTCCATTCAGTTCACTTTTCCAAACAACTGCGACTCCGCTACTTTTTCCCATTCTACCAAGTTTCGCAGCTGTGACTCTGCTATTTTTATCCAATTCTCTTTTTATAGCAGCTGCAACTCCGTCATTCTTGACCATTCCACCAAGTCTAGCAGCTGCGACTCTACCATTCTTTACCATTCTACTAAATTTAACAGCTGCAACTCCGCTATTTCCATTTCATTTTCACCTTTTTCCAGCAACTGCGACTCTGCCACTTTTGCCTATTCTGCCAAGTCTAGCAACTGCGACTCCGCTGTTTCCATTTCATTTTCTCCTTTTTCCAGCAGCTGCAACACCTCTATTCTTTCCCATTCCGCCAAGCCTAGCAGCTACTACTCCGCCATTTTTTCCTTTTCTCCAAAGTTTTGCAGCTGGAACTCTGCCATATTTCACCGAACTCTACTCAAGTATTCATTCTCAGCTCCTCTTATTCATCAACTGCGACTCTGTTAGATTTTCTGCCTCTTAGAACAGTCTCGCCGCTAATGATCTTACATGGATCTAATTTAAATGATGACTCCACAGCTCGAATCGCAGTCTTCCAAGAATGATGATAACTATTGGGCCATCCTGTGTACCTCTCAGCATGAATGCACGTATCAGCCCGGTTGGTGGTGTCCAACACATCTCGACACATGCATATTTTACGAGTGATGCGACTGTGAATATAATGCCATCGAAGAATGGTGGCTTGAGCATTAATTTTGAAGGTACGTGTTCTAACTATAATCATGATTAGGCATCTATTGATGTTGCAAGAAGTAATGGTTATACTCGTTATTTACCCCTGTGATAGATCCATAGCAAATCAACTGAACCAAAATCACGTTTAAAGCTGTTACCCGTACTTATGATATGAATGTCGTTCTACTTGACCTGTGCAATAATCCTGCCACGGGTTTTATCCCAAAACTAACTGTGCCACCTTTCCAAAAATGCTCAATTCAAACTTCGACTATCCATCAACTGTGTCTGCATGTAGTCAGTTCGATGTTTGAAATTGTAATTGGTGTATTCGTTACAATATTTCACAAAATTATTAGTGGTATGGGTATCCCTGTGAGGTATGAGCCTTTAACAATAGAATCTCTGTATAAGAACAAAGATGTCTTTTCTATTTTTCAAGAAGTAGGGTGGACATATTATTTTCAACGCTTGAATGGTTTTCATGAGGAAACAACCCTTGAATTTTATCAAAATTTGACGAGCACTCATTCAGAGGTTTGAGGCATAAGGGTATATGTTTCAGAGGTAATCTTGGCAGTGGTAATGGGACTTCCCAGAATCAGGGCAATGCTGGTTTAATCAAAAACGCTATCACCCGACTGCAACTGAGGATTTCCTGGCGGCAGGGGAGAGTGTTCGACAATGGAATAGAGGAACAGCGCTGGAGACTCTTTTGAGTACTTGGGATCAAGTTTCACTCTTCTTAAAGAATATATCACATGTGAAGGGAGGTACAGTGTTGTTTGCATTTATGAATTTTTCCTCCTATCACATTTACGTTATCGCAAGCTGCTAAATATGACATACTATCTTCTTAGATCTTTGCAATGCATGTCTTATTATACTAAAAGAGCTCAACACCCCTTATCATCCCTCTCAAATTATGGGCTAATTAAACTATTAATCTTACGGGCCCTGGCATATAACAAGCTAACTTGGGGGTAACTTCTGGTTCGTCCAGGGGCACCCCGTGAATTCTCTGTAAAGATAGTGGATGAGGACTGGAGTTCCTCAAACTCATTTTGGGGGGAGATTGGAACACCAGAATTTTGATTGGAGGATGAAGAGGAGATTGAAACTAGGGTAGCTAAAACTAAAATAGTAGAAGAGGAATGTCAGGCAAAAGTAGAAGCAGAAAGCAGCCTAGAAGATCTGAATGTTGAAACCTCCCCTAAAATAAGAAGAGCTTTAATTCAAAAGGAGGGATTTGGCTCTGTTTCTAGGGCGATAGGATTTTTCCTACCTCGAAGGAGAAAAGAAGGGATAATGAGAAAGGGCTAGACATCCAGCCTAACGAAAAGGAGAAAAATCAAAACAGCTACTACAGCAGAAGCAGGCCAATTTATTGGGGTAGAAATCGATATTCCCATCTTAAAATCCTGACCACTTGCTGATACACAAGAACCTGCTGTAGAAGAGCCTCAAATAGAGAATATTCTGTTTGAAAATGAGCTGTTAAAGGAGGAGGTGCAAGTGATTCATGCAGAATTAGAAAAATGGAAGGAGACATGCCAGAAACAGGAAAAGAAATGTGTGAATGCAATGGTGGAGGATACAGACCAATTGGGGAATTTATCGTCCATTCAGGGGAATGAAGGACAACAAGAAATGATATGCCCGGAATGTGGAGATATTTTTAACATGGAAGCGCATAAAGTTACAGTAGTGGACCTAGCATTACAGAAACCTGCAGGAGCAAGACAATTATAGCAATTATCCCAGGGCACGGCCTCATTGTTTCAGGAACATTGAACCGATTCAGCAAGCCAAAAGAATCAAGAAACACGACGTTGTTACACAAGAACTAGCGTCCTCAAAATTTATTTTGTTGGAATTACAACTCAGGAAGAAGATGCTGAGACGGGGATATAAGGAAAAGATATTGTTTCAGAAGGACCAATACAATTGAAAATATGGTGAGTTCCAATATAAGATGAAGCTGCTATGGGTAAGGAGAGGTTGTCACACAAGAACCAGCGTTTCCTATGGCTAATTGCAAAATTGATTCCTTCAACTCACTTGCATAATATGAACGAGGATCAAAGTCGGGATCAAACTAATCGGCTGTTGCATGAGGACATGCAATTGGATAGTTGGGGGAAGATGTTGGGCCCTAGAAATGCCCCTTTTGACCATACATATTTCATCATTTTTCCCAGTTAGACCCTACTTTCATAAACCATATACATGCCTTTTTCCAGATGAATCAGCAATCTTAACAAGGTATAATTCATTATTGCTTCATTTAATTAAATGCATAAGATTGTTATGGTTATGAATTCTAGCCTTCGATTTATGCTAACCTGTGTTGATTTCATTAAGTTAAGATCAAAGCACAGGTGTATCAGACGCAATGCCTTTAGAAAGAATCATATGTGGGGTTATTTGTTACTCTTCTGATTTGATTCCTCATATTTCAAGGGACAACGCATCTCTCCACGTGAAGCTGTAACAGGTCGCTGAAACAGAGCATAGCTGCAATAGAAAGGATGCCTCCCAATTTGTTAAAAAATTGATCCATTGACTGCTAGAGTAACAACATCCTTCATGATTAACGACCTCATTCATTATGGCTGTAACAGTTTAGATGTAACTCTGCAGCACGAAGATCAGAGATCTTCATTGCTGCACGAAATTAGTGTATCATGAACTGTATCTTGCATGTATAAATATGGGAAGGCTCTCAGAGTCTTGGGTTGGTGAATTATCGTTTTGTACGGGTTGTAACAGAGATTGATACTATGGATTACCATATTTAATGAAGAGAAAAGTTATTTCCATTTATTTGTCTTAATTTGTGGTAGTTCACGACGTCTCTCTTAGAAGGCCAAGGCCCGCCTTCTCACTGAGATTGTCGAGTTAAGTAGGTAGTTAGATTTATTTATTTTATTTTTTGTTGTGTGTTGTGGAATCGCATTAGGCGTATTGCTGATAGCTGGAACAGAGAAATTACGATCACATTCTTTTCTTGGTAGTTTGATTAATTGCATTCTGAATAGCTGCAACTGTGTGGTGTGACAGTCAACTGTGTAGGCTAGTTTTGATTATGCATGTGTGTTCAATAGTTGTTACAGCCAATCTCATCTTCCATTCCTTTCAGTCATTTATGCTTCCTAGGATTTCCAATGGTTATCAATTTATAGTTCAGGCTTATTTCTTAATTCTTGTTGTTGTTGTATCTTTATTGAATTCATAGATTAGACAGATTATGATTGAGTAATAGTAGCTACTGGATGGATCGTTTTGGTAAAGTTTTAGTACTGCAGTTTGATAATTATAGGATTTAACTTCTTGCAAAAGTAATCTAGTTCATTTTCATTCTTAGATTAGTAACTGCTAGGTTGATTTCTGTAGGAAGGTAGTTGCACTTTGAATTCCTAGATGTATGAGTTAGATTAGTTTCTGTATGGAATGAGTTAAGCTGAGCAGATAGGTAGGATTATCATCTTCATTTATTTAATAAACTGCTGGAAATGTTTATGCATAGATTGTGCTTATTTCCATTGAAATAAAAGACTTCCTTGGGTTTGACAATTTATATTGAGCATCTTGTGTGTTAGTTGTAATTAATTGACATATAGGGTGACCAACAGGTAATTTACCTAATCCACTACCAATTTTTAAAAATTTGAGACATCACTTACATCCTTTTTGAAGGAATATTTCTAACATGATTTCCAGAGAGAATAAAGAACAAAATTTTGTATGCATTGTCAAAGGAAAGTGTAATGTCTGAAAACGAGCAAGTTACAATATTCAAGCATGGATGCCTGCCAATGATTGTTTCCTTAAAGCAAGGAATATAATTTCTGCTAATTTTTTTTCCAACAGTGATGTGAGAAGGAACATTCCTAGAAGAGGTGCTTGAGGGTTTCAGGTGTTCCGAAATAAAGGAACTTGTCATCTGCAATTCCACTTCTATCAATGTGTGGATTCTGTAGGAAACCCTTGGTACAATGCTAGCCATGAGAATACTTTGAGTTTGTAGGAGAGATCATGTAGGATCAACCATTTATTTTTTAGGCAATCCATTAGAATTCACCATCTAAAGAAGACCATATTGCATTGAAAACTGAGACTAGTGGGGTCTTTTTATGTATGAAAAGGACAAGTTTTTGTTGTTATATTAAAAATATGGCTTATTATAAGCCTATTTTCAATCCCTCAAAATTTGTCCCTTTATAACATTATTCACTTTTGGTAGATCTTCATATTTAATGAGACCCTGTAGCTCCTAGATAGTAACTCTGTTGGCTGAAAACAAGCCCTTGATGGTATGTGACAAGTGACTGCAAAGAGTCTGACTAAATTAAAAAATAATCACACTTTGAAAATAAATAGTAATTCTTTCTAAGAGCAAAAAATAAAATTGGGAACTCAAGCTTATCATAAACCCCATGCACATATTAGTTACAAGGGCTTGTCTAGGTTGCTGAAACTCAACAGCTTGCTCTTAGAAAGAATTACTATTTGAGTTCACATGCACTGTGTCTTTGCAACAGATGTTAATTACAGTGTTTCAACAACCTTCGCAATGTGAGCATCTGTAAATATTTCAAATTTATTTATACAGAACTGTCATATGCAAATGAAAATTGAATACTCACAAAGCTGCCACATTTTATGCGTCCACATTGCCTCCAACAAATGCTTCCATATTTTGTCGCATGGCCTGACAGTTTCATTTGTCTCACAAGCCAACAACTTTGTTAAATTTTAAACCATGGTAGGAAGATTCTGAAACCAAAATTTAAACCCTCATATCTAGGAGGCTTCAGACCTAAGCACAAGTCAAAACAGTAAATTTATAATGATGTAAATTACAAACACATAACACTGAGATATGAACAACAAGTATACAAATCTGATCTCTCAAACATGGTTCTGTATTCTTTTCACTGGAAGAAATACAATGATCTAGCTCAAAAACCTACCTTCTAATCACTAGCTCTGCCACAAAAGGTGACAGAACATTAACACCCACTCTGAATTCTTTGATAGATGAAGGAAATGGTTTTACAAATTTAGAATCCATAAACTTCGAGGTAACCCCCAAGCTCCAACCATAAATTTAGCCTAGAATAGTGCACAAAGAATAGCTGGAGGAGGTTTCCTAGATAAGAGAGAATTGATGGAGTATTTAGCACATAAAAGCATGTGCAACCTCCTAGGGATCAACACCCTCCTCCTAGAATAGAAATATGAAAAACACATGGAAAAAGGCATATATTCTAATAATCGACAAAAAACATTCAACTATCTACACAAAACCACTTTTCTAAAAATAGAAAAGCAGGTCTAGAAAATAGGAAGGCTAAAAACAACCTCAACTTCTACCTATATCTATTTCCCCCATAAATTCTCCTACTATTGTTGATGTGCCCTCATTCTTTGCACATAACCAACAGAGTGCTCCATGCTGGTGGAGATACATATACCAAGCAACAAGAAAAATATAACACTCCCCTTTTGCAAGGAAGTTGTACTACATCAAACCTAGTCTCTCACTCAACATCTCAAACTTACCCTTTTCCAACGCCTTTGTTAAAAGCAAAAGCAGGATAAAGAAAAATCAAAATCAAAATCAAAATCAAAAGTAGAAATAAAATCAAAGCGGAAAGCAAGGAAAAAGCTAAATTAGAAATCAAATCAAAGCAGAAAACAAGGAAAAAGCTAAAGCAAAAAGCTAAGCAAAGAAACCTTATCCACTCCATGAGGGAACCTTAGCATATATTACTTGCTCAACAAGTCACCTCAATCTATAAAAGAAGGATTACAACTCCATTTTACATCTTTTGACAGTTGAAGAATTGGACTGAGTGCTATTGTGCATCAGTAACTTGGGAGATATGCCCCTAGTCCAAGCTTGGAGATGTGCCCCTACTTCCTGTGAGAGGATTATGGTATTCATCCATTGTCATTGAGATTTATTTCAGGAACTAAATTATACACCAGTGGAGTATGAGCCTATGACAGAGATTTGATATCCCTCCATGCAGATCTATGAGTAATTTCCTAGAATTTTCCTGATGAAAGAGTTTCTTCTCGTTGTATCTCATTCTTGAGAACTATTTGATGTATGAATCAGATATTGATGGCTGATATTACTATAATAATGGATCTCTGATGCCAATTATGAATTTATACTGAATAAAAATCCGATTCCAATACCTCTTCTTGCACCTAGTCTAGATTTCAATGAAAATGAGTTAGTTTCTAGAATCTATATGGTAAATGAATGCATATTGATCCAAATGAAGTGATTTATATTTATTATGTTATTTAGAATTGCATATTAATCATTCCAATATTACTATCAGAAATTCGTGAGCCTCTCATACTGTTTTGGAAGTCTTGAATTTGGCCTAGTTGTGCAAATCCTAGAAGGCAATTTTTCTTGTATTATTGTGAGACATTCTCAGAACCTTCCCAAACTTGCTGGAGTGAACCTAGAATTTCCATTGACTTATATTTTATGTTATTTATCCTCCCTAAGTCAAACTCCTTCACCATTGGTTCTCAGTCAATGCTTAGTTGATGTTCTAGTTTGCATATGTTGGGGTGCCTTGGAGTAGACTTCATACTGGATGACATTCAAAAATTTAATGGTCCCCGTACATTTTTCAAAGGTTATGTCATCTAGAATATTCCTCATTACTTCGATATTCCTTTGATTTTGCCTACCTACAGTCAAACTAGTCACCAAAGTTCATTGTTTTTCCTTGAGTCTTGTAGGAGAGTGAGTTAGTGTATCACCAATACTGGTTGGTACATTATAGTGGTATCAAAGCAATTTCCTTATATCATCTCGTGGAAAGTAAATAACATATGAATAAATATCTCAGAACTATCTTCAAGTTGCAGTTATGGAACTAGAAACAATCATGGAAGATGAAGGATTCGAGTTATACGTCAAAGCAATTTCCTTATATCATCTCGTGGAAAGTAAATATCATATGAATAAATATCTCAGAACTATCTTCAAGTTGCAGTTATGGAACTAGAAACAATCATGGAAGATGAAGGATTCGAGTTATACGAGGAAGATGAAATCATTTACATTGATGGAGGCCTACCAAGAGATGAGATGGTTACATTTGTTATCATATGTATAGTGAATACCAATGGGTTGAACCATCGATGGCTAATCCTAAAAGGGATTTAGAAAATATGATATATGCATGTGAAAACTTTCCCCACCACTACCAGGAGTATCTAGCCTTGGGAGAAGAGATTCGTAAATCCATTTCCTTCAAAGATTATTTTATTGCAAATTTGGATTTGATCCCAACGATGTAGATGTGGATTCTTTTAAGAGCAGCAAACCATCCATGGAGGAACCAAGTTTTCCTACTTCCCCAATCAAAGAAGAACAAAGAGGAATCGAAAGTAAAGCCTCATTGGATGCCATTGTTTCTAGCATGAAGAGACTTTTCAGATTCTCTTCAAAAAAATTCTCCAATAATATTGATTCTAAGGTTACCAAGGAGCAAGATGCATCAGCTATATTGAAGGATCAAAAGCATAGTAACAATCAGCCATCAAAGGAGAGGAGCAACAATCTTCCAAGTGAAGAGCAATGTGCTTCCTCTAATGAATGCATTGAACAAGAAAAATAAGACTTCAAGCTAAGGAAGAAAGGTAAATCTGATTTTGGTAGCAACAATTCCTTCTTGCATCAATTTGAAGAATATCCCACTGATTTAATCACAAAAGAGATTGAGGAACACCCTAAGAGGGTAGGCCAAGCCACCATGCAAGAAATTGTTCACAATGTTGAGATTGAATCCAAGCATGGAAAATTTTAGGGGCTAATATTATCCCATGGGCTATATTTAGGGGTTTTAAATTTTCAATGCGTTATTTCTTTATTAAACACCTATTAGGTATGATTAGCCCACATTTTATTTATTTATTTTTAATGAATATAAGATTAGCCCCATAGATTATAAAAAGGGGAAGCAAGATAAAACAATTTCGCCCCTCTAAATGTTGATTTAAACCTATGTTCACCCACAAAAATCGCTAGGGAGCACCCACTAGCTCATAATTTCTAGAAATGGTAGTTTCTAGGGGCTCTTTCGCCTTCTATTGATAATGGAAATCGAAGTTGGAGTTACATTAGTCCAAATTTTATGGGTTGAACTTCGTTTTACAAGTTGCTTAATGTCCACATGATAAGGGCAGTTGATATTTACTGTCGGGTCTTATAGTGACCCATTTGCATCTAGCAGAGTTCTAAATCCCATCGCCTCAAATCCAAAGTTTCATCAAGAAACATGGGGATTGTGAACCTCAAGATTGGTGACGCGACAATAACGTTTTTGTGGGTTTTGGGGGCATCATGCAAGGAGTTTGGGACTTCATTAATAGATGCATGTTTGGGTGTGCTGGGGGCCTTGATGCTTCTTATAACCAGTGACATTTTGTTTCTACTTATGTTTGTGTTCTCCTTTATGAGACAGACCATGGGTGGAGCAATCTAGAATCTCACTGTCTTTGCTGCTTCTTTTGATTTGGATGTCGGGTATTTTGACATGATTCTTGTTTTTTTATTGAATTTTATGGTTCTCAAAATATTTTTGTAGGGTTGAAATTGTATTTTTTGGTTGGTTAGCCTACTATTGTGGCATGAATGTTTATCTTTTAGTAATGGGGAATACATTAAATATAGACTTACAGAGCTGGAAAAATGGTTATGTGAAGCATCAGAGAAGGTATGGAATGCTTAACTCTATTCTTTTGGCTGCCACGTAGAAAGGTGTACATCATGCTATGTTAAAATTGATGATATTGTGCATTATTTGACTGAATCTTCCTAAATTGAGTATGTAGGGGCATCTTGGGATGAAATAAGATACAAAAGGAAAGTTGTTAGTTTCTTGGTAAGATTCTTCCACACTTGTGATTCATTAAAAGCATACCTATATGCATTGGTATTTCTCTCTTAAAATGATTTTTGGTAAGGTGTGTGCATGAATAAGGTATTGGTGGGCCCTTGTAATAGTATGGAGAGCTAAATGAAGATCAAGGTTTTGGTGGTATTTCATATTAACATTGAGTCTATTTGTCCTAGCTCTCTTACCTAGTGTACAAGGTAGTCATCCATTGTCATGGCATTCAGATGTCCAGCATGTAGATATCTAGAGATATGCTTCTGATTGAAAGTAATATTTCGTGCAAATTCAGTTGTTACCTCAAGCATTGCTACAATAGTCTCCACACTATCAAACAAAGTCTCCTTGTCCTCCTACGATCATAAATGTCCATTAAATAGATCCATGAGATGTTACCCTACAAGAGACGATCCAATTCCATTTAAAATTTTAGAAGTTAAGCACCATCTATTTTCATATTTGTTGCTTATTATTTTCTCATTAATCCCTTTCTGGGAAACCTACAGAGTTTAAGGCATGCCCCCTTAAACATTAAATGGCATGCAGTACTCATTGTTTCCACAAAAGGATCCATTCCACTCTTACATTTCATGTGACATACAAATTCTGATCAAGAGTGACAAACAAACTACACACTAAAAAGGAGAACATGGAAAGGTACCACAACACTTCTAATACCTTAGGTCTGATGCAACAACATAAATATATTGAATGCATCTTATGAGAACCTAATCATGAATGCAGAGAAAAACAATGTTTATGATTGGACCTTGATTATTGGGAAACATATGAATTTTAACGTGAAAATATATCATTAATTGAAATTATTAAATATTAATATTTAAAAGACGATGACCATTGGCATTATATTATGTAACATACATACACATGTCTAACATAGAGTTGTCATTTTCCATAGTAATGGGATAGCAAAATCCCATGAATCATAATAAGATCCAAATTATACTAATATCATGCAAGATATTTATTGCACATAACGGATTACCTATACGTCAACCTACATGGAAATAAAGTTAGTGAATGGGGTACTCTCATAGAATTCAATGCCATTATGGTCATATGGGGAATCAAATAATTATACACATGTTGAACTATTGAACCAGGTTATAAACAACACATTATGAGCATGCATCAATAAAGAAAGTTGGACAAACATTTCCAGCGAAAAGAAAGTTGGACAAACATATTATATATTTTATAATATGTTTTAAAAATTATACTATACATAACATAAAAATACTAATTTAATAATAAAAAAATTAAAAAACGGGAATAGGACAAAATAAATTGAGACATTTTGGGGTTTTTTTATTTTGGCACTTTTGATGTTTAACATTTTTATTATCTTCGGGTATAGGATCTGCAAATTGGTTCATTTCGAATACATATATGGTGGTTCCGAGTGCCGAATAGTAGGATTAATATTAATATTATAAACATATTAATATTAACATTTATATTTATATTCATATTCTAGTTTGAGTGTTTGGGAGGAATGATTGTTTTCCTTTCTACAGATTCAATTCTTGTAAGTGACATTATAATCTTGTTGGGCCCTTATTGTGATGGTTGTATTTCTGGCCATACCTATATTCTCTAACTAGAATAGAAGGTGTTGGCATTCTCCCAGTGGACTAGCCCTCTAAAAAATCATGAACCACCATTTCAAAACAAAAATTAATACTCATATTCATATTTATATTAATATTAAAAAGTATTAAGAACATATTATATAAATATTAGTTTTTGACAATAGCTATTTTGAATGCATTAATTTAATTGTTTTCCTTATTTAATCCAATACTTGACTCAACCACACTATGTCGAAGGAGGGAATATTTTTTTTTCTTGAAATAGGAGTCACTAGCACTTTCTATGTCGAAGGAAGGGATTTTTTTTTCTTGAAATAGGGGTCACTAGCACTTTCAAATGTAGGGAGATAGCCAAGGGGGGGATTTTCAACTTTCTGAGCTTAGACAAAGTGACAGTAATGGCACACGCTTTTGGTTTGTAAATTAATGGAGGCCAAGAAGTTAACAATTTTTGGCGATCATGACTCAAAATACATGCACTTGCCAAAACTTTGATAGATTGACAAAAGGGTCAAATGTTGACAACTTTCATCAAATGAAACATGGACGTGACCGACATGACGAGCGAAATCCAATGGTATAAAAATATGACATGATGATCCTTATAGCGAAAAAAAACCAACTCCATGGAACGATTCAACATGACACATGATTACACAATATGAAACTTGTCAAGTGTGCCGAAGGGGGCATACGGATGTGAAAATAGTGATGCAAGGCATGGATACAACAAGCACATCGCCCTATATAGAAACGTATAGACATAATGGCCTAATTGTGACATATTTTAATAGGTTCTCATTTGGATACCCATTTCCATACTAGTCATTAACAATGCTCCTTAAACAAATTGTAATTGGGGATTAAAATTAGACAATAAAAACAA
Organism: Larix kaempferi; assembly: GCA_027924585.1. Lineage (NCBI taxonomy): Eukaryota > Viridiplantae > Streptophyta > Pinopsida > Pinales > Pinaceae > Larix > Larix kaempferi. The sequence continues at coordinate 8,809,053 of BSBM01000019.1, forward strand.
TATCTAAAGTAGATCATATTGAAGAAGAGGGAATTATCCATTGTATGAACAATGGGAAATTGCAATTTTGATGATAAATTTTTAAAATTTCATAAATTTTAACGCTGCAGATGGATTCAGAGACCCCATTTTAAGGGGGTATCTGAATCCATCTTCAACATTAAATTTACAAAATTGTAATAAAATTATTACAATTTCATAATCTTTAACAATAGACAACTTATATAATTTTAACTTCGATTTTCTAGTCATATTTTGTATCCCATGACTAAATTAGTTATATCTTGTATCTCATTACTAAATTAGTCATATTTTTTATCCCATAACAAAATTAGTCATTTTTAGTTGTAATCACTTAAACTTGCTCAAATTTGGTCACATTTCACTTTAAAACACTGTGGTGACCAATTGCTTTGGTTGTTTAGTCATTTATTTACTTGGTAACCAATTTTTTTGGTCACTAGGTCATTTATCACCCTTTTTTCTACTTGGATGCCCTTTCAAGTTTTTTAGCGAGTATGAAAAGGACAAGACTACTCGACAATCTTTTTATGTTTTAAGTATTCTAAAAAGATATTAAAAATAACTCCATTCCAATGGGATCCTTATGGGGGCGTCCAACAATATATGAGAAAGAGAGGCATGCAACACCTTCTCAAATTTGTGGTAAAACTAAAAAGGCTCTTGATCCTATGAGAAAAACTTAGCATGGGAACCAAAATGGCAAGGGGGTGCTGAATAAGGTGTCCCATGTTAGGTAGGCTCTTCTGTTGGACTGGTGAAAAATGCAGATAAATATGGATGACACACCAATATCCAACATGTTTGACCCTATGGAAAATTTGGGTGGAAAAAGGTTCAAATGCATCATAACAGTGGGGAAACCTAAACCTATATGCAAGGTTATAAAAATACCTGACTGGATTAAGAAATAAGCATAAAATGATCCCTAAGCAACCATGAATCCATCTAATATTCATGTCTCCAAAAAACAACAGTACCAAGATCATATCTAAAAAATGTAAAAAGAAAGATCTAATACAGGTCACTTTGGTAGAAATACTTTCAACTTCAGTATCTTCAACAATATTCATAACCAAGGAAAAGTTTACCAGTGAAGACTCAAGAGTTCCCAATATTGGGGACCTATAAGCAATAAGATCAAACCAATGAGGAAGATCAAAGCTGAAATAAGAAAATGAGTCTACAGGAATAGACTCGTCATCGTGGAAGTCAAAATATCTACTAGAAAAATCAAACTCATCAGGAACACTAACTTGCAAATCAATGGCAGAGTCCAAAGACTAAAAAATGACAATGTTTGAGGATTTATAAACATGGATATCATACTCAAAAGGCAAAGTGGGGTTGGATTTGATTGCAACTGGGTCCAATCTAGGGAGATGATCCTTGGGAAGGATTTAAAACTCCAAAGGAATGTCAGACTATATCATAGACTCTAGGAAAACATTATTTGAAGAAAGTACATCATCCCAGATAGAACACCTATCAAAACATTCACTTGGACCAATAGGGTGGAGAGAAGGCTCTAATTCCCCCATTGGATGGATCACTTGGTTAATTTCTGAAACCAAGTCCCAAGAAGGTAAGCATGGATGCAGAGGCTTCTTCTCAGTAGCAATTGGATGAGAGGGATATAAGGCATAATTCACCTGTGGTGAGGAAATGTCTACCAAAAAACTAGGAATAGACAAACGATATACTTGGTCTAAATCAGGGTAATGAGGAGGATCAACAAATGCAAGCTTATCAATAGTGACAATGCTTCTATTGTGAGGAAAATAGATCACTCGAAAGAGCGTAGACACCACAGCATGCATAGCATATATGTAATCTCGCCCAAGGAGCATATTGAAGTCCAAAGGGTCCTCCATAACCATAAAATTGACTAACACAACCTTCCCACCTAAAGTAACAGGAAATTGAGGAAGAAATCCCAAAGTTTCATTGGGTCTTCTATCAAAAGCCAATGGTTGAGAAATAGTCGACACAAGGTTGTGATATCCCATACCTTTCCAATCATGTACGAATAAAATAATAATAAATCTCCTTCATCTACAATACAACAAGCAATTGTGTAGTTTTAACTTGAACCTTTATTTGAAAAGGTGATGCAGAAGCAAGTCATGGCTCAACTAGACTATCCCAATCAAAGGAATCAATCCTAGAGCTTGGAAGGGGTTCATTCGAAGAGAACTGAGTGCCCCTTGTCTAGAAATTTCTAAAATGGAAGTGAAGAAAACATGATTTTTAGACACATCACTCTTTAAAAGAGGAGTGTGATTGATCGAAGATTGCATTGATTCAACCACTTGATGCTCATCACTTTCTAAAGGAAGAGTGGGATTGTCCAAAGATTGCATTGGTTCAACACTCTCTAAGGAAGAAGTAGAGTCAGTCAAAGATTGCATTGGCTCGATCACATCATCAACCAAAGGTTGAATAAGTTATTGGGAAATAATAGGTTTTTCAGTAGAAGAAGATCCTTGAGACTCAAACCACACTCTTTGTACCTCTACAATAGCAGGGAAAAGGTGAGTAAGCTGATCTCCCTTGCAAAGCTTACAAGGGAACTTAGGCTTGCGTCCTATTCTTTTAGACTTTCAAAATTTTCATCATGAATTGCATTGGCTAATTGTTTTCCCCCACCATGACTTGCAGTGGCTCGTTGCTTGTGTCCATAATGACTTGCAGTGACCGGTGACTTGTCACTAGTATGACTTACAGTGACTGGTGACATGTCCTCAAAATGACTAGCAGAGGTTGATGACATACTTTCAGTATGACTTACAGTGACTACAAGTTTTCCCCTAGCATGACCTCCATTGGATGGTTGTGGGTTTCCAATATGCCTGACAGTGGTTGGATGGGTGCCCCTAGCATGACTTGCAGAGACTGGTGATAGGTTTATAGTATGACTAGCAATGACTAGATAGATTCCCTCAAAATGAATTGCAGAGGTTGGTGGTGGGTTTCCAATATGACTTGCGGTGACTGGATACGTGCCCCCGGCATGACTTGCAGAGGTTGGGTAGTTTCACCCTTGTTTTCGCATCTTCTTCTTATTCTTTTTCCTTATAATCCTTTTAGACTTTTGGTTACTAGTATCAAAAATTTCACCACATGAGGAAGAAGGAAGAGGAGAAAATGTTACTGGCGAAGAAGAAACATGGTTGTGATGCCCATGATATAAGGTGCTTGCTTGAGAAGCATCAGGAGCATGCAGGGCATTTGGGGTGGAAAATAACCAAATTGGAAGCCCAAGGGTGAATCCAAGATGATTCAAAGTGGCCATCAAGGACATAATTTTGAAGGCTTAAAGATCATAATTTGGAAAATCTAAAAAAGGCTAGATCCCCAATAGACCCAATAAACCTAAAAAACAATTTAAAAAAAATTGTTTTCTTGAAAATTCTTGCCCTATTTTTTGGTCAACCAAGACACATACGTGATTTTGACCACTATCACCAGCGTATTTCCCATAAATATGTGACTTTATACACTATATCCCACGTATTTTCCCTGTATACGCAACTATTGACATTGTCTCTCGCGTATACACAGGTGAGCAATGGGTCACTCGCATATGTGTAGAGACAGAGAAATTTAAAAATAGGCTATCCTACAGGAGTAAGACGCAACTGTGTGTATGCATAGGTAGCATATGAAGCTGGGGACAGTCAAAATTTGAAAAAATCACTAAGCTATAAACTCGTATTTGCAAATTTATGAAGGATTTAACCAATTCTGTGATGAGAAAAATTCCCCAATAATTGTTTGGGTTCAACTGTTGCAGAGCAGAAATATAAATTAACTAAATTCTTTAAACAATCAAAAATTTTCTTTAATCAAATAGTTGGAATATACAAGGTTAAAGGTAAATATTCAGTTTCCAGCGTTTGAACATGATTCCTCTGGTCTTGAGCTTTGCTCGTTAGCTTAGTCTATTTGGTGCAAACCATGAAATGTAAACAACAAGAAGTGAAAGCAATAATAATAACCAACAAATCATAAAAGAACAATTTCATAATTATACATTCCTGAAACCTAATAATGTGGTTGTTGTTTTGAAGCTGAGTCCTGGGTTCTTCCTCCCAATCTATTCAAGCACTCTAAACTTGCCTCAAGGTTTTCTCACACATAATATGCTCAAGATATTTTGAAGGAAAAACTATTGCATAATAGGGTTTGTGGTTGAAAGAATGGAAATTAGAATTCCATATAAAGGGACAAGGGAGTTGCAAACTTGAGGAAAAGGATTGTGCACATATGAGAAAGGGTTTCTTCTCATGGAAAAACTCACCAAGAACTTGGACAAGGTGGTTGTATAATTCTCTCTTTGTATATAAGAGTGTAACTTCAAAAAAAATTGTCCTATGCTCTTTTCTATCTTTGAAAAGAGTAGTTAGCGAGTTACTAGAAGTTATTCACGGGATTTGGGAGTTAGGGAATGGATTAAAAACAAAAACTAACCCGTGAAAGTAACTTAATTTTTTATTTATTTTTTTATGTTTACCCTTTTTCATACACATACGCGATTAGGACAACTAGTCACTCGTGTATACACAGGTGAGACATAGGTCACCCACGTATCTATTGAGAAAAAGTGTTTTTTAAAGGGATTTATCAGGAACAAACAAATGTGTTGTGAGGAAAATATACCTATAGTTCAGGGGAGAAACTACCAACTTACAAGTATGAAAGATAGACCTACAAATGTTCTGCAAGTACAATAAGCAAGTGAAGAGATTAAGGTTATAGATAGATGCACCTTATTCAGAAGGTTGATCCCAAGTTTCCTCTTCCTTGCTCTTTGATGCTATTCAATGTTGCAATGCCCACACCTGCAAAACAACTTGATACCTTTCTCAAATACATTTGACTACATATATAGGATTGATATTCATGACAGAATAAGACATCAAACTATAATCAAACTGTAATCAAATCTAAAACACACATGAATAGGTCATATTTGGAAAGGGAAGAACATCTTATCTTTATTAATGAATGAAGAAAGTACATAAAGTTGTACCTTCCTTCAAACTTGGCACTTCACGAAACCTAGATTCAAGGTCTCCTGCTTCTGTTCTCCAAGGATCCCAACCTCTAATCAGCTATGCTAGGATTTATCAGAAACTGAGGCACAAGAGAGGGGGATGAGAGTCTCCATTCCTCCAGCATAACTTTGTTATAGGATTGGTCCCCTCACATGGCCCTTCTACCTTCCTTATATAGTCAATGAAGGAGAGGAAAAGTAGTTATAACCGATCAGGAGGTTTCCAAACCAACTCATTTCAACCAAAGTTCGATATTTTGATTAGTTCAGGAAAGTGCCCTACTCTTCCTACTGCAAACCAATGCATTTCTCAAGGTGTGCGCTACTTTATTGAAGTAGAGTTGCATATTTTTGAGGGTGTGCACTACTTTATTGAAGTGGAGTTGCATATTTTCCAAGGTGTGCGCTACTCTATAGGCATAAGAGTCGTGCACACATCCTAGTATGCCCTACTCTATGCATAGGAAACCAGCGTTTTTGGAGAAAAATGGCCAAAAACAGGGTTTTTTGATGATTTTCAGGAGATGGTTTGGTCTGGAAAAATGTTCCTAAGGGTTATAACCATCAAATGGGCCAAGAGTGAGGTAATTTCAACCATTTTTAATGTCCCAAATGACCCTTCAATCCACAAGTGTCCTGTTGTGTGACTAAACTTGATTTCAAGAAATGTCATCATGTGACCAAGTGATGCAAGTGTCATCATGGACGAAGAAGTGTCATTTTAAGCTATAACAGATGCCCCCTAATGTATGAGGTCAAAGGGAGTGAGGAAAACAATGCCTGAAATACATTATAAATAACAAAGAGTTGAATCATGGAGGAACCGGAGAAACCAAGAATCATAGGCTCAAATGAAGTACCTGAAAGCAAAGGCAATGTCAGACAATCTCATCCTTTGGGTAACTTTCCATGTTCAAATAGTGGAACATGATCTCCAAAAGGATACAATAATGATCCAAATACTGATGCATATATCATGGCCACTAGAATACAAGTGTGGATCCATGAGGAACATAAGTGTAAACATAGCCACATAAATACAAGGTGGATCTATGTCAAAACTAGAGAACATAGCCATAGAGAACAAGCTAGATCTATGTCTCATCAAGACCCAAAAAGAGTGTGGCTCAGTCTTGCCCAACTTGGGCGATAACATAAATGAGGTGATGCTATCAAGGATCCCAAGGTCTTCATACAAAAACAACCCAAGGTACAAACCTATCCATGCGAATAAATGAGTTGATGTCGAACATGAGAGATATCGTTTGATTACCGGTCATTGATGTATACCATTAACAAACGTGAGGGTGTCCAGCAATAATGAAAATGGAACCCAAGGTACCTAGTTCATTCAAGCAAGTGTGAATAAATGGTCTTGCCGTCGAACACTTGAAGAATCCATCGGATAGGAGACATTGATGTATTCCCATCTATCCAATAGCGAGGGAAACTGCCACTAATGATTGCAATCCCCAAGGTACTAACCGAAAATATAAAATTCATTCCCAGAGCACAATGAGTTGAAGTCGATGGAAAGAATTCCATTGGAAGGGAGGCCTTAAGGCATCCTCCATCATCCAACACAAGGGACACTCAATAGGTGTGAGCTAATTTGGAGTAGGACTGAACACATGATGAAACATACTAACACCAAGGAATGGCCGACTTATGAGGTCAAGGCAACTGTAGAATGGCTGACACAGGTTATATCCTTGAATAGTGAGCACGACACAAGAGTGACTTAGGTAGCTTTTAACACAAAGAGGCCACGATGCAAATCTGCAATGTTGGAGACATTAATAGATTCTCCATATGATTGGAAGACTAACAAAATGAAGGACTAAGAACTCTGATATCAGGTTTATCCTAAGGCCAACACTAGAACCCAACTTGTTTGATAGACTCAAAACAGGTGCTTTGTTCAATGAGATAGTAGACTTGCTACCATCATATTGAAAGATAGTTTAATATTCTTCCCTTCCCTTTCCTTTTTCATTTTTTAACGAGCTTGACAAAGAACCAAAGCATGCTCGATGGTATTTTCATATTTAAGGAGTCTGAAAAACCTAGAAGAAAACTCCATACACCTATCCGTGGATTTTATATCGAGCCTGGATTGGTCTGTGCTCAGCAGTGTTTTCTTGCTTATAGAGTTGAAAAACTTAACAGTCCTCTATCAACCATCTCGTGGATTTCACATTGAGCCCGAGTAGGTGGATGCTCGCTTGGTGTTTTCACATTTTGAGAGTCTGAAAACCCTAAAGACGAATCCAAAGGTCCTTTTTCGTAAAGTTAGTCTCCTTCCTCAAAAAGTGTAAAATAATGGAATAACTCTCCTAGCGCATACAAGAGTATACCTATACTATACCTTTTCCATAAATTATCCCCTAAGGCTTAGAAAAGGGGTAATTCTATACCTAAGTGGATGTCAGTTCAGTTATTTTAACGAGCCTGAAAATACAACTATGCTCGGAAAACTTTTCCTATTTAAGGAGTCTGAAAAGGGCTTAAAATAACTCCATAGGGATCTTTTCCGTAAAGGTTTAACGAGCCCAAAAAAGTAGACTCGTGACCTCCTTACTGTTTTTAACAAGCTCAAAGGAGATATAGAAAAATGCTCATAAATTCCTTACTGTTTTTAACGAGCTCGAAGTGAATATGAAAGAAATGCTCATATCCTCCTTACTGTTTTTAACGAGCTCGAAGTGAAGGTGGAAGAAATGCTCATAACCTAATTACTATTTTTAACAAGCTCGAAGTAAAGGTGGAAGAATGCTCGTAGCTTCCTTACTATTTTTAACGAGCTCGAAGTGAAGTGGAAGAAATGCTCGTAGCTTCCTTACTATTTTTAACAAGCTCGAAGTGAAGTGGAAGAAATGCTTGTAGCTTCCTTACTGTTTTTAACGAGCTCAAAGTGAAATGGAAGAAATGCTCGTAGCTTCCTTACTGTTTTTAACGAACTCGGAGTGAAGTGGAAGAAATGCTCGTAATGGGAGGAGACGAGTGTCAGGGACATGCAAAACTAGCTCCAAGCACATGGAACAAAGCTATGCCTAATGCAAGGAACACGAGCAAGATAACCTAATGCAAGGAACACGAGCAAGATAAGGGCACTCAGGGTATGTCTCCTCCAGGTAAAAGGCGTCAAATTGCGAAGGCAAAATGATACATGGCTTAGCAGAAATGAGATCAAAGATGGAGGATTATATAACAAGCTAAAAGTGTGGAAGCTGGCATCAAGCTCATTAGCGCAAGCATGATCATAACAGATCCATATGTAACTTGAACACGAAGATGGGAGCCTTATCAGGGATGGCCATAAATATATGAGGAAGAAAGGTATGAGGCTTCTTCTCAAAGTCATGGTAAATCTTAAAAGGCTCCCGAGCCTATGAGAAAAACTCAACATGGGCACCAAAATGGCATAAGGGTGCTGACTAGGGTGACCCATGTTAGGTAGGCTCTGCTGTCGGACTGGTGCACAATGCATAAAGAGATGGCTAACACACCAATATCCAACAAGTTCGACCCTATGGCGAATTCGGATGGCAAAAGGTTCAAATGCAACATAACAGTGGGGAAGCCTAAACCTATATGCAAGGTTTCGAAGATACCTGACATGGTCGCACAATGTGTCGAAAAATACCAGTAAACAAGTATAAATCCAGCTAAGAATCTTGTCTCCAAGAAACATTAGTATCAAGATCATATCTAAAACATATATAAAGAAAGACCCGATACAAGTCACTGTTGATGTATATGTAACTTCGGAATGTATTTCATATATGTTGTATGTACTCCTATAGAGATGGTATTATTCCTCTATACGGAAGTGTCGTCATTTATATTGTAAGTGTCGTAACTTATACTTGATGGGTTATTAGACCACCTTGTTGGGGTCGGCCCTGTATAAGTCATGTGGGTCAAAGGGTTATTAGAACACCCTATTGGGGGTCGGCCATGTGGGTCTAAGGGTTATTAGACCACCCTATTGGGGGTCGGCCCACTCAGCATTATGTTATGTGGTTAAGTTCGAGCCTACATGAGTTAGGTAAAAAGGCAAGTCAAGTCAAGTATAAATAGAGTGCGGGATGTTCGGATATCCACATCATCTATTTCGGGATACATCATCTATTTCAGGATCTTGCATGCACAGGCATGCATCCCAGTCACCAGTTTGATGCCTCCAGCACCTTATCCACCTTCTTCTAGCACCCGGGAGCCACCTACCACAGAGTTTTAGCCCTCCTAAGCTGAAAGGCGCCCACTTCTCACCTACTGCCAGAGAAGGGCGCACTTGTTCACCTACCACTGCAGTTCCACTTCAGTTACATTCAGTTAGCTCCGATTCTCCCTGATTTGAGGCTAGTTTCACTCCCGACTGACTGTATCACTTCCGTTTGACCTCCAGTTTGATTAGGTGACTTGTTCTGACTTCAGTTAGCCTCCCATGCACCCCCACTGAGCCTCCAGATCCTATATCAGTGCTACACACTTCAGTTACATTTATTACACTCAGTTAGACTCAGTTTGACACCTGGATGACTGGTTGTTGTGATTGATGAGCACCACCGATGATTGATGAGGACTCCTAGATAGAGTCAAGCTACTCCATTCAGTGATTAGAATGGCCTACTTAGGCAATTCGAATTGCTCTGTTCATTGTAACAGTTTGTATTGTAATTCATTCACCCTTTCTGGGATAGAGAGCACTGCTGCATGTTTTGCACAGTTTTGCACCATATCTTCTTATTCATCTGTTGTGACTGATTTATTTGTTCATTAGATCTGCTGTGACTAACTTTACATGGTATCAGAGCCATTGCAGGGACAAGATCTCTTTTCTACAGGTGTTTATACAAGAAGATTTGACTGAATTGCTAAAAATTGCAATAAGTTTGGCATGAGATATCTCAAGGGCATTCGCTCCTGTGCATGCAAAGCTTGAAAAATATTCCAATACCACTCCAGAAGCTTGAGTTACCACATAATTCCTGGATCTGATACATTGGACCTATTCAACATTGCTTGAAATCCAATCCCAGGTGTGATGCAACTCTCAAAGGGTGGATTGTTCGACCTTATTGTGGTTGTTTTGATGTGATTTGCAGGTTTCTTACTTCCTCCATGTGCATTCGCTAATGCAAAGATGGAGACTTCTTCTTCACAAAATATTCTTACTCCATTCAACTATGATGAATGGAAACCAAAGATGATTGCATTCTTGAAGAGACAATGTCTTTTTGATATGTGCATTGGTAATACAAGAGTTTTTGATTCCGATGAAGAGGAGAATGATTGGCTCAATGATTGTGACAGAGCTTTTGGAGCAATGTGTCTTGCTATGTCTCCTTGTATGCGCTACCTCAGTAATACTGCTGAAAATCCAAGTGATCTATGGGTCCAACTTGACAGAGAATTTGGAAAGCAGGAAGAAGAGGATCATGCTAGTCTTTTGGAGAACAAGCCTAGTGAGATCTCCTTATGTGTTCTTTCCGATCATGTGTTGGCCTCAACAATTGTTCAAGATGAAGAAGAAACTGTAGATTCAACACTCACTCTCTCAAAGTCTTCTATTTTGAATTCTGAGCAAGATAAACAAGCTCATACTCTAGATTCCGAAGAGGTTCTTGAATCCTCTCTTTCACATGAGTTTGTCGGCATGCGGAATAATGATCTGCTTGATGTTTTGGAGGTAAAATCTGATTTTGGAGGTGAAGCATTCGCCCTCCTTGATTGCATGCCTTCTATAAACTTATGTTCTATCATTTGCAAAGTTTCTCAGAGTTTTAATGAAGATGAAGAGCACTACCATTCGCTTGAGTTCAATTCTCATGCACTTTTTGCTGATTTTGGTTTTGATCTCACCCTTGTTGGTTCAAAGGAGATCTCAAGAAACCATTCATCTATTTTTGGAGCTGATTTAACTTCTATTGATAAGAAGTTCAAGTTTCAAGATCTATTTGATCCGATTGGATCTATTCCTACCTCACTTGGTTCGAATCACAGGTTCCAGGATCATCCTCATATTTTCAGATTTGTTCTCACCTTTTTCGGTATGAAGAGCAAGTTCTTAAAGTCTCCACATTCACTTGCATCCACTGATGGAGAATTCAAGCACATGTTTTTGGAGCATGATCCATTTACTCCCAAGAGTAAGATACCTCCAGACATATCTACTTGATTTTGGAGCAGTTAAATCTTTTGGTGTACTACAGTCTATTTTGAGGGGGGGTATTTTTCCCATGAGGTTTTCCCCATTTCCTCGGTTTATTGACTGTTATTAGTTTTTGGATTATTGTATTGGGGTGACCTTTGGTCTTAGTTACCAGGGCCCCACATTATTTTAGTTGGCACATCATAGTCTAGCTTGAGGGGGGGTGTTCGGATATCCACATCATCTATTTCGGGATACATCATCTATTTCAGGATCTTGCATGCACAAGCATGCATCCCAGTCACCAGTTTGATGCCTCCAGCACCTTATCCACCTTCTTCTAGCACCCGGGAGCCACCTACCACAGAGTTTTAGCCCTCCTAAGCTGAAAGGCGCCCACTTCTCACCTACTTCCAGAGAAGGGCGCACTTGTTCACCTACCACTGCAGTTCCACTTCAGTTACATTCAGTTAGCTCCGATTCTCCCTGATTTGAGGCTAGTTTCACTCCCGACTGACTGTATCACTTCCGTTTGACCTCCAGTTTGATTAGGTGACTTGTTCTGACTTCAGTTAGCCTCCCATGCACCCCCACTGAGCCTCCAGATCCTATATCAGTGCTACACACTTCAGTTACATTTATTACACTCAGTTAGACTCAGTTTGACACCTGGATGACTGGTTGTTGTGATTGATGAGCACCACCGATGATTGATGAGGACTCCTAGATAGAGTCAAGCTACTCCATTCAGTGATTAGAATGGCCTACTTAGGCAATTCGAATTGCTCTGTTCATTGTAACAGTTTGTATTGTAATTCATTCACCCTTTCTGGGATAGAGAGCACTGCTGCATGTTTTGCACAGTTTTGCACCATATCTTCTTATTCATCTGTTGTGACTGATTTATTTGTTCATTAGATCTGCTGTGACTAACTTTACACGGGAGGCACTCTATTTGCTCACTCACTTCTCACACATGCACTCAAGGAGGAGTGGCGCACTTATGGAGGAGGAGGATCTGCTGCTAGGTTATGGCTATCTCTCTTGGTTGGTTGTATCATTGCTCTATCTATCTCTGAGGAAGTTATTGGGGTTTTTCACCTTTATGGTTTTCCCCAAGTAAATCTTTGTGTCTCTTGTGTGCTTGCATTATTGTCTCCATGATTGATATGCTGTAGATATGCTGTACATGTTGTTCTCTCAGTTAAGATCCTAGATCATATTGAAGTAAATTCAGAAAATCTAACATGGTATCAGAGCTAGCCTGAAAGAAGGCATGATATGGCATGTATGACACTTGTTGCACTTACGATGCTAGGGCTTGATATAGAAAAAACCCGTCATCGTAGAACTTTCGCTATAAATCCGTTTTGGCGAATTTTTCGGACCTGAAATTGTTACAGGCCGAAGCTAAGATCTCCAGGTATCTTGTGTCCAAAGAACAACCTCTAATTCGTTGTACTTTGTGATTTATGATCTGTTCAATATAGGGTTTCTGCCTCTTCCAGATCTGAGTCAAAATCAGGTGACCTTGGGAAAAAGGTCATATCTTGGGCTAGGAAGCTCCAAATGAAATTTCGTAAAAAGTGACAGGTATTATACAGTCTGTAATATCTCAGAAAACTTTTTCAGAGGCCGAAGTTGAACCAGTGACACGTGGCACGCCGTACAAGTGCGCTCTCCTGTATTATCCCATAAACAGGTCACGTTGCGACATTTGGCATAAATCTCTCTCAGAGAGTCCAATTGAGGTCAGACCTATCAGGATGGAAAGGTAACAGGTCGAGCTATCTCAGAAAACGTTTTCAGAGGCCGAAGTTAAAACAGTGACACGTGGCACGCCGTACAAGTTCGCTCTCTTGTTTTATCCCAAAACAGGTCACGTTGCGACATTTGGCATAACTCTCTCTCAGAGAATCCAATTGAGGTCAGACCTGTCAGGATGGAAAGATAACAGGTCAGGCTATCTCAAGAAACTTTTTCAGACCCTGTGGATCAAAAATTTCAAAGTTACACCAGAAACAATCAGGTACATATTTCTCAAAACAGAATTATTTTTTGGTACCTTCATTCATGGCTTCCGGAATTTAGGGCTTTGAAGAAAGTTGGAATTTTTGTAATCGGAGACCACGGCTGGATGCTACTCATCAAAACAGAAATTTAGAGACCAAGATCAGAATTTTTGGTTGGGCAGAAGGCCGGGCTTGATTAGACCCTAGTTCGGGACTTTGATCAGAAAAGTGGAAAATTAGGGCTTCTGTAAAAATGGGAATTTTTGAAATCTGTGACCACGGCTGGAAGCTCCTCAGAAAAATAGAAGCTTATAGCTTTGGATCAAACATTTTGATTGGGAAGAAGAGTGGGCTTCATCAAACCCCAGTTCAGGGTCACATCCAGTGAATCCAGAAGTTTCAAAGGCAAAATTGAGGAGTGAAACTTTGCAGTCTTCAAATTTTGAATATACCAACTTGATCAGCTCATCAAGGCACATATTTCTATCCTGTCAGAAGTTTGAAATTCAAAGTTTGAATTTTTGGGGTTTCTCTGACAAACCCATATCCAACTCAAGGTCCAGTTCTTGCAAATCAAGTGGATTGGGTTAATCCTAGAAGAAGATGGATTGATCATCTGCATGAGTGAAGAAGTTCCTGTTTCAGAGGGAGATGAGGCTAAGGCCTTACATAAGAAGATTACAAGCGATCTCAACAGGTATGACTCATCGAGGTATGTTTCGATATTTGTCCATGATTAAGTTTATGGTATGTTTGTCTTCATGTTATTACGGTCAGTACACTTTTGATTTTAGATTTGTCGTATCACCTTAACAAAATTATGAATGCATGATAGAAGATATTTATTGGTTAGGGTGTTGACACTTATGATTGTACTAATGCATTATGGTGTTGTATGAGGTTTATGTTGTCTACTAACATGAAAGGTACACCAAGAAAGACAGATCATGTTCTGGTCCAAGAACATATGATCATGATAACATGAGGACAAAGATTCATCCATTGTCATGGATCTCATAGAAGATCCATTTACGAGGTATGTATAACTTGGTTTTGTAATAGTTAACCTATGAGATATACAGGTTACTAGCACAAGTCATTGAAGAAGAACAAGAAGACATCATGTGAGTATGTTAGACATAAATAGCTAGCATGCTAATCCAGGTATGTTTTTCCTATATCAAGATAGAATCCTACCTTGTGTTAGGATCTTATACTGTTGTTGATAATGATTATTCATGAAGTCATAGGTTTGAATAATCATGGTTGTATGCATATTATGTTTCTTACCTTAATTGATGATATGACTAACCAGAAGAATCATGATGGTATAGGTTTGAATAATCACAGGTTTTATGCATTTTATATATCTTATCTTTATTGATGATTCAACTAATCTGAAGAGTCATATGTTTGAGTAATTACAGGTTTAGACATGTTATGTTTCTTATGATTTGACTAACCATAAGAATCCTACATAAACCTTGAATGCTAATGCTTATTATTTCTGTTTGAAATGATCATGACTATACATGCTTGAGATTATTTTGTTTTAATAGTATACTAATGAATGTATGATTTTATATGAGATCACAAGGATATCACAATCATGATACTAATAAGCATGCATAGGAACCAAGGATGAATGTAAGTTCAAGGACAGGTAATCCAGGAAGCAAAGATCAAGAGGGAGTACACTCCAGTGGTTTATGCAAGGATGCAGATATTTAGAGGGAGTTGACCATCTCTCTACATCCCACAACAGAAAGGTGTAGAAGAAGCTACTTCAGATTAGGACTCCAGCAGCTCCTGCAAGGAAGCGAAGACTCAGAGGGAGTCCACCCAACGAACAAACAAAGATAAGTATTTGAATTGTCATTTCTGTTCAATAAATGTATATACTGATGTTCCTAGAATTAGGTTGTGTATTATGCATATTAGAATAATTGCATTGATTAACAGTATACTCCTAATATGCATGGGTAAGTGGCCTATGGCACTGTACAACATTCCATTGCTACTTATCTAGAATGAAACCTCTTTGCTGACATGTTGGGAGTTGTGCACACTCTTAACAATGTTCTGGTAGAGATTGGAAGGCATCTAGAAAGTTACGGAATATGGATAAATGTTGTATTGAAGCATTGTCTAAGATAATTGCATGACTGTATGGCATATTTCTTTATGTGTAAGAATTTGTTCTGAAAACTATGAGATGTTTTCTAATCATGCAATTTAACTTGTTGTGTAGGAAAGATCGTATGCCATCTCCTACAAAAGAAGAACTACAACATTTGTTCCAGCAACAAAGATATATATTGAAGATATTGAAGATATTGAAGTTCCCAGGATCTGGGATGAAGAAATGAAATGCCATGATCCGTCGATCATGAAGAATGATGTTTGGGATGTAATCCCAAGACATGAAGGGAAGTTTGCTATGACTTCCAAATGGAATTATCAGATCAAGCATGTTGCAGATGGCAACATTAAGAAATATAAAAGTGATGAAATAGAAGATGCACCAGATGGATTTCAAGACAGCATGGTGCAGTCTTATATGTGTGCAGAACTTGGTGAAGATAGATTGATTGCCGACGTGCAGCGGAAGCTTACTACCTAGTTCGAGATGAAGAACTTGGGAATGATGCACTATTTGTTTTTGGCATGGAGGTGTGGCAGAGTGCAGATGGAATCTTCCTTGGACAAGGGAAGTATGCAATAAATATCCTGAAGAGGTTCGGGATGATGGACTGCAAGGCTATGGCCACACCTATGGCATTGAATCTAAAGCTTCTATGTGATGCTTCATCTGAGCCGGTTGATGTCTCCATGTACCATCAGATGATTGGGTCCTTGATGTACCTGACGAACACGAGACCAGACATTTGCTTTGCTGTGAACACATTGAGCCAGTTCCTGACGGATCCGAGGAGTGTTCACCTGGTTGCTGTAAAGCATGTTCTGAGGTACCTGAAGGGTACAGTGGATCATGGGCTCAGGTATGAAGTGAATCAAAAGTTTAACCTGCAGGGTTATGTTGATTCAGATTGGGCTGGCAGTGCTGCAGATAGGAAGAGCACATCTGGGTGTTGCTTCAGTATGGGATCAGGTGTGATCTCTTGGTTTAGCAGGAAGCAATCCTGCGTAGCACTGAGTACAGCTGAGGCAGAGTATGTTGCAGCCTGTTCAGCTAGTTGTGAGGCAGTATGGCTACGGAAGCTACTGTCTGAGTTATTTGATCTCCCGTTGGAAGCTACTGGTATCTTCTGTGATAACCAGAGTTGTGTGAAGCTGTACGAGAACCCAGTGTTTCATGACAGGTCGAAACACATAGAGATCAAATACCACTATATCAGGGATATGGTGCAGAGAGGAGCTGTGAAGCTCCTGTATGTTGCGACGGATGAGCAGATTGCAGATGTGCTGACGAAGCCACTAGCCAGGGTGAAGTTCGAGTACTTCAGAGAGAGGCTTGGCGTTATTCAGATCGAGGACACTTCGAGGAAGAAGTGATGGACACATTTGCTGAAGCCATTCCAAGCATGTTGGAAGGAGGATCCTTCACATGGCTGTGGATGTAAGCGCTGGATGATGAACATAAGGATGATGTTCTAGTTTCTGCTGGATATGATCAGTTGGATCATTTTATGTATGTATGTACGCATCATGTTAGATGCTGGATATGATCAGTTGGATCATTTTATGTATGTATGTACGCATCATGTTGGATGCTGGATATGATCAGTTGGATCATTTTATGTATGTATGTACGCATCATGTTGGATGCTGGATATGATCAGTTGGATCATGTGTATGTATTTTATATGCATCATGTTGGATGCTTGGACCATGTATCTGTATATGTATCAGGTGGATACATTGTATGATTAGGTGGATCATGTATGGTGATATATATCATATGTTTTGTATTTGTATCAGGTGGATACATTGATGATCAGGAGGATCATGTATGATGATATGTATCAGGTAGATACTTGGTATGCAGCAGGATGTTGCATTGATGATCAGGAGGATCATGTATGATGATATGTATCAGGTAGATACTTGGTATGCAGCAGGATGTTGCATTGATGATCAGGAGGATCATGTATGATGATATGTATCAGGTAGATACTTGGTATGCAGCAGGATGTTGCATTGATGATCAGGATGATCGTAGATGACGAGCTTCAGGATGTTGCTCCAGATGACATGCAGCAGGATGTTGCAGTGATGATCAGGATGATCATAGATGACGAGCTTCAGGATGTTGCTCCAGATGACATGCAGCAGGATGTTGCAGTGATGATCAGGATGATCATAGATGACGAGCTTCAGGATGTTGCTCCAGATGACATGCAGCAGGACGTTGCAGTGATGATGATCAGGATGATCATGGATACATCAGGATGATGTATGGTGAGTATCAGGTTGATACTCTGTGGCCGTGGATCAGGTTGTGCAGATGAGCATGTAATTCGTTGCCCTGGGAGATTTGCAGATGGTCTTGCGAGGTTTTTCCTATGGCATGTAATTCGTTGCCCTGGGACATCTGGCAAATGCTCTTTCGAGGTTTTGCTCTGGGAGGACATGTAATTCGTTGCCCTGGGAGATCTATAGATAGTCTTGCGAGGTTTTGCCTATGGCATGTAATTCGTTGCCCTGGGATATCTGGCAGATGCTCTTGCGAGGTTTTGTCCTATGGCATGTAATTCGTTTCCCTGGGAGATCCGATAGGTTGGGCTGTGTGCCCGTAATCAGTCCTGGGATGCTCTTGCGAGGTTTTGCCATGACCACATGTAATTCGTTGCCCTGGGAGATCCTATAGGTAGAGCTGTGTGCTCGTAACAGCCTGGGATGCTCTTGCGAGGTTTTGTGGTGAGGTCACATGTAATTCGTTTCCCTGGGAGATCCTATAGGTAGAGCTGTGTGCTCGTAACAGCCTGGGATTCTCTTTCGAGGTTTTGTGACGCACGTAAAAGTCCTGAGGATTCCACAGTATGGCCAGTGATGAAGAAGACCTGCAGGTGGTGGGCCTACATCCAGTATGAAAAAGGACTGGCTCTGTAGAACTTCCTATGACGAGTAGATTCAGAGATTGATTGAGATAGCAGCAGCAGTGACGATGATGATGACTCGATGATGATTATCCAGTGACGATGATCCAGAGAAGATGACTTGTGCTAGAAGAACTGTGCTGAGAAATACCTTCCTAGTTAAGAGGGAGTGTTGATGTATATGTAACTTCGAAATGTATTTCATATATGTTGTATGTACTCCTATAGAGATGGTATTATTCCTCTATACGGAAGTGTCGTCATTTATATTGTAAGTGTCGTAACTTATACTTGATGGGTTATTAGACCACCTTGTTGGGGTCGGCCCTGTATAAGTCATGTGGGTCAAAGGGTTATTAGACCACCCTATTGGGGGTCGGCCATGTGGGTCTAAGGGTTATTAGACCACCCTATTGGGGGTCGGCCCACTCAGCATTATGTTATGTGGTTAAGTTCGAGCCTACATGAGTTAGGTAAAAAGGCAAGTCAAGTCAAGTATAAATAGAGTGCGGGAGGCACTCTATTTGCTCACTCACTTCTCACACATGCACTCAAGGAGGAGTGGCGCACTTATGGAGGAGGAGGATCTGCTGCTAGGTTATGGCTATCTCTCTTGGTTGGTTGTATCATTGCTCTATCTATCTCTGAGGAAGTTATTGGGGTTTTTCACCTTTATGGTTTTCCCCAAGTAAATCTTTGTGTCTCTTGTGTGCTTGCATTATTGTCTCCATGATTGATATGCTGTAGATATGCTGTACATGTTGTTCTCTCAGTTAAGATCCTAGATCATATTGAAGTAAATTCAGAAAATCTAACAGTCACTATGGTAGAAATACTTTCAACTTCATTGTCATCAACAGCGGGCATAAACAAGGTAGATTTTTCAATTGAAGACTCTGTGGTACCCAAGCCCGAGGACTTACAATCAACAAGATCAACTTCAGGGTGAGGATCAAAGTTGAATTACATGATGGAATTTGCAGAAACAAATTCATCATCACGGGAGTTGAAAATTCGAGAAGCAGAATCAAACTCAGCAGTAACACCAATTTGTGGATCTATAGGAGAGTCCAAAGACTCAACAGTAGGAAGATCAGACTTTAAGGTCAAACTGGGGCTAGACATGACTGTGACTGGATCAACATCCAAATGAATGGAAGACTGTAATATGGACTCTAGGAAAACTTCATCAGAAGGAATTATATCATCCCAGATAGAACACATATCTAAACATTCAGATGGAGGTGTCACTTGGTCAAAAGCTGGGACTAAGTCTCGAGAAGGTAAGCATGAATTCAGAGACTTCTTCTCAGTAGCAATTGAACTCAAGGAACAATATGCCACATAAATCCCATGTGATATAGTAGTTCCTAATGATGAGGAATCTGACTGGTCTACAGTTGGATAATAAGGAGGATCAATGAATGCAAGTTGGTCGATAGTGACAATGCTTTCGTTATGAGGAAAATGCATCACACGAAAGAGTGTAGACACCACAGCATGCATAGCATAAACGTAATCACGCCCAAGGATCATATGGAAGTCCATAGGGCCCTTTAAAACCATAAAATCAACTAAGACTATTTTTCCACCCAACGTAATCGGTACCTAACGGAGGAATCTGATCGGTTCACTAGGTCTTCTATCGAAGGTCAACGGCCAATTAACAGCTAGAATAACATTAGGGAAACCCAAATCTCTCCAAGCATAAGTGGATAAGATACTAATAGAATCTCCTTCATCTATAATGCATCGATCAACCATATGGTTCCCGATATCAACCTTTATCTAGAAAGCTGTCGAAGAAGGAAGACGAGGTTCGGCTAGACTATTCCAATCAAAGGAAATGATCCTGGTGATTGATAGGGGTTCACATGGCACAGATGAAGTACCCCATTTTTTAGGAACATCCAAACTGATAATGCAGAAGACTTCAGGGAAAGGTGCATCAGTCTCCAAAGGACTGATGGGATCGGTCGAAGATTGCATCGATTCGATCACTTCACTCTCTGAAGGAAGAGTGGGGTCGACCAAAGATTGCATTGGTTCAACCACTTTATCAACCAAAGTTTGATCTGACTGTAGGGAATCTATAGACAACTCAAGAACAGAGGTTCCTTCAGACATGGACCACGCTCTTCGTGCCTCTGGAATGGCAGAGCATCAATGAGTAAGGTGGTCTCCCTTACAAAGTTTACAAGGGAACTTTGGTTTTTGTCCTCTAGGTCGAGACTCCTTTACAACGTCAGTACTCTCAGCATGACTAGCATTGGCTGACAGCTTTCCCCCAGCATGACTTACAGAGTCGGGTTGCTCAGAAGCATAAGACTTTTGAACTAAAGACCACACTTTTTGCACTTCTGGAAGTACAGGGCACAAGTAAGTAAGATGGTCTCCCTCACAAAACTTACAAGGGAACTTATACTTCTGTTTATTGGGTTTGTCAACAATGTCAACTCCCTCAGCATGACTTGTAGTGGTTGATCTGGTGTCTCCAGTATGACTCACAGGAACTGGTGACTTGTCATTAATATGACTGGCAGTGATCAATGTCGTGTCTTCAATTTGACTGACAGTGGTTGAAGACAAACTTTTAGTGTGATTTTCAGTGACTAAAATTTTTCTCCCAGCATGACCTCCAGAGTGCCCCCTGCATTATTTGCAGAGGTAGGGTGCTTTCCCCCAGCATGACTTATAGAGGCTGGGTTGCTACCCCCTTGTTTTGGCATCTTCTTCCTATTCTGTCTCCGCCTATTCCTTTTAGACTGCTAGTTACTAGTATTGCTACTTTCGCCACATGAGGTATAGGGAGGAGGAGAAGATGTTACTAGCAAAGTACGCACAGGGTTCTGATGCTCTTGATTTGAGGTGCTCACAAAAGAAGCCTCAGGAGCATGTAAGGCATTCGGAGTGGAAAACAACCAAACCGGCAACCCTATAGTGAATCCAGGAAGATTCAGAGTAGCCATTAAGGGAGTACCAATGTTTCCAATGAATGGAACAACACAAGGATCCCCAAGAATAGGGGAACCTTGATTGGTGCTCAACGGAACGCTAAACATAGTTTCCAACTCAAATGAGCAAGAATTTCTCTAAGAAAAACTAAGACAAGTAGAACAAAGAGCACACCAATAAAAAAGGTCCTAAGTAAATCAAACCAGGAAAACAGATGCCTTCCGGAGAAGAGTCTGGGATGATGAGGGCCCAGAACAGATCAATGAAGGAAGAAGAACAGTTACCCGGGGTCCACAATACAATGACTAAGGGTGCAAGCGCTGGAATCACCCAACCACCCTCACAAAGATCTGTAAGGGATTTCCTCCCACGTCTGTCCTAGGTACAGCAGATATAACCCTCCGTTGTCACCTATGTATGATCCTATGGTCAGATACTAAGGATACCACCACACCAAAAACTTCTGGGGGAACAGTCTTTGGTCGAATCAGAAGGCGTGGGCAGGGTAACTGAGCCCGAAACTCAAAAGAGTCCCCAAACATGATCCAATCCTAGTATATGCTCGAAACAGAAAGTAGGAGGTTTATTCCCAACAATCTGATCTCACAAAACCTACTGCATAGATCCCAGGGAAGTTTTGAATGAGTTGGGTTTACCTGTGATAGTCGAACTATGATTTTTGTGTAATGTGTGATCTTGGGTGGTTTAAGGTGTTTTAAACCCAAGATCCTAACCAAAACTAGTTGGTGAAAAGTGTAACCTAGAAAAGAAAATATTTCTAGTACATTTTATTAGGGTTCATTTTAAAAGTTACTTGCTTAGTAAAAAAGGTAGTGGGTGTGTGAGAGTGGTTATAGCAGAGATAGAATACCGAAATGAAATGTTTACCACTAAACAAATCTTTTCTTTTCAATGCAAGTCTTAAATATACGATCTAGAATGCATATGCAAATGCAATTTTTAGTCTTTCGAATGCAAAAAAGGGTAAAAATAAAGTCTAAATATACAAAATTAAACTCAAAACCTAAGAATGCAGCTATTCAAACAAATAAGTATGTAAAAGAAAAATTTATTCTTTTTGATGCAAAGCACTCTTAAATCTTTTAAGCCACTTGCAAGGTACTCTACTCAGAAAATAAATCAAAATTTATTCATGCTTTCCAAAGGTGAGAAACAAAAACTGAAATTGAAAGTAACCTACAGTCAAAGCAAAAGCAAAGAACTTTCAGGTTTCCTTATTGAAATAGTAAAAGCAACCAATATGACTTTTAGATTCTTATTGATGTAAGCATGCCACTCATTGGGAAAAGCATACGAAACCTACTTTAAACCCAAACAAAGCAAATGACCTACAAAGAAGTATGGTTTGGTAAAGTCAGGTCTGCACATAAATAGTGCAATCAAGGTCCTGAACAGTAGGAAAGACACTTGAGCTTTCACTACAAAAAGAAAACTAAAAGCATAAGGGAGGATAAGAAACCAATCTAAAGAGAAATTTCACTCAAATAGATACCAACAGGGTCAAGTAGACTCAATAGGTTTCAAATCCAGTGGAAATGAAGCAAGTAGATTCAGACAGACTCAAATCAGGGTACAAAACACCAAACTGGTCCACAACCCCCTAACTTGGGTCAACAAGCCCCAAAACTTTCCAAACAAGCCCAAATTGATCAAAAGAGGTCCAAATCATGAACATAGGATCAGTACAAGGATAGGAGACCACTTACAGTGGTTTAACTCAGACCTAGGGTCATCAGGGACCCCAAAAAATGCAGCCATAGCCCCCCAAAACAGGTCAACACTAAAAAAACTCAAACCCAAAATGTGTGCACTACTATGTATGAGGAATACCAGTGCCCAAAAATAGTGGAATGCACTACTATGTTGCACAGTAGTAGCGCACAGGTGAGAAAAGCTGAAAAAATAGGGTTAAAACCCCCCACACCTGAGCCAGTAAGGGTTTGTAAGGGCTAGGAAGGGTCTGTAAGCTCCAAGGAGGGTCAAACAGAACTTAATAACTAATTCTAATCAAGAAATTGAACAAATACGATCAAACAAAACTGAAGAAATGACCTTGGATACCCCTAAGCAGATAGGCTTTCCCCAGTGGAGTCGCCATTCTATTGTGAGAAAAATACACCTATAGTTAAGGGGAGAAACTACCAACTTACAGGTATGGAAGATACACCTACAAATTTTTTGCAAGTACAATAAGTAAGTGAAGAGATTAAGGTTATAGATAGATGCACCTTACTCAGAAGGTTGATCCCAAGTTTTTTCTTCCTTGCTCTTCGATGCTATTCAATGTCGCAATGCCCACACCTACAAAACAACTTGATACCTTTCTCAAATACATATGACTACATATATAGGATTGATATTCATGACAAAATAAGACATCAAACTATAATCAAACTGTAATCAAATCTAAAACACACATGAATAGGTCATATTTGGAAAGGGAAGAACATCTTATCTTTATTAATGAATGAAGCAAGTACATAAAGTTATACCTTCCTTCAAACTTGGCACCTCACGAAACCTAGATTCAAGGTCTCCTGCTTCTGTTCTCCAAGGATCCCAACCTCTAATCAGTTGTGCTAGGATTTATCAAAAACTGAGGCACAAGAGAGGGGGATGAGGGTCTCCATTCCTCCAACATAAATTTGTTATAGGCTGGGTCCCCTCACATGGCCCTTCTACCTTCCTTATATAGTCAATGAAGGAGAGGAAAAGTAGTTATAACCAATAAGGAGGTTTCCAAACCAACTCATTTCAACCCAAATTCAAGATTTTGATTAGTTCAGGAAAGTGCCCTACTCTTCCTACTGCAAACCAGTGCATTTCTCAAGGTGTGTGCTACTTTATTGAAGTAGAGTTGCATATTTTTGAGGGTGTGTGCTACTTTATTGAAGTGGAGTTGCATATTTTCCAAGGTGTGCGCTACTCTATAGGCATAAGAGTCATGCACACATCCTAGTATGCCCTACTCTATGCATAGGAAATCAGCGTTTTTGGAGAAAAATGGCCAAAAACAAGGTTTTCTGATGATTTTCAGGAGATGGTTTGGTCTGGAAAAATGTTCCTAAGGGTTATAACCATCGAATGGGACAAGAGTGAGGTAATTTCAACCATTTTTAATGTCCCAAATGCCCTTCAATCCACAAGTTTCCTGTTGTGTGACTAAACTTGATCTCAAGAAATGTCGTCATGCGACCAAGTGATGCAAGTGTCATCACGGACGGAGAAGTGTCATTTTAAGCTATAACAAAATGTCTACAACTGCATAAGGAAAAGGGGAATCTGCAACTAGGAATAAGGGTAAGATCATCCATGGTAGCATATTGGGATAAATTGTGGCAGAAGATGTTATAACAGGGCCAACCTTCAAGGACAAACAAGGAAGAGAAGAAGAAGAAAAAATCTAATAATTCTTCACATCTAAGAATGTACTTGTAATCCCAAATAATAGAAGTCCTACTTTTCCATGGTGAGAATCTGATGTTATATGTCATCCAAATCGATAAGTTATTGCATCTTAATTCTAAAAAACAGTGTTCGATCATGTTCTGCATGCTCGTACTTTGGTTGCAAGTTAGGGAGTATGAGAGAAGGCTCTTATTGTGGACACACTTTTCCTGGTTAGTGGTTTTCCCACCACAAGTTTTGGATTGTGCATGAGCTCATTCATCCTAATAGGAAGCCATGAGACTTATGAAAGGGATTGGAGAGCTAAGAACTTATGCAACAACATAATACATTCACAAGCATACTTAAAAATGGCTTGACTAAGTTGAAGGTAATAAGGAGGTTTTGGTAAAGGAATGACTTGAAAGGTGTTATTTAGACCACATGGAAGATAGGAGATCAGTCTATATCGACTGACATTATTAGTGTCCTGATTGAAAGAAGTGAAGTATTCACACTAGAAATTTATGCAGTGATTCTTCCATTGCTTACTCAGTGGTTTCAAAGTGAGATTGAGAAGCATCGTATGGAAACCCTTCCTTCATTAGTGAATACTTTTGGTGATGGTATCTAGACAATTATGGAAACATCCCTAGAAATTGGAGTTGAACTCTAAGTAGAGAAAATGCATAAACACTATGATTTGTGCTACATTAAACTAGAGAACATCAAGCAGATTCTTGTTCCTTTAAATAGGAGAGGTGGCAATATTGCCAAGAGTCACTCAAGAGTTCAGTTTATGTATCACAATATTTGTAAATTTCATAATGAGATTATGTCTGACCATATAGATCATCATTTTTCTTATAGGAAGTGAGGTGAGCATATAAACACATGAAGCATCTCTAAAGATGCCTCACCAATGAAGTTCGATTGTTTTATGTCCACTCCTCCTTGATAATCAAGGAGGAGTATGTCAAAGATCAAACAAGTTGTCATTGATTTCAAGGGTCTAGTACAAAGGAAAGGTCAATGGACAAGAAAAGGACAATGTCAAAGGTCAATCACATCTTCAGTAAGGGAAGCAAACCATCTACAATATGCAACAATCATCATCTATGTGAAAAAGAAAGTATGTGCAAGTATATGGGCATGAATCCCCTCTCGTTGCACTGAGAGTAGCAAGGTTCTTACAACCCAATATGGGGGATATGTGTAATGTTATGTAATGATGTCACATCACATAACAAAAATAAAAAGTAATTAACAAAATTTACGTCGGCTCATAAAATAAAAAAATTAAAACCAAATAATTTTTTTTTAAAAGTGCATATCCGCTCATAAAATAAAAATTCATAAAAAATAACACCTCAAGAAATTGGATGCCTCTCGATGCTTGATAGATTCATTTAGGATGGATCTATGCTAATGGGTATCAAATCCCCTCTTCATGTGTACAAAACTCCTTGTTTATGCAAAAAATTTGTTTGTAGGTGGTCATATGGTTAAGGGACGTGATTGAGCATGTAAATATATGTGAAATTCCCCTACATTATGTATTTCTCATACTTATAGGTCGGCCTCATGAAAATTTAAACATCTACTTGCACGGGTATAAATATGCCTTCATTTTAGTTCATTTCATCATCAACTCAAGCAACTTTCTTATGCGCAATCAAGAGGATCTCAAGGACCTTTTTCTACAAGGGTCTATCAAGGTTTTATAAAGTTATTTTATCTCTCTTGAGTTATATATCCTTCCATGAGGACTCTCTCTACAAGGAGAAGTTGTAAATGTCACCTTGACCTAGGGTTTTAGCATGCATAAGATTCACAAAAACTTGCATAACTTTCTCATACGGTATCGGAATCACAAAATTCTTAGCTCGTTGGAAATATTATTGTAATGGCTATGTCATCCCACATTTAAAAGAGGATATCTTTTTTTATAAGGATTCGGTATACTATGATAAGGTTTTCTCTCTCTTTTCAAGGTCTTAATTATGACCTAGGGTTTGTACATGATTTTCAGGAAAAGTGCAAATATTTTGCAATATTGGATGACTGCACTATACCTTGAGGAAAATTTTCATGAGGATATCTATTGGAGCTGAAATTTCATTATTTTTCTTGGCTATGCATGACCTAGGGTTTTAGTTTCTAGGCATGAATTAGGGTTTTACCCTAATCTTTCTACATGAAGAATATGGATGATTGTTTCTGGACTTATTGATGACAGTATGACAATATGATGATGATATGACAGTGACAATGTGATAGCGTGACAATGAAAGTGTGTGAGAGTGACAATTATAGTGTCAGGCAGTGACAATGACAATGACAATATAGTCACTGACTGGGACAATGACATGCATTGATTGTGGCAGGTTTATATTCTCTCATATATATTTATATTCAATGGGTTGGAGCCTCAACTTCCAGTTGGAGACGAAACATATATGGATTTGTATCTCCCTTTAGGTTGGAGCCTGAAATTTAGGGGGTAGGACTCTCCTTCAAGATTAGCTTTAAAACATTGAAACTTTGAATATAATTTTATGTTGTTTTTGTCCCCGCTAGGTTTCCACATAAAATCCTTATATTTTATACACTGTTCAATTTTTTTATGGTATGTTTATACATGAATTATAAGTAATGATGAGTGTTGCTAACATAATTTAATGTGAAGGATAAATTGATTAAAAAGTTCCCAATACTGATTCACCCCTCCCCCTCTCAGTATTGGTGATATTTCCAACATAAACATATATATATATATATATATATATATATATATATATATATTAGTACCCCCTATAACCCCAAACACATGATACAACTGCCACAATGAAAACTAATGTATATAAAGCATCTCTAAAACAAGGCTTTTGGAGATGTTTTCTTATAACACTATCAGCTCCAAAAGTTCAATTCTCATTACTTTTAAGGGGGTTTTCAAAACTCTGCCTTGAAAATAGATAGGGGTACTCTTTCTAAACCCCCCCTAAAATTCATGATAAATTAACCTATGGTGGTAGGTTTTAACAAACATTCTTCAAAAGTTAAATTCTAATGACTTGTAGCAGGGGGTTATTAAAACACTGCCTTGAATGATATATTTAGGGGCACTTGTTTTAAAGCACCCTCCCCCCCAAAAAAAACTTATACTATAAAATATCCCCACACAAGCCTCAAAATATCCTTCATGTACTACAAAGATCAATCATTTACAAGAAGATGACCCGTATCAAGATTACATAGAAATTAGGTTACAAGAGGTAACCAAGTCATAATTCTATTCTTTCATTCAATACTTCTTGCTGCCTAATCAAATAGGTCGGTTGATTCTTCATACCCAGGTAATCATGCAAGTAAATTTTCCCTATGAGGATATGGGTATGTTTCTCATCCTGCTTCGGACTTGGTTACATTGGAAAAGTTCTTATACTTGAACCATTTTTCTTCTCTTTTTAGGTAAAGTAGAATATTATGTAAATAAATAAATAAAATGCATGTGATTAGCTAGCTTTTCATGCAGCTTCATTTTTTGTTTTCTTTTTTAATAAAAGAATTGAGAAGAAGAAAGTATTAAATTATTTTAAATCAAAACAACATAAACTTTATTTCTCTTATTACATACATAATTCAGCCTACTCTTCATAACAGTTGCTCAAGACCAAACTTTAACATATTATGGGGATTTGCTTAAATTTTAAAGTCTATATAGTAATACACATAGGTAACTTGTAAATCCCAAATCCATAATCAAATCCTGTAGTTTAAATGTCTTTATCAAATAGTAGCAGGAGAGTGAATGAAGCTTTTTTTTTTACTTGTGAGGAAACACTACTTAAATCTTATATGAAAAAGATAAACCTAGGGACTAGAGAAAAACTTTAAGTCATTCTCTTTTGACATGCTATAATTTTAAGCTATTTTAAATGTTACTCATGGGTTAAATTTGAAATTTTGAGTCATGTGTTTAGAAAATCTAAAATAATCTTGTACCAACCGACTGTCATATACTTTATAAACTGCAAATAATATATATATATATATATATAGATATAGATATATATAGATATATATAGATATAGATATATAAAATAATTATAAGGAAAACCCGTCACGGTACTGAACAGGCCTGCTGGTAGTGGGTCCATACCAAGTAAAAATATAAATAAGGAATTTTGGTAAGTACAAGCAAACATGTTGGAGTATTGAATAGGCTCGCCAACAGTAGGCATATGCTTGTATGGTACCAAGGTAAACCGACCGGGGTACTGAACAGGCTTGCTGGGAGGAGGGCTATGCTAGGTAAAAGAGACATCATAAACTTATTTTTATTCATATGACTCAATCGAATGAAGACCTCGAGTGCACATATATATGGTAAATCCAATCATTTACTTATTCATCATTTGAGAATGGCCATAAGTTGAACTTAAGACCCTGTCATCTAATTCATACTATATCTAGAAGTGGGACCCATAAGTGAAGAAGCCTAAAACACTCAAATGTGAACTTTATCAATATTACATGAATGCCAGTAAGTATTTGAACTAGTTTCCTATGAGATTTACAGACTATCTATACCCTTATGTTTCATATCTAAGGACACGAGGAAAATCCTCTACTATAACTCATATGGCCTTCATGAGCTTAAATTGCTATTGATTTATTGAATTGTATGTATTAGGGAATCATTATTAGTATGATGTTGTTTTGATCATATCATAATATGGCAATAATATGGCATTAATAAATCATGTTGGCCTACTTATTCAGAAAACTACTGTTAACAATATTTGGGTGTCAAAATGAACAAATGTCAAAATTCAATTTATTGATGGCCCGAGGACGTGCCGGATATTTGGTCTGGGGGAGGAGAAGTCTTTAGCTCCTTCTTCTTAGTATTTTTAGAAGATCAAAACTCATTATTTTCAGCTCTCTCCTAGATTTCTAGTAGCCTTAGTATTATTTTATTTCATCTTGACTTCAATTCTATTGGTTAGAGATTAATAATAGTTAAAATACTACAGTGTGATTCTAATCCAAAATGAAAATTGAAATCACATCTTTTGGAATATGAGATCTTGGATAGACATATTAAGTCTATCCACATAAAATCCTTATATTCTATGCACTTTTTACTTTTTTTTTATGGTATGGTTATACATGAATTGTAAGTAATGATGAATGTTGCTAACATAATTTAAAGTGAAGCGTAAATTGATTTAAAAGTGCCCAATACTGATTCACCCCTCCCCCTCTCAGTATTAGTGATATTTATAACATAAACATATATATATATATATATATATATA
The DNA here is from genome assembly GCA_027924585.1 of Larix kaempferi. Taxonomy (NCBI): domain Eukaryota; kingdom Viridiplantae; phylum Streptophyta; class Pinopsida; order Pinales; family Pinaceae; genus Larix; species Larix kaempferi. Next base: position 8,839,052 of record BSBM01000019.1, read on the forward strand.
TATATATATATATATATATATATATATATATTAGTGACCCCTATAACCCCAAACACATGATACAACTGCCACAATGAAAACTAACTATAACCCCAAACACATGATACAACTACCACAATGAAAACTAACATATATAAATCATCTCTAAAACAAGGCCTTTGGAGATGTTTTCTTACAACACTATCAGCTCCAAAAGTTCAATTCTCATTGCGTTTAAGGGGGTTTTCAAAACTCTGCCTTGAAAATAACTAGGGGCAGTCTTTCTAAACCCCCCCTAAAATTCATGAGAATTTAACCTATGGTGGTAGGTTGTAACAAACATTCTCCAAAAGTTAAATTCGAATGTGTTAACAATCAAGTTAACACCCTTAACCAGGTGAGGGTGGAATCATACTTTTACCATTCGCCCGCAACATGAAGACAAAAACAAGTACTAGAGAGAACAATCCTCTCTGATTTTATCATTACTTCTATAACTGGAAATATTGAGTAAAGAATGAAGGAGCTTAATAGATACAAAGTTCCGTGATTGAACTACTCACTAAAAGCTCAAATCAAAGCTCTAACAGTCAGATAGTGAGAAGAAATGCACCAAAATGCATTAAAAGGTACTTAAATATGCTAAGTTGTGAAAAAAGCCTAATAAACTATGGAAAGTGGGGTTTTTAAGAGAAAAATAATCAAAAATGATTATCCCACATTGAAAAGAGTAACTTGAAATCTCATTTCCCAATGCTATAAAAGAAAGGCATGTGGGGCATGGTAAAGGCAGGCAAAAGAGGAGCAAAGGCATGCTGGAGAGATTTTGAAGAAAGGAGAGCTCATCTTCATCAAAGGCAAGGGTAGAGAAAGGATAGTTTATGGAAATGGAGGAAGGATGCACACCAATATCCATGGTAAATATGTATCTTCTTCCTTGTTTTAATATGAAATGATTCATTTTGTTTCCATTCAAGGGTTTGAATTTTGCTTATTGTGCTTGAGTTGAATCCTCAAATGGCTTTGGATCTTAATGAATGTTTAATGGCTTAATATAGATCTTAAGAAGTTTGTATTAATCATTTCATTTCTGACATAGAAACTCACAACTTCTTAGTAAGATAACATATCTAGAGTAGACATGTCCCTACAGTATTTGCATTTAAAAACAAAACTTTGACCATCACATTTGGAGTTAATTTGAGAATATTTTCTTTCTAAGGACAAAAATAAACTTTTATTAGTTACATTCTATTTTGGATTTAGAATATTTTCATGATTTTCATGCACAATTAGAGACAATTGAACCTTTAGAGATCAATTTTTCTTGTGATAGGTTGTGTATGAACCACCATATCCTCTTCACTCGCACCTTATGGTAATCTTGTGAATGAGAAAGTGGATCTCACTTGTAATAAGTTTAACATTTCATTTTTCAAGCATCTTATTCGATTTTCATTGATCATTGAAATCATTTATTTCAGAAAAAACTGTGCATTAAAATTCGATATCTACCAGAAACTTTGCATATTTTAAAGACACATGAACCTCTAACTTTTCATTAGACTAGAACATTCATCGAATTGAAAGGTAGAGTAGTGAGCATTTTGCATTGTTTGGTTCATTTTTCTTGAGTTGACACACCACCAGTTTCACGTCCATTCCTAAAACTAAGCAAACTACCATTAAAATTGGCGGTTAATCTAAAATTGACCAACATTTGATTTTCATATAACTAACAAGATTAGGTTAGTGCCCTGGATAAGGTTTGGAGAGTTAACACTCCCGGGATGCAAAAATTTTGAAACTAGCATTGATTAAAGAGAGTAAATCCATTAGTAGCAAAAAACGCTTCTTGGGAAAGTGTTTTAGAAACATGTATTAAGCACGAGGTCAATCTAGATAAGTAAACAGTGGTTCCCCCCTCTTGCTTATTTAGTGTAACATGAGCTCGTCAAGGGATTCTATGTTAAGTGACAAGTCCTCAGGGTGACATCATTGTTTCTAGAGTTCCTGGTTATGAGAGTTTCCCTCGACTTACAACTGTTCTGCCCGACCGTCGATTGTGAAGTGGTAACTTTAGTGGCTATTCCTAGGATATCGCATAGGATATTGTGAGTGGGGGACACTTTCAATACCTGAGACAGACTTTGGAACTTTTATTCCTTGGGAGGGTGATTGGTCAGGAACCAACGCTTGCACCCTTGGCGATTAAAGTTTATTATAACTGTTTCTCGTAGCTTCACTTCTAGCAATTGTTTGAGGCTTGAGATCCCTCAGCAACTACTAGTTTCGGAAGTCCCTCTAATCCAGCTTTTCATTGAGCCTCGGTTCTTTTGAAAATGAGGTTTGCTTGCTTGAATCCATAGGAAATTTGTTACTGTGTGGACACTTTTATTTTTGTTGAGTCTAGATTTCCTTAGGATTGTTTGATTCTATTTTTTCAAATCAAAAGTATTTTTAAAAAACACATCCTTTTATCAAATTCTTCAAAGTGGCTACTCTCTCGATCCGCCAATCACAGCGGCAATGAGGTGAGTCACCATAAAGCGAAGGCCCCTCTACATTGTGGAGATGAATACAAAACACCCAACCCTGTGACTTAGAAACTGAAGAACTTCTAGATTCAATTAACAACAATAGATAAGAACAACATCAAACAAATACTGAAACATTACCTACCAAGGAAAACACAGAAATTGTTGATCCTCTTGCTCCATTTGAAATTGAAACACTAGAGGACAACACAGCAACTCACGTAAACCCACCTTTGACAAATCTTCCAGATCCATTGGTACTTCACATTAGTGAGCCACTTGATTACATCAATCCTCTTATCGGATATTGGACTAATATGCAAAATTCCACAACTGACCCTATGGCTTCATTAGGAGCGCAAGGGACTACGTCAACACAACCATAAACAGTTGTAGGAGGTATCAATACTTCCAATGTGACCACTACATCAATCCCACCAGTTAGTATGACTATCATTAGCACAAGTTCAACCAGCACTTCAGTGCCAGTTGGTACAATTTCGAGTTCCAATCTCGGAAGTATATCCACTTCGTCTACAGGAATCCCTACTCGAGGGTGTGCCTTACCAAACATGGGTTTCCCATATGGTTTGGCTAATCAAGGTCAAAATAATCAAGGAGTGAACCAAAATCCTCTTGGTATACCAAATATTTTTCGTAGTTCCACTTCTAGGGGGAATCCTTTACTATGGAATCCCAATATCCCTAGCGGAATTAATCAACCATGGAACAATAATGTCAATTGGGGTCCTACTCCCCAAGTAAGTGGAAGTGCCTCAGGAAGTCATCATCCAAACTTTCCTAACATGAATCCTGGGGGAAATGCCATACCCCCCACAGGTAGCACACCATAAGGTAACCCACCTAACAACCCCATTCCTCCATGGAGTAGACAAGTTCTAGGAAGTAACCAATCTTCTTGGGTACCACCTCCGCAAGGGGGAAACCAACCTTGGAACGCTTATCCAAACCAAGGAAACAATCAATGGAGTGGTCAGATTCCGACAAGTAACCAATATTATTGGGGCCCACCTCCGCAAGGGGGCAATCCACCCATTAATCCTATGCCGCAATGGAATGGTAATGTTCCACCAAGTAACAAATCTTATTGGAACATACCCCCATGACTGAAGAACAACTCATTTAGAGTGCCCACCAAATGGATTTGATATATTCCCAATCGGGCACACTTTATGACTTAATACCTCATGATGTAAGACCTATGTCTGATCCATCTAGGCCGCCAAAAGGACCTCATACCGATGGTGTGCTTTGATCTGTTAACCAACTTGAACAAGTCACCCAACAATTGGGACAAATTTCAGTTCAGAATTCACAACCCACAGCTGGCCAGGAAACATAGCAACCCGCAAATCCCACCCAAACTTCTGAAGTACTTACGGTTCAAACTGCAGACCCCAAAGGAAAAAAGAAGAAAAAAAAGAAGCTCGATGCTAATCCTGAGACAAGAGATGCACCCAAGGTGAATAATCCTACTGGGGGCAATCATGATAACCGGAAAAACAAAAACCCTTGCAAAATTTTCCAAGGGGATCATCTGACTCATCTTTGTCCTAATATGGATGATATTCATCGAATGTTGGCACAACGAGGAGAGAAACAACAACCTTCCATCCTAACTCAACCCTTCCCCCAACAACAACAGATGGTTGCTGCAGCACCAGCACCCCCACCTAGAGGAAATCAAGCGAACCCCCCACAAGAAGGCAATTCACCCAATGCTAATATCATCACAATTGGTGAACATGAAATAAACATTCCAACAAGGGCTTGTTCTTATGACATACCTTCAAAAGAGACAGAAACAACTGGAATTTAGCCTAGTGGTTCTCTCACCATTGAGAAACCAACCATAGACATAGTACCTAGACCTCCAAAAGGGGTTATCCATAGAACAACACACAATCCTAATGCACGAGCTGCTCAAAACTACAATGTGGTTGAAGACTTAGCTCAAGCTCCTTGTGCAATGTGCTCCTTGGTATTATTGCAAAGTTGTCCTACTCAATGAAAGGCACTATTGGCTTCTATTGGCGCTATTGATCCATCTGACACCAATTTGATAACTTTTGACTTAGAACAGCCCACATGTAGGCGTCCATCACAAATTGCATTTCAGATCAAAGTGACTTCACATGGTAAGAACATTTTTTGAACCATTGTGGATGAAGGAGCATCAACTTGTGTCATGTCATTAACATGTTGGAAAGCTTTGGGATCACCCACCTTAGTACCATCCCATACAATACTCAAATCATTTGATGGTCATTCGTTCCCACCTCATGGAATTATCATGGCTTGCGCAATTGAACTGGGGGGAAAAATAGTTCAAGTAGATGTTGAGGTAGTGGATGCACCCATAGATTACAATTTTATATTGGGACGTATTTGGATACATAAGATGACAGTTGTAGTGTCTTTAGTATTCTGAGTTATTCGGTTCCCCCACCAAGGGAAGATTATCACAATTGATCAACTAGATTACTGTACGCCTGAAACTGGTCTCCACTTGAATGTACCTTTTGTAGGGGATTCAAAAAATGTGATTCAAGAAGTTGGGGTAGGAATGTTCAAAGATTCATCCCTCATGGGAACTTTTGCAACTCCACCACCAGTATCAATCCCTAACACTGCTCCAATTTTCAAGATTACATCAGAAGTATACTTTCCATTAAAAAAATTTCTAATTCCATATCACAAGTTGGCTCCACCTCATCAGAGGTAGCCTCCCAAAAGGACATATTAGTTGAAAAGGGTGATGGAAATGTACTGACTTCTATGCAAAATATTGAAACAGAGAATAGTGTTCCCCTTTCTTCCATAGATCTTTCTTATCAAGCCATTCAAATGGCTTCGGCAGACTCGGATCAAAATCTTCCCTTGATGGAGAAATATGATTCGGTTAATTGGCCCATTTGGGCTGTGAAATCTCCCAGCTCACATGATTTCTTGGATTACATTTTATCACCAGATGAAGATATCCCTAAAGTTGTAAAACATTTGTTTGCAGCCACCTAAGGACATCTTTTGTGGGGCCACTGGGAGCATAATTGGATTAAATCTACCCAAGTATAGGAGCATGGTTAGCATGTTCCTCGATCTGATCTGGTATATTTGGAAGCTTGCATATAGGTTTAGGTTATCCCTTTGTGAAGATGCATTTGAACCTTTAGCAACCCAAACTTTCCATAGGGTCGAACCTGTTTGAAACTGGTGGGCCAACCCTTCATATCTGTATTTTCCACCCTTCCGACAGAAGAGCCTACCGAAGATGGGACACCCTAGTCAGCACCCCAATTCCATTTTGGTTCCCATGCTGAGTTATTCTCATAAGACCAGGAGACCTATTAGTCCCATCATGACTTGTAGTTTGAGACCACATATTTCTCTTTCATACATTTCTAACCATATCCTGAGGGGCTCCCAATTTTTTTTCATTTTACATAAGCATGTGTTAAAATATCTACTTGAACATTCGTGAAAACTGCTTCGTTGCTTATTGATTATGTTACGGATTTGCCTCTGCAGTCACTTTTTGTTACAAGATGCCTATAAACCATTGCTTTTGTATATTTGAACCCTACCCATGGAGGGAACATCTGTAAGAGTGTGCATAACTAGCTTAGCCCTTGTCTGCAATATGGTTCTTTGCCTTGGCCTAACCCGTGCCCTTGAAGAATAGGTGTACGTCCATGCAACACTCATTCCCTCCCATGTATTATAGCATTATTTATTCTTTTTCAACATGATAAAATGAAAAAGCATAAAAATAAAAAAACACAAAAATCCAAAAAGGGAAAGACTTGAATCATTTCATAGTATAATATTGAAGAAAACGGCAACAGTCAGTCCTTGTCACCCTTGAACACGGCACATAATTTGGTCTCCGCTATCAGTACACTATCTACATTTGCCTTAGGAAACTGTACCAGTATTTTGAGCAATCCTCCACAGATGGGTTATACTTCCCGTCACCTATGGAGCTTCCGTTAATGCATCTGGCATTGGCGGATTTCATTAAAGTCAGTTACTCAAAGTCTTATGTTTCCAAGTGTCCATTCTGCGTCGTGATATGTGTTCAAGGGAAGTTCAAACATAGTCGTACATTCCTCAAATATTCATGACCAATCATGTCGGCCTTCCTTGTGTAAGTATACAGTGTTGGATCTTGCAGTTCTACCAAATTATATCATACTATTGATCTTTGTTTCATATCGGTTAATGTGGGTTGCATTAATGCCCTCCTTTCGATGGATCTATTCCTATCGACAGCAAATCATCATCTAGGAAATGGATCTAGAAACCCAGGAGTACCTTGGATCTTGCAGTCATTAGTGGCAGGTTTCCTCGCAAATGACAGTGGGTATACATCAATGATCCCTGATTGTTTGATTCTACAAGTATTCGACTTCACAACATCTATTCACACTTGCTAGTTTGTACTCAATACCTTAGAGTCCATCATCATTATTGGTGGGTCTCTTCGCATCTGTTAACGGTATACATCAATGACCAGTAATCAGATGGTTTTTTACTATGCTCAACATCAGCTCATTTATTCGCATGATATAAACTCGTACTATCGTTGGTTTGTATTGAAGACCTTGGTAAGAATAGTTGTATCACTCATCGATTCACTTCTCGAGCTGCGCAAGATTAAACTACCATGTCAGAAGTCTAATGAAGACCTTGTTCTCGCACTCACTAAAGTGCATATTTACACTTCTGAAAAATTTACTTTTTGACATGGATCCACTGTGTATTGTTCGTGGCCATGCTTATTTACTGTTGAGCATGGGTATGCCCACCTTAGGAAGATATTATATATATTTGAGAAATTTCTATGTTTGACTTATAGGTGTGATCCTAAATCCTACGTCCGTGAGCTTATCGTTTTCTCATCCTTGCTTTGATCGATAAAGAGTATCAGTATAAAATTAATGTAATGTATTTTGGCCCTTAGCTCTACTTCAGACCTCACACATTAGGGGGCATCTGTTAACAATAAAGTTAACACCCTTAACTACGTCATGAGGGTGGAAGTATACTTTTAGCATTCGCCCACAACATGAAGACAAAAACAAGTACTAGAGAGAACAATCCTTTCTGATCTAATCATTACTTTTATAACTGGAAATATTGAGTAAAGAATGAAGGATCTTAATAGAGACAAATTTCAGTGATTGAACTGCTGACTAAAAGCTCAATTCAAAGATCTAACAGTCAGATAGTGAGAAGAAATGCACAAAAATGCATTAAAAGGTACTTAAATATGCTAAGTTGTGAAAAAAGCCTAATAAACTATGGAAAGTGGGTTTTTTAAGAGAAAATGATCAAAAATGATTATCCCACATTGAAAAGAGTAACTTGAAATCCCATTTCCCAATTCTATATAAGAAAGGCATGTGGGGCATGGTAAAAGGAGGCAAAAGAGAAGCAAAGGCATGCAGGAGAGATTTTGAAGAAAGGAGAGCTCATCTTCATCAAAGGAAAGGGTGGAGAAATGATAGTTCATGGCAATGGAAGAAGGATGCACACCAATATCCATGGTAAATATGTATCTTCTTCCTTGTTTTAATATGAAAATGATTTAATTTTTTCCATTCAAGGGTTTGAATTTTGCTTATTATGCTTGAGTTGAATCCTCAAATGGCTTTAGATCTTAATAAATGTTTAATGGCTGAATATAGATCTTAAAAAGTTTGCATTAATCATTTCATTTCTGACATAGAAACTCACCACTTCTTAGTAAGATAGCATATCTAGAGTAGACATGTCCCTACACGATTTTCTATTATCAGGATGACTTGTAGCAGGGGGTTATCAAAACACCGCCTTGAATGATATATTTAGGGGCACTTGTTTTAAACCCCCCTTCCCCCCAAAAAAAAATTTATAAGAATTGAACTTTTTTAGGAGGTTGTACAACAACCTCCTACACAAATTCAATTCTCATGACTTTTGGGAGGGGATTTGAAAAACTGTCTCCAAAAGTTAAATTTTCATGACCTTTGGGGGGGTTTGAAAAAAACACCTCCAAAAGTTAAATTCTCATCACATTTAGGGAGGGATTTGTCAAAAAACCGCATTCAAAAATATATTTAGGGGTGGTCTTGTTAACTCCCCCCCTCCAAAAGTTATGTTCTCATGGATTTTAGGGCGAGGGTGGTTGTCAAAAGACTACCTTAAAAACCACATTTAGGGGTGTTTGTTTTAAAATCCCCCCCCCCAAAAAAAAAGAAAATCATAAAAATCAAACTTTAAGAGGTGGTTGTTAAAAACCACCTCTAAAAATTCATTTCTCATGACTTTTAGGTGGGGTTGTAAACAAACGACCTTAAAAAACACAGTTAGGGGAGATCATTTTAAATCCCCCCCTAAATTCATGAGAATAGAACTTTTAGAGGGGGATGTTAAAAAACCACTGTCAAAATTTCAATTTTCTTGACTTTTAGGGGGGCTTTCAAAAATCGCCAAGAAATCTCTAAAAAATATTTTAAAGATGGTTTTTGCAAGACCCCCGCAAGCCTACACCCCTGCTAAAGGAGTAAATTGTTGTAGTGGAACTACCTCCCATTTCATGATTGTCATGACTTCCCCTTTGTGGGGGTGGAGGATTAGTCGCAACCATTTGTATTTGTGGAGGGGAAAGGGATTGATGAGCACAAGGAATTGTTACAACGAACCCTTGTGTGCTAGGAACTTATGCATGTCGTCAATGTGAGGAAAATTATGGGTAAGATAGTGTCCCTTGCAAATGGTACAAGGAAAAAAAACTTGGGTTTTATTCCCACCCTCCTTGGTAAGTGTGTTGGTATTCTATGGGGCCCCTTTCCCATTAGCATTTTTCTTGTGACGATTATTGTGTTTTTTACACCCTCATTGGTTATTGTTACTATATGGTTTGTCTTGTGTTGATGTATATGTAACTTTGGAATGTATTTCATCTATGTATTTTATTGTACTCCTATAGAGATGTATTATTCCTCTATACGGAAGTGTCGTCATTTATATTGACAAGTGTCGCAAGTGTCGTAACTTGCCGATGGGTTATTAGACCACCATGTGTGGGGTTGACCCTGATTAAGTTAACCTGGGGTTATTAGGCTGAGTTAGACAAGTCATCCCCATAGCTTTATTAGGCTGCTCATAACAAGTATAAATAGAGAGCGGGATCTCTCTATTTGATCACTTCATTACTCACTTATCCATCACTCGGAAAGTGGCGCACATGTGAGGAGGAGGATCAGCTACTAGGAGGAGTCTATCTCTATGTACTTGGATTGTACTTTGGTTGTACTATTGCTCTATCTATCTCTGAGGAAGTTGTGGGGTTTTTCACCTTAGGGTTTTCCCCACGGAAACTCTGTGTGTCTATTGTCTCTTATGTTTGCATCTTGTGATGATTGATATGCTTGCTATGATTGATATGCATTGATATACTGTACATGTCATTATCTTAGTAAAGATCCTAGAGTATATTGAATTAATGCTCGAAATTTAACATGGTATCAGAGCTAACCTGAGAAGAAGACACTCTGCAGTTGCGGAAGCTAGGGATTCTTGTTTTTGGGTTTCTCTCCACAGATTTTGGAAAAGCAATATGATAGATTGACTCTCCTAAGCAAGGTGAATCTTTCTGTCCAATCAGAATTCAGTTATGAGCCCTTTTAGTTTTGGCCCTAAAAATTAGGGTTTCCACAAAATAAGGAATTTATGAAATCTGAAGTCATAGCTGGAAGCTCCTTAGAAAACTCAAAGTTTAGAGCTTTGGATCGAGATTTTTGGCTAGGTAAATCTCCAGGAAACTCAAACCCTAATTTAGGGTCCTCCCTAGTGAACCCGGGAAGACAAAAAGGCATTTCTGAAGGGTGAAGCTTTGCAGATCTCAAATTCTGAATACCCAGGCTGATCAGCTCATCAAGGCGCATCTTTCTATCCTTTCAAAAAGTTGAAATTCACATTTTGATTTTTTAGGGTTTCTCTGACAAACCCTAATCCAGGACCAGATCCAGTTTTCAGCAAATCAAGTGGTAAGACCTAAATATTTTATATTTCCATTTGAAGTACTCTTTAAGATGTCTCACCACACCAAGCTTAAGGATAAGCTTGAAGGGACTGATAACTTCCTAGCATGGAAGTATAGGATTGGGTTAAACCTGGAAGAAAATGAATTGGATACTTACATAAGGGAAGAGGTCCCTGTCCCAGAGGAAGAAGAGGCTAAATCCCTCCATAAGAAGAACTTGGTCAAGGCAAAGAGAATCATTGTTGATTCTATCAAGGACCATCTCATCACCCATGTGTCATCTTTGAAGACACCCAAAGAGATGTTTGATTCCCTATCCAAGCTATTTGAAGGGAAGAACATAAATTGGAAAATGACTCTACAGAATCAATTGAAAGGGGTAAAGCTTCAAAATGGAGAATCCATTCAATCTTATTTTTCTAGGGTCTCCTAGATCAAGGAACAACTCAAAGCTATGGATGAAATTGTGGACAACGGTGAAGTTGTCATGACTACACTGAATGGCCTACCTAGGTCATGGGATTCCTTTATCCAAGGAATCTATGCAAGAAATAAGTTGGTATCATTCAGCAGACTGCGGGAAGAATGCTCACAAGAAGAAGCAAGGCTTGTGGCACGAGAAGAAAATATGGGGAATGAAGATCAAGCTCTCACATATCACACCAAGGGAAGCAAATTTAAGAGGTAGAAATATCATAACAAGAAACATTCGCATCCTCATCACAAGAAGAAAGATCTATCTCATGTTCGATGTTACGAATGTAATGAAATGGGACACTTTGCTTCAAATTGTCCCAAGAAGAAGAAAGACAACAACTTCAACAAGAAGAAGAAGAATAACAAAAGAAGATATCATGCTCATGCTGCTGAGGATGATGAACCTCCCAGGAAGAAAGCTAGAGTAGAAAGTGATGACTCATCTAGTGAAGATGAATATGTTCTAATCTTATCCCTCACAAGTACTATTTCTCATGGTTGCAATGATTGGCTAATTGACAGTGGGGCTTCTAAACACATGACTGAGTTTAAAGAATCTTTTGTAAATCTGTCTGAACATGAATCACCCCATAAAGTGAAACTTGGGGATGATTATCAATACCCTATCAAAGGAACTGGGGAAGCCTCCTACAACCTAGAATCTGGAAAGTCCTTGAAGATGAAAGATGTGCTATTTGTACCTGGGCTCAAGAAGAACCTACTCTCCATCTATGCATTGGATGCAAAAGGCATGAGGGTTGCATTTGTAGATGGCCAAGTCCTAATGTGGCCAAAGGTTAAAACTATTGATGATTCAGTGGTGATTGGAGAGCAAGAGGGAGGATTGTACAAATTGAAGGGACAACCTGAACATGCCATTTCACATGAATCCATGGAGCCAAATAAACTTTGGCATCAAAGGCTTGCACATGTGCACTACAGAGCACTACCAATTGCAACCAAAGTTGTAGAAGGTCTTCCTGAAATCCAGACCAAGCATGAAGGTGTTTGCAAAGGCTGTGCAAAAGGAAAGAACCTAAAGAAGGCATTTCCAAGCAGTGAAAGCAAATCAAAAGGAATCTTGGAAATTATCCACTCCGATGTATGCGGTCCGATGTCATCCAGTTCTCTGAGTGGGTATGTTTACTATGTCTCTTTCACCGATGACTTCTCCAGGAAGACTTGGGTTTATTTCTTGAAGAACAAAGATGAAGTGTTTGACAAGTTCAAGGAATTCAAAGCCTTGATGGAAAATCAAACTGATAAGAAAATAAAGACATTCAGATCAGACAATGGTGGAGAATTCACTTCAGCTGACTTCAAGAAGTTATGCAGTGATTCAGGGATTAAGAGGGAGTTGAATGCTCCCTACAATCCACAACAGAATGGAGTTGCAGAAAGGAAGAATAGAACAATCATGGAAGCAGCACGGGCAATGCTGCATGACCAGGATCTTCATATGCATCTATGGGCAGAAGCAGCTAGGACAACTGTATATGTGCAGAACAAAACACCTCACAAGATATTGGACAACAAGACACCAGAAGAGGTCTTCTTTGGTAAGAAGCCTGAAGTCAGCCATCTCAGAATATTGTGTTGTCCAATATATACACATGTTCCAAAGAAAAAGAGGACAAACCTAGATCCTTCAGGAAAGAAGGGTATCTTTGTGGAGTACAGTGAAAGCTCAAAGGATTACAGAATATACTTTCCAAGGTTCAAGAAGATTGATGTCAGCATGGATGTGACATTTGATGAAAACTCAACTTTCAACAAGTCAAGAAAGGCAACTGTTGAAGATCATGAAGAAACAAAGGAAACCAGATTTCAAGATACCACCATGACTGAAGCAATTCCAGAAACAGATCAAGAAATTGAAGATCCACAAGAACCTATAGATCCACCATGTGAGAAGGATTCTCACAAGAGGAAACCTTCATGGGATAGCGAGCTCATTCAAGATGTAGAAAGGTATGGCATTCCGGAAGAAGAACGCAGAGCAAGGAAGAGAACTAGATCTCACACCAGTTATGTTGCCTTACTCTGTGACATTATGAACAAAGAACCTTCCAGTTATGAAGAAGCAGCGGAAAAGAAAGAATGGAAGGATTCCATGATCGAGGAGTATCAATCAATCATGAAGAATGATGTTTGGGATGTGGTCCCAAGACCTAAAGGGAAGTCAATTGTGACTTCCAAGTGGATCTACAAGATCAAGCATGCTGCAGATGGTAGCATAGAGAAATACAAGGCAAGATTTGTAGCTCGTGGCTTCTCCAAGAAAAAGGGAATAGACTATGAAGTGACTTTTTCTTCTGTAGCTAGGTACACTTCCATTAGATCAGTACTTTCCCTCGATGCAGTGATGAAATGGAAGATACACCAGATGGATGTCAAGACAGCTTTCTTGAATGGTGTAGTCGAGGAGGAAGTGTATGTGGAGCAGCCACTTGGTTTTGAGACACATGACAGGAAGTCATATGTGTGCAGACTGAAGAAAGCGTTGTATGGCTTGAAGCAACCTCCTAGGACTTGGTATGGCAGGATGGATAGCTTTATATCTAGTTTAGGCTTTACCAAGAGTAAATCGGATTCCAACCTTTACTACAAGGTTGAGGAAGGAAATCCAGTGATACTACTTCTGTATGTGGATGACCTGTTTGTTACAGGAGAAGATAGTTTGATTACGGATACCAAGAGGAAGCTTGCTGCAGAGTTCGAGATGAAGGACTTGGGGATGATGCACTGTTTTCTAGGCATGGAGGTGTGGCAGAGTGCAGATGGAATCTTCCTTGGACAAGGGAATTATGCAGTAGAGATCCTGAAGAGGTTTAGGATGATGGACTGCAAGGCCATGGCCACACCTATGGCATCGAACCTGAAGCTTCTGTGTGATGCTTCATCTTATCTGGTTGATGTCACAATGTATCTTCAGATGATTGGATCCTTGATGTACCTGACGAACATGAGACCAGATATTTGCTTTGCGGTGAACACATTGAGCCAGTTCCTGACGGATCCCAGAGGTGTTCACCTAGTTGCTGTAAAGCATATTCTGAGGTACTTGAAGGGTAAAGTTGACTATGGGATCAAGTATGATGTGAATCAAAAGTTTAACCTGCAGGGTTATGTTGATTCAGATTGGGCAGGCAATGCTGCAGATAGGAAGATCACTTTTGGGTGTTGCTTCAGTATGGGATTAGGTGTGATATCTTGGTTTAGCAGGAAGCAATCCTGCGTAGCACTAAGTATAGCCGAGGCAGAGTATGTTGCAGCATGTTTGTCTAGTTGTTGAACAGTATGGCTCTGGAAGCTACTATCTGAGTTATTTGATCTCCCACTAGAGGCTACTGGTATCTTTTGTGACAACCATAGTTGTGTGAAGCCGTCTTAGAACCCAGTGTTCCACGATAGGTCGAAGGACATTGAGATCAAATATCACTATATCAGGGATATGGTGCAGAGAGGAGCAGTAAAGCTCATGTATGTTGCAATGGATGAGTAGGTAGCAGATGTACTAACGAAACCACTAGCCAGAGTGAAGTTCGAGTACTTCAGAGAGAGGCTTGGTCTTCTTCAGATCGATGACACTTCGAGGAAGAAGTGATGGACACATCTTCTGGAGCCATTCCAAGCATGGTGAGAGGAGGATCCTTCCCATGGCTATGGATGTAAGCATTGGATGATGAGCATCACAACGATGCTCCAGTTACTGCTTTGTATATGCATCAGTTGGATGCTCTGATCAGTTGGATCATGTATATGTATATGCACCATGTTGGATGCGGGATATGATCAGTTGGATCATGTATTTGTATATGTATATGTATCAGGTAGATACTTGTATGATCAGGTAGATCATGTATTTGTATATGTATCAAGTGGATACTTGTATGATCAGGTAGATCATGTATTTGTATATGTATCAGGTGGATACTTGTATGATCAGGTTGACCATGTATGATGATATGTATCAGGTGGATACTTGCATGATCAGGTTGATCATGTATGTTGATATGTATCAGGTAGATACATTGTATGATCAGGTGGATCATGTATTTGCATATGTATCAGGTGGATACTTGTGTGATCAGGTAGATCATGTATGTTGACATGTATCAGGTATATACTTGGTATGCATCAGGTTGATGCTATGATATTGATCAAGATGATCACAGATGACGAGCTTCAGGATGTTGCTCTAGATGGTATGCATCAAGTTGATGCTATGATGATGATCAGGATGTGTTGATGCCCCAAAGATCGCAGCATCAAGCAGAAAGGGATTCTCCCCGGTAGACTATCCCAATTAGATTGTACACCGTTTAGTATGGGGAATCTGTCTGGTTAGCTGTTCTGGATACCGTTAGATTTGTAGATTTTCTTCTTTTACACCGGTTATGGCCTGATCCACCGTTCTTTTTTATTTTATTATTAAAATGATGTGCAAGTGCCTAGGCTGATTTAATCTAAATGCAGAGCTTGAAACAAATCTGTAACTAAGACTGAAATAAATCTAATCTATCCTTGCAAGGAGCAAAATGTAAATATGAGCAATACGCTGAAAGAAATATCCAAAGATCAACAGATAACCATTAAATAATAAAGATACATCTACAGCAAGAGATTTAAAGATATAACAGATAGCTTTTAATCCATATGAAAGCACTCTATCACTCATGTTAGGAGAAACATCATCGCACAGAAAAATAGTAAGCTCATTCGACACACAGAAATAATTCTGAACAGCAAAGAAAGATCTCACTGCAAGATATGAACGCGACAAGAATAATCCAGCAAACATCCAACATCCATTTAAGGCAAACGACGTCCTCTCTAGGCTCTTTATTACGCAAAATCACTTTCTTGCAGCTCGTTACAAAATAGTTCGTACCAATTAAGAAGCTTCTTTTCCCTGCCAAAAAGTCCCTCTCTATTCCTTCTAACCTTCTATTTATAACTTTACAATGTACCTCTTGGAATAACAAGTGTACCCTAATTCTCTAACCTCCCTCTTTGGCTTTCATCGTATCCTTACAAATCCTACGAATATGTGGAAGACTTTAAATATAGGACAAAGAAAAGGATCTAGCTGTCCTTTTGAAGCATTTATATAGAAGGTAGAATTTCAGCTCCTTCGCTTAATTAAAACAAAATAAGAATGATTTGTCTATTCTGCTGGGGCTTCTGCCTGCTGACTTGAAGACTCACCTCCACCAACCGGCTCGCTTGAAATTACCGGGCCATCTATACTTTGAACATATGAGGTCCATTGGTTGATATCCTTTACGATAAGCTCGCTACAGCAAGATACTGTTCCCTAGGACACGATCTCATGTTTGTGTAGGTCCTATTTGATCAGTGATTTTCCCTCTGTGGGCTCTTTTGCCATCACTTCTAGGAAGTAAATATGTATTGTAGGTTGGAAAATGAACTGTTGAAATTCGTCCTGATTCAATACCTCTATCTTCTTGATATAGGCCAATTCTTCGTCCAGCTCGTTCTACAACTCAAACAATCGGTCTTCTTCTTTTGGGAAATCATAAATGGAGGCGGGGAGAACCAGATGACACTGGCTAAGCGATTCCCTGAGTGTGGAATAGATCGAACAACACTTGTGGATCGTCTTCCTGATTTCCAAATTTAGCTTGGTGCCACAATCCCTGGCGACTTCAAGGATCCCTATATCCATGTCCAATTCATCTCCTGTACCGGTGTGTAAGTGTGAAGGGAGTTGAGATTTTCCCTTTTTCCACTCAGATTGTTGTTTCAGCTTCTCTACATGATTTGTAAACTTTTATCGAGTTTTTAGAGCTTTGGTTTCAATTGTTGTCATTTTCTTAATCATTTCTTTCACGCTCCAAATCTCTTCCAAGATCAGTACTAGCAGCTGATGGATTTTAATCCGCATATCACATGCTTGTTTGTGAAATGTGGACAAATTTTGCTGGTCTTTCGCTGCCTCTTTGAGCTGTCTTGCTAGTTGTTCCTTTTCTTGAATTAGCTCTTCATATTCATGCTGGTGGAGCTGAATTTGCTGAGCTCTGCTTGCTTTGAGTTCCTCCAACTCTGTTATCCGAGCTTTCAGATTCTTTAGTTCATCTTCAGAGATAGCCAACTGCATTTCTAAGGAGTTCTTCTCATTTTCAAGTTGGAGGACTCCTGTTTTTAGCGCCAGATGCTCTCCTAACAACTCATAGTATTTCTCCTTCAGTTTGTTTGCTTCCAATACCTCCCTCTTTCTGTCATCTCTGATCTTAAAGCATTGCTCCATGTAATGCTTTATCTTTTCTTTCAAAAAATCAATATTGGCTTTAGTTTCCTTAGATGAAGCTATAGTGCATTGGGCTTGGAATGTGGGTTCGGCATCAATTCCTTGGACCAATGTTTTCTCCGTTACCCATAATTCATATTCATCCTCCTCGGTTTCCATATTCTTTTTCTTTCCTTCCATTTTCTTTACCCTCCTATCAATGATGGCCCTTTTCCGTTCATTAAAATATATAGTATCCAGGTCTGCTATTTTGCGCTGCTTCCTGGGGTTATATGGGGTCAGTGCTAAGCTCCCTAAATAGGCACCTTCTTCTTGAGATCCCCCTGGGGTGAATATCAATGGTGGATCCACCTCCATATCTGTCGGAGTAGATGGCTCTAGCTCGGGAGACTTCTTTGTCTACTCTTTATCCTTCTCTTCTGCTGATTTTTCTTGCGGTGTCTGCAATTCATCAACTCCTTCTTCATGTTGCTGCTTGGAAGCTTGCTCTTTGGATACCTGATCTCCTCCTTCTTTCTGGATCCTAGCAGCCTCTTCTTGCTATTCCAACTGAGAGGCTTGCTCATGTTGCTTCCTTGCAATCTCCTCTTGTTGAAGCTTGGCAGCTAGCTCACCTTGAATCCTTGCTTGTTCTTGGTCCTGCTACTGCTTGAGAGCTTGCTCTTGGAGCACTCTGTCCTGCTCCAACTTGAGAGTTTTCTCTTGGAGCACTCTGTCCTGATCCAATTCTTATGCATAACCTGATTGTGAGGCCGATGCCTCCCATTCTCTTTGGATCAAACCGACAGGTTTGGGGATCATATCTTTCATAGATTTCGTATTGTAACGCTTTCCTAAATCAGTTAGGTTGCGGGCACTCTTGCAGAATTCCTCGTCTCGGTCCGCCGCATGAGCGTATTCAAAGGAGATCTTGAGGTCAAGACAATGCCTGCTTACCGCACCATTGGGGTCATGTCTTCTGAAAGGGGATGAGACAAAATGGAAAAATTCTAAGCCTTGAGCATAATTTTCCCCATCTCTTTCTCTTGGGAGGCTGTAATCTCCTATGGTAAATGGCATGGGAGGACACATGCCCTTCCTCCAGTCTGTTAAGAACTTGCTTATTGCACCGGTGCCGAAGAGTTGTCTCACGGCCTCCTTATGAATTACAAAATCTGTAACATACCGAGGGAACATGAATGGCTCATGAGTTCCTCCACTCATCCTGATGTATGTGCCTTCTACACTATGATAATAGTCCCCGAATTGTTCAATGATAGGCATTGCATTCTCCAACATACAATCTGGTTCTTGTACGAAAATAAGCTAGTACAATGGCATGATAAACCTCTCGCAAATCATCTTGTAGTGGTTTGCGTATTTACTTGCCCATGTACACTGATAAGCTAAGAAGAGAGTTGTTTCGTTTGACTTCCATGAGCAACCCAAGTTTGGGAATGAATGCTTGCTTGACAAGCAGTCAATCAGGTATGAAGACATGAAGAAATCTGCCTTCTTTTGGGTTAGTCCTCCCTGGGCTGCTGCTAACTGTGAGGCCAAGCTATCTAAAATTATTTCAGCCCAGTTGAAGATTGATCCAGATTTATGTGGGAACGAAACAAAAGATAGCATATACAGAATCATATACAGAGATATATTGCAAGAACACAATGATACAGTAAACACATATTCTATTAAATAGCAGAAATAGAACAGACTGTAAAATACAATAGCTGGAATGGTGGTAGCTATCTCTGAGAAGAGATGTGGCCACTATGCTCATTCGTGCCAAGATGAATACAAAGAGAGGCCGAAAGGGCCTATTTATCATAAGCATGAGGGAAAGAATCCCAAACATCCAAAAACTTAACCCTAGAAGATGAACCGTCATAAATTTTGCGGCCCCAAGGTGGTTAGTTGAACAGTCAACTTCCCGGGGTCATAACTTTTGCATACGATCTTCGTTTGGGGCGCTCGGTAGCCCGTTGGAAAGGTCTATATGAGATTTACAACTTTCAACCGGGCCCAAATGCATGTCGCTAGCAACCATTTGGTCCCCCAAATTTCCAAAAAATGTCATTTAGGGCCTCAAAACGGCTCCGGAAGTTCAAGACCCGAAAAACTGCTAAAAATAGTAATTTTACCAAAATTGCCAGAAGACTGTTTTGAGCCAGTTGGAAGAGGTGGGCCACCACCGATATCCACCTGGATCAATCCTCCCTCCTTAGGAATAAATGGTCTCCATTGCGTTAAATCCCTTATCATAAGTTGAGTTGTGTGTTGAGTTGAGCTCTTGGTGCGACATTTGCTGAAGCAGAAAGGTTTCCTTTCTTTGAAATCTTCAGAGGGTTGTAATTGTTGTTGCTGGTTGCACTGGAGTTGTTCAACAGTTTTGGTTGTTGTGGTATTTTGCATTGGTGTTGATGGTTTCTTTTTGGGGGAGCACCTTGAATGCATGGCCTTGCACTGCAAAGGAACTCGAATAGGCGATGCTGCACTGAACTTCTGTTTTTCTTGTTTCTACTGAGTAGAGGGATGATGGGAAGAGGTTGTAGATGTCTCTGTGATCTGATGTTTTCCTTTAGTGGCAATTGCGAATAGGGAAAATTTCCCAGTGTGGGAGATTATCTTCCTTCCCTGCTCGTTTGGGGTAGGTGCAACTATCTCTTGTATCCGATAGATTTGTCCTCCCAAAGTGACAATGACACTGCGAGGTCGTGATTCATATACAGCATGACGCTTCTACATATATGGTTGTCCTAAAAGAACATCACATACTTCAAGTGGGGCCACATCACACAATAAATCATCTTTGAAAGGCTTGATGCCATATGGTAGGCGACATTGGTGACTGACGCGAATCCCCCGTCCTTGGCTTAGTCATCCAATGGTGTATGGTTGTGGGTGTGGTGTTATTGGTAGATCCAGTCTCTTGATAACTTCTGCTGAGATCGGGTTCTTCTGGCTACCACTGTCCACAACAAAGTGTAGGGGAATTCCCTTCACCCACATCTGTGAGTGGAAAAGGCGCTCCTCTGCCTCGGACTCTTCGAGTTCATCTGGTTGAATCTGTGTGGTGGCGACAACGGCACTGGGTTCTGCATCAATGATTTGCTTCCCTTTTTGCGTGGCTGTGAAATTAGGTTCTGAGTCAGAATCAGAACTGGGATCTAATTCTGAAGCTTTGATCTCATCCACCAATGACTGTTTTGAGCGACATTCATCAGTGTTGTGCTAGGGGATTTTGTGGAACTCGCACCACTTCCCGATGTCCTTCTTTGTCTTTTCTTTACCCTTCTTCGCTTGTGGTTGGGACTGGTTGTCCTTTCCCTGCCCCGTGTTCTGCGAGCCAGAGTTTCCCTTGCCCTGCTTCTGCGCAAGTCCGAAGTCATGCTTGTTCTTTTGCTGAAATTTCTGCTCGATTTTGAAAGCATATCGATAGGCGGATCCGAGTGAAGAGATTTCCAGAAAATCCATCTTTGTTCGTATGTACCAGTGTAGGCCACTACAATATTTCAGTACTAGGTGTCGCTCAGAGTCCTTGATACTCATCTTTGTGCGCGAGGTATGAAAGTTGTTGGTGTACTCCGACACCATTTGGTCCCTCTCTTGGTGCAGAATGGTCCATTTTGTGTACTCATCATAGTTTCCAACAGGGTAATATTGTTCCTTGACGGCATCTATAAAAGAGGCCCAAGTGGGATTGGAATATTCAAACAATCCTGACTCGTCTGATGATTTTTGCTCACAATAAGTTTCCCACCAATTTTTGACATGGGGGACAGCCTTAAGGAGCGCAAAGATGATCTTTTCCCTGTCGAAAAATTGGTTGACAGAGAAATACCCTTCTAGTAGATTCAACCATTTATCTAGGGCATCGGCATCGATTTGGCCTTCAAATAAAGGGATATCAAAATTAACTTGTACCTTGAAGGGAGTCGTATCTCCGAAATGGCTGCTCGTTGAGAGTGCATTTCCCACTGTTGGAATGCGTTGAAGGATCTGGGCGAAATTATTCATCATCTCGTTCCTCTGTTGCGCAAGGGCACGGGGGCTTCAGTAGAAGGCAATATAATATCACGTTCATTCATATTGCGGCATTAAATATTCATGAAAACCTAAAAATTATATTGCTTATATATTAAGGGGCAAAGGATTTTTTTTATTTAATGTAACAATACAAAAATACTTTGGAGTGTTTTTTATATGGGCAGGCTAACAAATATCCGCCAAATGGAGATGGCGGGATCACGACCAGATGAGAAATTGGGTTGGGGCAAGGCTCGGGCTTACTAGTACGCAAGGAAATCGTGTCTTGAGGCATGCTTGAGGCCAGGGGTTTCATGGTGAAGTGGGTTTCCAGTCGATCATAGTCGAGAGACAATGGTCACTGACAACCAAATGTTACCAATAGCACTCAACCGGTTGTTACCAATAGCCTTGGAAGGATCTAAGCCTCCAGGGCCTGTTATAGGCCCTCGATAGGCCTGGGGGCTTGAATACCCAACCACTCGTGCCTATTATAGGCTTTGGGAGGTTTAGTTAGCCTCCTAGAGCTTGTTACAAGCCCTAAGGGCTTGGATACCTATCCCACAAAAGGCTTAGTCAGCAATTGGGGAACTGCAACATGCAATCTAAATGTTGTGCTATGTGCATTGGCTCTAGTGACATACAAGAAGTGATCTCCTATCTCTTCATTAGACCATTAGATGTTGCAAATCATAATGATATGTGGTTGAGTAATTGCATTGTGGGTGAAGTAATGTGCATCCACGATATACATCGAAAGAAGCAAGGTGCATTGTAGAATGCATGTGGGGTCATAAGAGGGGTATCATATCAATATACTAGGTAAAAATATAAAGGGATATAAAAAATGTTAATGAAAAAATTGATACATACAATATCTAGTGAAAATAGAGGTTTTTTTAAATTAGGAAGGCATATTGGGAGGGGGTTAAAAAAAAATGATTTTGGAAGGTATTTTCCAATATTTAGTGAAATTAGGGGTATTGTTTCATATGCCACGATCGAACGTGCTATGATGTTGTTTATTGAGTGAAGACCCCATGCGCAAGGGATTCCTCGAGCAACAACTTGATAGGATCTACTGCTCCGTCGTCTCTCTTTTCTTCTGCCATGGGAGGCCGTTTGGGGGTGGCGAGAGTTGTCTTCCCAAGTGAAACTAGTTCGAGACCCAACTCTATGTATCCTGACCTCGTCGAGGACATGCACCG
Source organism: Larix kaempferi (assembly GCA_027924585.1). Taxonomy (NCBI): domain Eukaryota; kingdom Viridiplantae; phylum Streptophyta; class Pinopsida; order Pinales; family Pinaceae; genus Larix; species Larix kaempferi. The sequence continues at coordinate 8,861,585 of BSBM01000019.1, forward strand.
AGAAACATTCAAAGAGCAGACCACTCTGATACCGTTGATCCGGATTTATGTGGGAACGAAAAAAAAGATAGCATATACAGAATCATATACAGAGATATATTGCAAGAACACAATGATACAGTAAACACATATTCTATTAAATAGCAGAAATATAACAGACTGTAAAATACAATAGCTGGAATGGTGGTAGCTATCTCTGAGAAGAGATGTGGCCACTATGCTCATTTGTGCCAAGATGAATACAAAGAAAGGCCGAAAGGGCCTATTTATCATAAGCATGAGGGAAAGAATCCCAAACATCCAAAAACCTAACCCTAGAAGATGAACCGTCATAAAGTTTGCGGCCCCAAGGTGGTTAGTTGAACAGTCAACTTCCCGGGGTCATAACTTTTGCATACGATCTCCGTTTGGGGCGCTCGGTAGCCTGTTGGAAAGGTCTATCCGAGATTTACTACTTTCAACTAGGCCCAAATGTGTGCCATTGGCAACCATTTAGTCCCCCAAATTGCCAAAAAATGTCATTTAGGGCCTCAAAACGGTCCAGAAGTTCAGGACCCGAAAAACTACTAAAAATAGTAATTTACCAAAATTGCCAGAAGACTGTTTTGAGCCATTTGGAAGAGGTGGGCCACCAACGATATCCACCTGGATCAAAGATGGTGCCTTTCGTGGCTATATGAAACATCACCGGCACCCATCTGATCTTAAACACATTTCCATGAGGTATGCCGAAGAGCCGACTCAACATCAGGACGATGAGTCTGTAAGGGGTCTTTAAGAGGTTGCTTTCATATTCATTATTCTGCCTCCTTCTGATCTACCTGTCATTTATCATCATCTTATGGGCAGATTCTAGTAATTCCATTTGATGCTTTGCTATCCAGTCATCGTCTAAAGAATCCCTGGGTGAAGGCAATCTGTAGGCAGCAGAGACATGCTCAGGAGCGAAAGATGTCAGTTTCAACCCATTTTTATCCTTCATGAGCCTTGTGTCGGTCTGGATGTGGGGAATTAGCCATCCAATAATTTCAGAACAAGGGAACAGTTCTGGCCGAGTTGTTTCCTTATGAAAAAAGGATCTTCTGATGTTGGCATACACTACAACATCCTCTATGGAGGTTGTTGAACTATCTTGAGCCATGATGAATTTGTATAGATCACCCCATTGAAATTCAGGAGCGGAGCTCCCAGGGGAAACACCAGTGGTAGCTTGTGTGTCAGCAAACATCGTGGCAAGAGAAGTATCTAATAGAATTTCAACTTCTGAGTCTAAGGTTACTTTCTAAGCTGCCTTCTTCTTTGCTGACTTCCTATGCATGGTGATCCTGTGGTGAGCAAGGAAATATCAAAAAAGATTTTAGTTACACCACTATTCCAAGCATCGACAACACCCTATCGCAAGCCAAAATATAACATTTTCACAATATAGAGGTTGTCTTAAAAAAAAATTATCTTCATTTCAATCTTAGGATTAATTCAATAATGCCATTTTATGCTAAAAGAAAAGACAAGGCATCACGAGCAAGATCTTCTTTGAATCTACGCCAGTCATTTTCAACATGCAGGTATCCCCTGAAATGTCACACAAACGTGCGTGAGTCTAATGAATATTTCTGCGTTGGCGCCTAAATAGAGCTTTGCATCGTGCTTGGGATTCCGCGCATGCTAAGATCAGTGATCTAATGTGCGCTACGGTACAAGTGGGATTTTATGCGCTAAGCTAGACGTTTCATGCGCGTCAGCGCCTAAGATTATTTGTGCGCCAAGTAATGATGCATTTTCTATGCTAATGCCTAAAATATTTCGCGCGCCAGCGCCCTAATTTTGTCCACGCGCCAAAGCTAAAAACATTCGTGCACTATCCTAACCTTATTTCTGCACTAGCGGTTAACATTATGCATGCCATATTTACCGTGCGATAATGTTTAAACATTTCATGTGCCGACAGTTGATAGAGGAGGCTACGTTGAAGATGGAAAAATCCCACAGTTGTAGGCCTCTATCGGTTAAGGATCAGGCTTGGTTTCAAGTTTCTAAATGGGATTGATAGGTTGATTTAACACATCCCCATGGTAGCTTCGGCCGAGTATTGTGGGTTTTATGCAAACTCGGCATGAATGAACCATGCTCTCTGTTTAGCAATGTACCTCGGTGTCTATAGCATGAAACTTTAGCTGCAAGGCACGAGAAGGATTGGGTTTTACGCGCAGTAGATGTTTGGCAGGGAATTTTATTTTGCAACAAGACCTTGGGATGCTACGGCTTCTACGGGTTTGGGTAAAAAACTCTACGGCCGCTAAGATACTGCTGGGATGATTCAACCTTATGGCCAGAGCAGGGTAAGCACTTCATACTTTTAGAAAATAGAGACTCTACTCATGGAAGAAGAGCTTAAACAGAAACAAGCTATCACACAACCAAGAAAAACATATAAAAACTCTTAAATGCGGTCGTGGGGAGGTGCGAGTTTCGTTTGGTAAATGAAAGCTCTGTGAGGAAAACCAGGGATGCAGAAAACGCGATAGAGGGGGAAAGACTCGTGCTTGTGAGATAGGGCTATCTCTGCCCCTGGTTTGCATGCATCGACCTCGTATCTTCATTACTTGAGAGTTGAGGGTGAAAGCTTAGGATGAGCTCTTCAGGAACCCTTTACATAGTATGTAAGACAGCAACATTCTATTTAACCAAGTAGAAACCCCCGAAACAACAAGAGGAATATGGAGAAGTGCCTACCTGGCAGATTGGCAAGTCCTCCAAGAGTTTGCGTTTGTCCTGAAATAGGTAATGGCTCCCACAGGTGCTCAGCGAATGACAACAGCTTTCGGACTGTGAATCCCAAGCAACGAGTGTGAATGTTATGGTGAGTTTCAACACGTTTCAGATACGTTAAATAGAGTAATGATTAATGTCACGTACGTCCAAAGTTGTCTGGGTTATGAGCATGGGGCTTGAGAAAACTGTCATTAAGAGTAGCACATGGCCTCATTAAAGTCCCTACCAACTCCATCGGTGCACAGGGATCGAGGAAATCTTTTCACACCGAGCATCGATTTAACTTTCGCGCCAAGCGAGAGCATAATCTTTTGCGCTATGTGGCAAACGCATGTTCAAAAATAAACCTTGCGCTCAAGCGACGATCCTGGCATTAGGGTTGCGGTCATAAAACTGCGCCAAACATGAGTTATCGTGAAGGACGAAACGCAAATTTGCAAACGGGAAGGATAAGTATGTCTCCTGTGCTTGTGGCGTCGACTCTATCATCACGGTCTGCGATGGGGAGGAACACGCCAATCTTTTAGTTCTACCAAGAAGGTGAAGCACAAATCTAAGGCGGGGAAGATAATGATAATTATTGCGCCTTCGGCGACCGAGAAAATGTTATCTATCGTGCTAACGGTGACTGACCTATTGTTCATAATGTGCTCCAAAAAAGGCTTGGGACTTGCCAAAAGGGGTGGCTGAGTTAGAGCTAAAGTCTACGCCGAGCGAGGAACTTATGGTTAGAGGCGTGTCAAAGCAGCGGAGTACTTAAGGCTAAAACTTGCGTCACAGTGGGTGACTTAAGACCAAAATCTGTGCTGAAGGAAAGAATGACTTTGCCTTAGAAAAATGAGAAAACTCTTTGGAAGCAGGTGACTTAGCTTCTTCCTGTTAGATAAAAACCCGAAGATAAAGTAAAAACTTGCTACAAAAGTGTTCAAAGGAGGGGCCCCAAATAACTTCAAAATTTTGGGGAAGGATATTGATGCAACAACAGGATGATCATGTGAAGATGTACATCAAGATGATATATGGTGAGTATCAGTTAGATACTCTGTGGCCGTGGATAGGTTGTGCAGGTAGCGTAGAAAAGGTCCTTTAAAATCCGGACAGGTAGAGCAGTGTGCTCGTAACATCTTGGGATGCTCTATCGAGATCCAGACAAGTAGAGCGGTTTGCTCATAACATCCTAGGATGCTCTGAGTAGGTTTTGCTACAGTTTCGCATAGAAAGGATCCTTTAAAATCCGGACAGGTAGAGCGGTGTGCTTGTAAAATCCTGGGATGCTCTATCGAGATCTAGACAGATAGAGCGGTTTGCTCGTAACATCCTGGGATGCTCTAAGTAGGTTTTGTGAAAGTTCACATAGAAAAGATCCTTTAAAATCCAGACAGGTAGAGTGGTGTGCTCGTAACAGCCTGGGATGCTCTATCGAGATCCAGACAGGTAGAGAATTTTGCTCGTAACATCTTGATATGCTCTGAGTAGGTTTTGAGAAGGTCAACATGTAAAAGATCCTAGGACATCCGATAGGTTGAGCAGTGTGCTCGTAATCAGTCTTGGGATGCTCTTTCGAGGTTTTGTTGAAGCACATAATCAGTTTTGAGTATTCCACAGTATGGCCAGTGATGATGAAAACCTACAGGTGGTGGGCCTACATCTAGTATGAAAAAGGTCTGGCTCTGTAGAACTTCCTATGACGAGTAGATCAGATATTGATTGAGATAGCAGCAACAATGACGATGACAATGATTCAAGGACGATGATTCGCTAATGATGATCCAGAGAAGAAGACTTGTGTTAGCAGATCTTTGTCAAGAAATACCTTCCTAGTTAAGAGGGAGTGTTGATGTATATGTAACTTCGGAATGTATTTCATCTATGTATTTTATTGTACTCCTATAGACATGTATTATTCCTCTATATGGAAGTGTCGGCATTTGTATTGACAAGTGTCGCAAGTGTCGTAACTTGCCGATGGGTTATTAGACCAACATATGTGGGGTCGGGCCTGATTAAGTTAACCTGGGGTTATTAGGATGAGTTAGACAAGTCGGCCCCATAGGTTTATTAGGCTGCTCAGAACAAGTATAAATAGAGAGTGGGATCTCTCTATTTGATCACTTCATTACTCACTTATCCATCACTTGGAAAGTGGCGCACATGTGAGGAGGAGGATTAGCTGTTAGGAGGAGTCTATCTCTGTGTACTTGGGTTGTACTTTGGTTGTACTATTGCTCTATCTATCTCTGAGGAAGTTGTGGAGTTTTTCACCTTAGGGTTTTCCCCATGGAAACTCTGTGTGTCTATTGTCTCTTATGTTTGCATCTTGTGATGATTGATATGCTTTCTATGATTGATATGCATTGATATACTGTACATGTCATTCTCTCAGTCAAGATCCTGGAGTATATTGAATTAATGCTCGAAATTTAACATCTTGAACCATATTGACTTGCAAGGTTTGGACAGGGGTAGTAGAATCATAGCCACCGATTGGTTGGAAGCCAGGGATGTTTAGATGGACATCTAGCCCATTTGTTGAACAATATGACTAATCAAGGCGGTGTTGGTATAACCAATAAATCCATCGGCATGAGGGCCAGGAGCATGCTTAGGTGGTTTAGTTGATGGATGAGGAGCATGAGGGATAATATGATGCAGGAGCATCGGGGCCTAGGTAGATCAGTCGAATTTAGTCGATCTGAGTAGGCCGACCAGAGGGATTGTCGACAACCACTAGTGCGGAAGAGCAGATTGGTTGTTGAGTCAATAAGTCAAGCAGAATCTTTCAAGATGGGTCGACAGGAGAAGAGATTCAAGATTCAACATGTTGGGATTCAACAAATGACAGGTTGAACAGGGATGTCGATGGTTGACATGATTCGCACCATGACTCCGATAGGTTTGGGCATGAGCCAAGCGAGGAGGAAGGGGCAGACTGGCAAAGCCTTGGGTTGTGAAAGGAAGCTAACAGACAGTATGGCCAACATGACGGATTACTGTATCCTGTCAGAAGGATGCGTAGAATTCAAGGAAATTACTTGGAAACAATTCATGGCTTTTAAGGAAGTTAATATTAGTTATTGAAGGTAGTTCGGATCGTGACAGATGTCAACACAGGCAGGGATTATGCAGCACGGTTGGGGAACTGACAGTTGCAGGTCTGCAGGATCTGAGGAGATCAACAAACAGAGGGTGCGTGTCTCGGGGGGTCGGTGTGATCTCAAGAACAACAGCAGCAGAGTAGAAGGATGGGGAGCTTGGATCAGTTGGATCACTTGGCATCTTGGCAGAGCAGAGTTCAGGGATAATATAGGTAGATTGGAGAGAATAGTCACACGTCTTTCGAATGTAAAGAAGATCGAGCCATAGCTCAGAGTTCCTCAATGAACCAGGAGAGCGTGACGGTCGACACACTAAGATAGCACACAGTTAATTCTGTATTGTAATGGCTGAGGCCGGTAGTTAATTAGTTATTTTCATTCCTTGCAGTTTTCATTGTAACCATTTTGGAGAAATAATATAAGCCAGCTTTTGGCATCCTGCTTACATCTTATATATGTGAACGTCTGCGTTGTTTGTAATTTCTAAGCAAGAACCTTAGTGCATAAGGCGCCTTGCGTCAGTTGGTATCAGAGCGGAAGAATCCTGTGAGTAGGAAAGCATCAAGTGTGTTTACAGCTCCAGCTGTTGTTAGGAGGAGTTGTACACGACTTGTTGAATTTTGGTTGTGATTGGACGGAGTGGGAGTTTCATCCGAGGTTGAAAATGGCTCATAGAGGAGTTAACGTTTGAGGTGTTGGGAGAAGAGCACATGGCGCAACAGTCACAGTTTATCATGAGATGTTCGACGAGTGCGACCGAACAATGTGAACTTTGACAAATGAATTCGCATCTATTGGTCCCTAGAATTGCCCCTTTTTTACCACACTTATTACACCATTTTTCCCTGTTACACCCTACTTCCATAAACCATATACATTCCTTTATTCCAGATCAATCAAGAATCTTGACAAGGTATAATTCATTATTGCTTCATCTATTTAATGCCTAATATTGTTATGGTTATGAATTCTAGCCTTTGATTTACGCTAACTTGTGTTGATTTACTTAAGTCAAGATCAAAGCACAGGTGTATCAGCTGCAATGCCTTGGGAAAGAATCACACGTAGTGCCAGCTATTACTCTTCAGATTTAGTTCCCCACATTAATAAGGAACAACGCACCTCTCCACGTGAAGCTGTAACAGGACTTCGCTGAAACAGAGCATTGCTGCAACAGATAGGACGTCTCCCAATTAGTTAATCCGTTGATACATTGACTACCAGAGTAAAAACATCCTTCATGTCCAACAACCTCATTCAATACAGCTGTAACAGTTCAGTTGTAACTTTACAGCATGAAGATCAAAGATCTTCATTGCTGTGTGAAATTAGTGGATCACGAAATGTATTTTGCATGTATAAATATGGTAAGGCTTTCAGAGTCTAGAGTTGGTTAATTATCATTTTATATGGGCTGTAACAGAGAACTGAGACTGTGGATTACCATCTTTAATATAAAGAGCAGAGTTCTTCATATTTCTGTGTCTTAATTTGTTGTAGTTCACGGCGTCTCTATTACAAGGCCAGGGCCCGCCTTCTCACAGAGATTGCCGATTTAAGTAGGTAGTTTAATCTCCTTTATGTTATGTGGTGTGGAATTGCATTAGATGCATTACTGCAAGATGCAATAGTAGATTAACACTTGCATTCTTTTCTGGCAGTTTATAATTGCATCCCGAATAGCTGCAACTATGTGGTGTGACAGTCGACTGTGTAGATTATTTTATTTGACACATGGTGCGTTAGAATTAGCTATTACAACCAAGCTCAGCTTTAATTCCTTTCAGTCAATTATGCTTCCTAGGATTTCCAATATTAATCAAATCAGAGTTCAAGCTTATTTCTAGTTCTGGTTGTTGTTGTATCTTTCCTGAATTCATTAGATTAGACAGATTGTGATTGAGTTACAGCAGCTGCTAGATGAATCAATTTGGTAGAGATTGAATACTATAGTTTGATAATTATAGGATTTAACTTCTTACAACAGTAATCTAGTTCATCTTTATTCTTAGATCAGTAATTGTTGGGTTGATACCTATAGGAAGGTAATTGTACTTTGAATTCCTAGATGGATAAGTTAGATTAGTTTTAGTTATGAGGTGGGTTTGGCTACGTAGATAGGTAGGATTATTTATCTCCATTTAATTAATCAACTACTTGAAATGTTTATGCATAGATTGTGCTTATTTCCATTGAAATAAAAGACTTCCTTGGGTTGACAGTTTATATTGAGCATCCTGTGTGTTAGTTGTAATTAATTAGTATATAGGGTGACCAACATTTTGGCGTTGTTGCTGGAGATGGTAATTGATAGACATAGTTAGTAGTTGGTTTATTGATTTCATTTTGGTTTGATTATTTACAACATGCATGAATACAAGAAAAACAAATCGGGAACCCCCTTTGAACACTAACATTTCAGGTAGAAGAGGTCGTGGTCATAATACAGGTCTGGGAAGACAAATATTTATCGATGACATAATTGCTAGAGCTGATTCTTCCATAGACCACCGTAGACCTCTACAGGAAGAGGAAATTATGTTCCTCCCAATATTGAGAATTCAACATCAACTGTGGAGAACACAACGAGACCATCTACTCCCATTACAGAGAGGAAACCTCCTGAGGACAAGGGAAGAGTTTTGGGTGCACCGGATAGAGAGGAGATTTATCATATTAACGGGTCCGGAGTTACTAAAGAAGTGTGGTTGGAGACTTTCCGAGAAGCAGAGGAAGAGAGAGGGAAAGAAGAAGAAAGGAGGGAAGCAGAAGAAGCAAAAGCAGAGGAAGAATGAATAAGGAAATCCATTGAATTTTGGAACAACATGGTTAATAGAGAACATGAAGGAGAGAATGAACAACAAGAGAACCGTGAAGAGGAAGTGGAAGATAATCATCCTGGTGACGTTGTGGTCACACTTGAATTCCCTATCCTCTAGACACCTGGGGAAGCTCCTATGAAAAATATCTCACCATCAGTTCTCCTGAATTTCCATGGTAAGTCTTCTGAAGATCCTGATGAATTTATTTTCCAATTTGACATCCTCAGTCGCAGTTATGACTATACCTCTAGTGCTCAGAAGCTGAAACTATTCCCAACCACCTTGAAAGGAAATGCTCTGCGCTGGTTCATGAATCTAGGTCGTGAGACCATTACTACTTGGGATCAAATGAAACAAATCTTTCTTTCTAAATATCAAGAATATTGTAGAACCAAAGATAGAAAGGAATATTTGTTTAAAATGGTTCAAAAGGAAGAGGAGAGCTTGGAAGATTTTGTTGAAAGATTGTTGTATAATCTACAAAGGTCTTGCCACACTGCAATTGGAAAAGATGTACTTAAGATTATCCTGCTACGAGGAATTAGAGAAGATTGCCTTGATATGTTGAATTTGTTGGGGAAATGGGATATCTCAAAGGAACCTTTCGAGAAGATCATTGAATTATGTCGATGATATTCAAGGGGATCCTCTAGAGCTAACAAACGGGACAAGGATTGAGATCAGGATGTATTCACTAGGACACAGAAATCAACTAGTGGAGGAGCCACTCGAGCATAAATAGGCAACTTACTGGAGAATTTTAAAATTGATATGATGAGCTCCATTTCCTCAGAGCTAGATGTTTTGAGAGAAAACAGAGGCAAGCAGTAGAAGATCTTACACTTGGTGTATTCGGTTCTAAATGTAGGAAAAAACACCCACTGAAAGAATTCCCGTTGGACAAGGAAGAGATATGTAGGATATGTGAATTGGAGCATGATACCAAGGAATGTCCTTCATTACCCAAAGTCAAAGCAGTCCTGTAGGAATCCACTTCAGATGTTGAACAGGCTTACTTTATTCCATAGAAGAAACCTTGGTAACCTCGCACTCAAGGTATGAATCCAGATCCATCATTTTTCTTGAATAATATGAATGAAATGAATAATATGAATACACAATTCCCTTCACATTATTATAATAACTAGTGGCATCCATCTCAGAACCCAATGCAAAATCCTAAATCTTGGACACCATGGGAACAACAATCGAACCATCAAGCTCCCTGGAATCCCAACTGGAGAAATTCTTACCAAGGAAATAAATGTCCTCATCACCAAACTCAATATCAACAGTACCCTCCGCAATAGTATCCTCACCAATCGTATCAGCAACCACATCTCCAATTCCATAACAACGCTGCACCTATGAATGCACCACTTCAACCACAACTACTTGCACAACCTAACCCAAACCTGAATAATAAAGCAGTTCATCAATTTGAGACTGCCAACATGCCTGCGTATTCCATCTCCCAAATTCCCTGCAATGACATACAATTATGATTGGGGAGGGTAGTGGAGCCCATCATCACTGAGGATGTTCCATCCCCAGTGACTGAAACTGGAGTGAATCAACACTTTGAGAATATTGTTAACTCAATAATCCCCATCATTGAGGATGTTGACATTCCTACCGAAATAGTAGCTGAAACTCAGGAAGTAACACATGATGAAGCAAAACCTACACAATCGATAAGAGAACTGTAACATCCCCAGTTTGACCCCATGGCATTTATATTGTAAATGATGTAATATTGTTATGAAATCATGGTGAGGAGCTCAAGGCCAAGGCCCTGCCATCGATTTATTTATGCATATGGTTTATGTGCTAGCCATGCACAATGGAATTGTGAATATCATGTAAATATGCATTTTAATAAAATACCCACAACTAGCTATGCAATGCAACAAGAGATGGGGGCATGATTTTACAAGGAATTGGGAGGGAAAACATTCAAACCCTTGGAGCCAATCAAGTCAAGCCAAGTGTCAATGAGAGAACCCATCAAACCCTCAACTACACATGTTGACTTTTGTATCCAATCATTCATTTCTCCAAAGAGTTGGTTGAGGTAGTTAATGCCTTGGGGAATGGAAGGTATGGCTGTCCAAATTTGGGTATTTGCAAGCCACCTTGCATGGGAAATCATGTTTTTTCTTCTTGGGCAAGAAAAGAGCCATGAATTGCTCCCCAAGCCATTATCCATCAACCAGTTGCTCTCCCTCACGAGTTTGGAGTTACCTGGGCGTTTTTCTCCATGTAAATTATGTGTTTTCCTTCATCCTCAGCTGGGAGAAGGGCGTTTTTGTGTTGTATACCAATGGGGAAGAAGGGGAATCGAATTGGGGCTCCATAGATACCATTCTGGTTGTTAAATGCTGAGATGGTTGGGGAGAAATCATTTTTCCTCCCTGTGAATGTTTTTCCCCATCCCACAATTCGTTTATGGTTGGAAACGATTTGGGGAAAACCCAAACCCATGGCCATCCTATTGGTAAATCCATTGCTTTGGCTTGATCTTGAGAGCAAGCATCCAAGGTTCAAATGTATCCTGATAAACATAGCTGTGGACTGTCTTGGCTGAGATGAAATGAGTAATTGGCTGTGAATGAGCTAGAATGTCCCATTTTCCTTGTAAGAATCATGGCCAGCTCAGGGGTGGCAGTTGTGTTGAGAGATTGATGAACAAAACTGGCCTATGGTTGGGTAGAACGTTGTAGTGACATAGCTAGTTGTTTGGGATAATTGCACAATGGAGATAAGTGTTTTTTTTTGTTGTCTATGAATTTACTTCTGCAATGTATAATTTAATGACTGTTATCGATATGATTGAATGCATATGAAAAATGTGTGTGGATGAGTTTATTTCCGCTGTGCATATTTGCTTGATTTCCATCTGCACACATTTGTTTTATTCATATGATTCTAATGAAATTGGTTGAGTTTATGAAAAGCTCCATAGAATGGCATCATGTTCCCTCCCTTGCATTGGATAGATGGGTGGGTATGTTACAAGAACCTCCATATCCTGAATCATTGGCCCTACAGAAAACAGTGGAACAACCTCGATTCAATCTCTTAGGAGAATTGAATAATTTGTACGTCAAAATCCCACTGTTACAAGCCCTCCATGACGTGCCCATTTATGCCAATACTGTTAGGATCTATGTGTCAAGAAACTAGGAAAGAAGCCTAGGGATCCTCTCACTGTCCATGTATTGGGAAATATTTCTGAATTAATAATGGGGAAGACTCCTGTGGAAAAATATGGTGACCCTCGAAATCCTACTGTTACAGTTCACATAGGAAACACACAAATCCCCAACGTATTGGTAGAATTAGGAACGGTTATCAATGTCATGACCATAGAAACTGTGAAGAAAATTGGACTCACTAATCTTCGGCCAACCCCTACCATTTTAGAAATTGCTAATAGATCAACAATCAAGCCTGAGGGAATCTTGGACGACCTAGTAATCTCTGTTGACTCATGGGAATACCCTATGGACTTCTTGGTGTTATAGTCGAAGTCTCAGTTGGGGGGACACCCGCTGTGTTAGCATTTGATAGCTCGGTGGCACTCCTGCATCAGGTGCCTAGGTGTAGGGGTCAATAACTTGAAGTCTCAGTTATATTCTTAAAGTGACTTTAGTAATGTTTTTTTATTAAAGTACTTTTTTGATGTGACTTTATGATTTTAAAGTGAGTTGTACTTTAATATGTTTTTAAAGTGACTTTAAGTCATAAAGTGTACTTTTTAAATATTTAGGGTTAAGTGACTTTTAAAAAGAAAATTTGTTCTAAAGTTCACTTAGGATATTTAAGTGAATGAGAGATTAGATCCCAGCCATAGATCTCTTGGCCAAGATCTAATCTCGTCCATTGAAGTGAAAAGTCATGAGAAAAACACTAATAGGGTAAATAAAAGTGCATGAGACTTCATTTTTTGGCACACATTCCCAAGAGAGAGTCTTTGGAGAGTAGCTCGAATTCCAAGGAGGAGCTTGGTGAGGAGTGTGAGAAACACATCTGCAAGAGAGAGTGAGAGATAGAGGTTGAAGGAGAAGAGGAGAAAGAGACAGCTTGAAGGGGCGCACTTCCCAAGGAGAGGGTGGCACGCAAATCAAGAAGCATCTTCAGCAGTGTTAGCTGGGCCATAGAGCAAAGATTTGCTGGGAAGCACAGCAGGAGTTAGTGCACGCATATCAAGGCAGATTGGGTGCATTAAATGCTGGAATAATTTTTGTACTGGTCCATACTATACTTGCAGCATTTCCAACACGCAAATCGAGGCAGTACAAAGCTGTGGTTACTACTGGACTTGGCCGTACAGCTGCTGAGATAGTGGCAGCCTATTGGCACAAATTTCGAGGTGTCTGGAAGGACTGTGGGAGATAAGTACAGTGATATTTTACTGCTAAAAATGACTGCTGCAAATTCTAAGAATTTTTCTTTCATGATCTAATAAAAATATCTCTTGTGGACTGGTTTTCCCCAAGGGTTGGGGGGTTTTTCCAAGGTCAAATTTGACCAAAATACTGAGTTTTATTGTGTATGACAGTCTGTTGTTAATTATGATTTTCCGCTGCTAAAGTTGCTTGATGAACAATATATTAGCTTACAGATGCATAGAAAGGTGAATGCCAGTGAAATGTGCTAGTTTGCATGCCTGTAGAAGTTTAATATCTGAGGTACATTAAGTGTTTGACAAATCTATCCATGAACTGTGTGTGAGCAATTTCTGGGTTTTGTCATTTTTTAACATGGTATCAGAGCTGGGGCTCTGAGATTTCAGTGGACTGTTGGGCAGCAGAGAAGTGCTGATATTTTTGCAGGTGATGTGCAAGAGATTTGCATGCAAAGTGTTGATTGTGACAGCTGTGTGTTAATTTTTTTTACACAGTGAGCAGAAAGGTGTTGGTTCAGTACAGCTGAGTATTTTTGGACAAAGAAGGTAGAGTGTGTAGAAGTAGATGATGGCTTACATCCCGTATGAAGATAGGTTGGAAGGGATTTCCAACTACTTACAGTGGAAAGCCCGGATGACAGCTGTTCTCAAGGAAAACAAGTTATGGGCCTTTGTCAGTACCACAGTGGCTCCTCCCACAGCTGATCCTATAGCCCTTGACATACATGAGATGAAAGAGGCCAGAACGCAGAGACTGCTTCTAGATGGTGTTAAAGATCACCTCATCCCACATTTGGTAGAGAAACTAACTGCTAAGGGGATGTGGGATACTTTAAAAATTTTGTATGAGAACAAGAATGAAAATCGTAAAATGGCCCTAAAAGATAAGCTTCATGGCACTAAGATGGTGAGAGGTGAGAATGTAGCCTCTTACCTCACTAGACTCAGACAGATAAAAGATGAACTGAGTGCAGTTGGTGAGATGATTCCTGATCCCGAGCTAGTGCGGATAGCCCTGAAGGGCTTCACTAAGGAGTGGGATGTGTTCGTGAAGTGTGTAGTTGGCAGAAAGAACTTTCCCTCTTGGGAAAGACTATGGGATGATTTTACTCAGGAGGAGATCCGAGAAGGGAAGACTGAGTAGGTTGTTGATGAAGAGAATGTGGCCCTTTCAGCTAAGGGTAGAAAGAAAAAGGGTGGCTCGAGCAGTGGAGCCAAAGACTTGAGCAAAGTAAAATGCTTTGCTTGCCAGAGTTATGGTCACTATGCTGGGCAGTGTCCCAACAAGAAGAAGAACAAGAAGAAAGAAGAGTCTGAGAAAGTCTCTCCAGCTGAAGTGGGAGATTTTGCTGCGGAATTCGAGAGGGAATTCTCGCTCGTCTCAATTCTTTCAGACAGTAGTGTAGCAGAGAGTTTGGATACTGGAGCATGGTACATAGATAGCGGAGCAGCACGCCATATGACGGGGATACGAGCACTGTTCTGAGAGTTGACAGATATTGACAGAGTTATACTGACTGAGGATGGGTATACCGACACCCATGCAGTAGAAGGAGTTGGAAAAGTCCTATTCCAACTCGACTCTAGTGGTTATCTGGAGGTTGGCGATGTGTTGTTTGTTCCAGAGCTGAAGAGGAACTTGGTCTCAGTTTCAGCTTTGGAGGATGACAGATATGCGGTTCTTCATGTGAGTGGGCGTGTTTATATATATCTGGTGAGTGGGGGATTGGGTGCAGCGAGTCTGCTTGGCATCCGTGATGGCCGGATATACCGAGTTTTGGGGCATCCGGTGGATGGTGAGCCTGGTGAGAGATCAGACTCAGTGGTAGCAGCAGTGGCTGTCAGTGTGGAGGATTCATCCAATTCTGTGAGGAAACAGAGTTGGTATGATATGGTTCTTCAGGATGAGCAAGAGAGTGAGGAGAACTCTCAATTCAGAGTTGTCAGACGGAGACCTTCAGCAGTTGATCCAGTGCAGGTATCTGAGAGGCATTCATATTCAGAGGGAGCATCAGTTATTGGAGGGAGAGATCTAGGTGGAGCTGATGACAGTAGTACCTCCCTTGCTAAGAGGGAGTGTTAGAATTTGATAGCTCGGTGGCACTCCTGCATCAGGTGCCTAGGTGCAGGGGTCAATAACTTGAAGTCTCAGTTATATTCTTAAAGTGACTTTAGTAATTTTTTTTATTAAAGTACCTTTTTGATGTGACTTTATGATTTTAAAGTGAGTTGTACTGTAATATGTTTTTAAAGTGACTTTAAGTCATAAATTGTACTTTTTAAATATTTAGAGTTAAGTGACTTTTAAAAAGAAAATTTGTTCTAAAGTTCACTTAGGAGATTTAAGTGAGTGAGAGATTAGATCCCAGCCATAGATCTCTTGGCCAAGATCTAATCTCGTCCATTGAAGTGAAAAGTCATGAGAAAACCCTAATAGGGTAATTAAAAGTGCATGAGACTTCATTTTTTGGCACACATTCCCAAGAGAGAGTCTTTGGAGAGTGGCTCGAATTCCAAGGAGGAGCTTGGTGAGGAGTGTGAGAAACACATCTGCAAGAGAGAGTGAGAGATAGAGCTTGAAGGAGAAGAGGACAAAGAGACAGCTTGAAGGGGCGCACTTCCTAGGGAGAGGGTGGCACGCAAATCAAGAAGCATCTTCAGCAGTGTTAGCTGGGCCATAGAGCAAAGATTTGCTGGGAAGCACAGCAGGAGTTAGTACATGCATATCAAGGCAGATTGGGTGCATTAAATGCTGGAATAATTTCTGTACTGGTCCATACTATACTTGCAACATTTCCAACACGCAAATCGAGGTAGTACAGAGCTGTGGTTACTGCTGGACTTAGCCGTACAGCTGCTGAGATAGTGGTAGCCTGTTGGCACAAATTTCGAGGTGTCTGGAAGGACTGTGGGAGATAAGTACAGTGATATTTTACTGCTAAAAATGACTGCTGTAAATTCTAAGAATTTTTCTTTCATGAGCTAATAAAAATCTCTCTTGTGGACTGGTTTTCCCCAAGGGTTGGGGGGGCTTTTCCAGGGTCAAATTTGACCAAAATACTGAGTTTTATTGTGTATGACAGTCTGTTGTTAATTATGATTTTCCGCTACTAAAGTTGCTTGATGAACAGTATATTAGCTTACAGATGCATAGAAAAGTGAATGCCAGTGAAATGTGATAGTTTGCATGCCTGTAGAAGTTTAATATCTGAGGTACATTAAGTGTTTGAAAAATCTGTCCATGAACTGTGTGTGAGCAACTTATGGGTTTTGTCATTTTTTAACACGCTGATCCTGGGGAGACCTTGGTTAGCCACAGCAAACACGTGTATCAGCTGTCAGTTGGGATCCATGACTATCTCAAACGAGATTGAAATCAAAATCATGACTCTATACCCTCCAGCTCGACCAAGCACAGAAGTTGAAACTCCACTTTGGGTGGATTTGGAGGAGGAGGAAGGCATTCCACCATTATTAACGATAGGGAGAGACTTAAATTTTAAAGATGAAACAGAGGACAATACCATTAACAGTTTCATCAATGATCCCATGTCCATTAATAAACATGTTTATCATATTCTGGACAATACATTAGATGAGAAAGAACAAGAAAATATTACAGAAGAAACTCTAGTCAGTGATGCAAATATAATCCCAGTACTTAAAAATTTGAAAAGTGTCCTAGTAGAAATTCATCCTGGAAAAACATTGAACATCAATCCAAACCTTGCGCCCAATGAGCTGGAACAGCTGATCACTCTGCTAAAAAAACATAAAGGAGCTTTCGCTTGGGAGTACACAGACATGAAGGGTATTCCTTCTAATCTATGTACCCATCACATTTATATTAAGAGCGACTCCAGGCCAGTGTGCCAACCACAACGAAGGATGAACCCAAACCTAAGGGATGTAGTGAAAGAGGAAATCGAAAAACTCTTGGAAGCAGGGTTTACATACCCAATTTCAGACAACGAGTGGGTTTCTCCACTCGTGATTGTGCCAAAAAAGAATGGAAAATGGAGAGTCTGCGTGGATTACAGAGAATTGAACAAAGCAATGCAGAAATACCATTTTCCCCTACCTTTTATCAATCAGGTCCTTGACACCTTGTTTGGGAAAAAGTATTTTCCTTTTTGGATGGCTTTAGCGGCTATAACCAAATCCAGATTGCTCTAGAAGACCAAAACAAAACCACTTTCACCTGTCCCTGGGGTACTTTTGCATACCAATTACTTCCTTTCGGGTTGTGCAATGCACCAACCACATTTCAAAGAGCAGTGATTGAAATCTTCTTAGAGTTGGTAAATGACTGAATGGAAATTTTTATGAATGACTTCACTCCATACGGTAGTAGTTACGAAGAAGCATTGAAAAATTTAGAAAAAAAATTGAAATGCTATGAACAAAGCCAACTATCTTTAAGCACTGAAAAGTGCCATATGATGATGAGCGAAGGCATAGTTCTGGGGCACTTCATCTCTTCTAATGGTATCCAGGTATATCCATCCAAAATCAAGGTAATTGAAAATATACCAACTCCTAGAACACAAAAAGATGTACTTAGCTTCTTAGGGCATGCTGGCTATTACAGAAGATTCATAGAAAATATTTCCAAAATAACTTCTCCTTTGTTCACCTTGTTGATGAAGGATGCACAGTTTGTTTGGAATGATGCATGCCAGAGAGCGTTTACTGAACTCAAGAAAAGGTTGTCTACAGCACCCATCTTACGAGGTCCCAACTGGGCTTTGCCTTTTCATATCTCTTTAGATGCTTCAGACACTGCCATTGGAGAAGTTTTAGGAAAACAGGAAGGTCATGCTCCATATTCAATTTATTACGTTAGAAAGAACTTATCCCCTACTGAATTAAACTATATTGTCACAAAGAAATAATTCCTTTCCATAGTTTATGCCATCAACAAATTTAGACACTACATTACTGGATATTCCACTTTTGTGCACACTGATCATTCAGTCATCAAGTATTTAATGAATAAACCAATAACGAATGCTAGAGTAACTAGATGGCTGCTGCTGTTACAGGAATTTGACATTACAGTTATTGATAGACCAGGGAAGGAAAACATTGTTGCAGAATTTTTATCTCAACTTACTAACAATGATGACAACTTACCAGTCGAAGATTCCTTCCCTGATGAACATTTGTTTGCAGTATCAGCTCATTCCCCATGGTATGAAGATTTTGCTAACTTTTTGGCTATAGGTAAGATTCCATCACATCTATCGAAGAGAGAAAAAAGAAAGATCATACAACATAGTGCTAGGTATTGTTGGATCGATGGACATCTTTTCTACACAGGGATTGACTTAGAAATCAGAAGATGTGTAAGAGAAAAAGAAATCTTCAGTATTCTAAAAGCTTGCCATGATGAGCCCTGTGGGGGACACTTTGCTGACAAAAGAACAGGTCATAAGGTTTTAAGGATGGGATATTTCTAGCCTACATTTTTTAGGGATGCGAAGAAGTATGTTCAGGCATGTGATAGCTTCCAGAGGATGGGCCAGCCCAGCAGACTAGATGAAATGCCTCTTCAACCACAACTTGTGGTTGAACCTTTTGATAGATGGGCTCTGGATTTCATAGGGCCTATTAATCCTCCTTCAAAATAGAAATTTCACATCTTGGTTTGCACAGACTACATGACCAAATGGGTGGAAGTTGTAGCCTTGGTCAAAGCTAATGATCAGGCTGTGATTGATTTCCTATACGATGAAATTTTTACTCGATTTGGAGTACCCAAGAAAATCGTTACAGATGGTGGACCACAATTCGTGTCTCACAAATTGGAAGCCCTATTACAGAAGTTTCACATTCAGCACAAAATAACCTCACCATATCATCCACAGGATAATGGCCAAGTGGAAAGTACAAATAAGGTCATTGTGGCTATTTTAATGAAAACAGTGAAAAGTCATCGTAAAGATTGGGTTGAGAGACTTCCAGAGGCACTGTGGGCCTATTGCACTACATGGCACAACACCACTGGTTTTTCCTCATATGAATTGGTGTATGGAAAATTTTTGTTTTCTCGATTGAATTTGAAATCGGAACTTTGAAGACAGTTGTAGAAGCAAACCTTGATTTATCAGAAGCTCGAAGGAACAAACTGAATCAACTTAATGAATTGGATGAGAAGTGCACAGTAGTAGTGCATCATACAGCTTTAATCCAACAGCGGCACACTAAATGGCATGATAGATTTATAAAGAAGAAAGACTTCTGAGAAGGAAACTGGGCTCTGTTATATGATTCACTATTTAATATGGACTTCAAAGGCAAATTACGCACCCATTGGCTGGGTCCTTACTAGATAGATTGAGTATTTGCTAATGGAACAGTTCAGTTGATCACCATTGATGAAAACAAGGCACTATTATTTTTCAATGGTCATCGGCTGCGACTGTATCACAAACCGATCTCAAAGAATGCCTCCATTTTGCATGTTGCAGCTGATCCAGACTATCAGTTAACGCCAGGGCAGGAGATTTTTCTCAACCCCTCTGAATTTGTAAAACTACAATTTCCACACATAAATTGTATATAAATAAATCGTTTTCTTTCTTTTATTTTATTTATTTTTCCTTTACGCTTGATCAGGTTTGTTTTGAAGAACTGTGTATAGGAATTGACTTGAGGAGTAGCGGTCGTGACTGGGCCAATCGATTGCAGGCACCTTATCTTGTTTTCTTGATCGAATAAGCTCCTTGAAGTAGATGGATGATTCGCCATCCTTCAACAGCTAGCTGAGAATTCACCTGTTACTCCATTTTGCCCAGATGCAACTCCATACCCTTCTCATTCTTCCCTTTTCACGCAGTTGTGACTCTGCTATTTTCATCCACTTCATCTTTCACGCAACTGTGACTCCGCTATTTTTGTCCATTCTGCCAAAGTTTTGCAGTTGTGACTCCGCCATTTTTCGCCGAACTCTGCTAAAGTCTTCATAAGTCTGCAGCTGCAACTCCGCTGTATTTGGCTTATTTTCCCAATTTCCTAGTCATAATTCCATCAAATTCCTCATATTCATCAACTGCGACTCTGCTACTTTTGTCCATTCTGTCAATTTTTGTAATGTACCCACCTGTTGACCCAAGGCAAGGCAGGGAACATTGCACTAAAATCTGGGCATTTCATAAAACTCATCCCACTAATTAGAATCATAAGAATTTAAACATTGGTGTGCAGATACAAATTAGTCAATATGCACAGCAGAATTTAAATCTAATCCACACACACCATTCATGCTTATCCAGCATATCAAAATAATCATTAATTAAACATTGCAGAAGTAAATACATAGACATAAAAACACTTATCTTCATTTTGCAACTGCCCCAAGCAACTAGCTATGTCAGTGCAACGTTCCACCCAACCATAGGCTCTTCGACAGCTTATACTGAGTCCGTCCAAAGGCCACCCCCGAGCTGGGCATGATTCTCACAAGGAAAGGGAACATTCCAACTCACACACAACCCATTAACCATTTCATCTGAGCCAAGCCAGTCCATAGTTGGGTTTATCAGGATACAATTGAACCCTAGATGATTGCCCTCAAGCTCAAGCCCAAGCCATGGATACCCATACCCATACCCAACATACTCTTGTCTCACACAGTAAGCACAAACAGGGGGCAGGGATACACATTTTAAACAATGGGATTTACAAATAAGGTGGCCATGGGTTTTCTCAAAAACGTTCCCAACCAAAAATGGATTGTGGGAAGGGGCAAACAACCACAGGGAGGAAAAATGGTTTCTTCTCCAAATATCTCAGCCTTCAACAGCCCAAAACGGTCTCTATTGAACCCCCGTTCGATTTCCCTTTCTTCCCCACTGGTATACAACACAAAAATGCCCTTCTCTACTGGGAGAATGAAGAAAAACGCAACAAACATGCCTAGAAAACGCCCAGGTAGCTCTAAACTCGTGAGGGAGAAAGAATGATGGTTGCATAATGGCTTGGGGGAGAAATTCATGGCTCTTTTCTTGCCCAAGAAGCAAAACACGAATTCCCATGCAGGGTGGTTTTCCCATACCCGAATTTGGACAGCCATACCTCCCATTCCCCAAGGCATTAACTGCCTCAACCAATTCTTGGGAGAAATCAATGATTGGGTACAAAAGTCAACATGGGTAGTTGAGGGTTTGATGGGTTCTCTCATTGACACTTGGCTTGACCTGATTGGATCAAGGGTTTGAATGTTTTCCCTCTCAATTCCTTGTGAAATCATGCCCCCATCTCTTTGTTGCATTGCATAGCTAGCTGTGGGTATTTTTATTAAAATGCATATTACATGATATTTGAATTTCCAGTGTGCATTGCTAGCACGCAAATCATATGCATCATTAAATCGATGGCGGGGCCTTGGACTTGAGCTCCTCACCATGATTTCATAACAATATTACATCATTTATAATGTTAATGCCATGGGGTCAAACCGAGGACATTATAATTTTTGCAGCTGTGAATCCGCCATATTTTGTCGGAGTCTGCTAATCCTACAATTTCGACTTATCTTGGCCAACCCGTGTTAGCTTGCTCCACAATCACCATGTACTCTTATTGATTGACATCAACATTGATACACCTTATTTGTCCAATCGACGATAGCCAACTCATGAAGGCACGTGCATGTTTTACCAATGATGCGACTGTGAAGATAGAACCGCCATGGCAGAATGACGGCTTGAGCATTAATTTTGAAGGTACGGGTTCTAACTATAATCGTGATTAGGCATACACTAACATCACAAGAAATAATGATTATATTGGTCGTTTATCCACGTCATCTATCTGTAGCTAATGAACTGAACTAAAATAATGTTTAAGCTGTTAATCGTACTTATGATTATGACCGTCATTCTACCCGACTTGTGCAATAATCCTGCCATGGATTTTATTCCAAAACTAACTATGCCACCTTTCCAAAAATGTTCAATTCAAACTTCGACTATCCATCAACCATGTTTGCATGCAGTTAGTTCAACGTTTGAAACTGTAACTGGTGCACTCGCTAGAATATTTTGCAGAAGCTTAGCAGTATGGGTATCCCTGTGAGATATGAGCCTTTAAGGGGAAGGTTGGAACACCAGAAGTTCGATTGGAGGATGAAGAGGAGATGGATATAGAGGAGGCTGAAACCGGAGCAGCTAAAACTAAAATAGCAGAAGAGGAATATCAAGCAAAAGCAGTAGCGGGAAGCAGCCTAAAAGCCTTGAATGTTGAATGCTCCCCTGAAATAAGAAGAACTTTAATTCAAGAAGAGGGATTCAGCCCTATTTCTGAAGTGATAAGAGTTTCCCTATTTGAAAGGATAAAGAAAGGGTTAATGAGCAAAGTCCAGACGTCCAGCCCAGCGAAAAAGAGAAGAATCAAAATTGTTACTACAGCGGAAGCGGGTCACTCAATCGGGGTAAATATTGGAATTCCCATTTTAAAAACTCAACTACCTATTGACACACAAGAACCTACTGTAGAAGAACCTCAATTAGAGAATCTTCTTTTCGAAAATGAGTTGTTAAAGGAGGAGGTGCAAATGCTTCGCGAAGAATTAGAGAGATTGAAGGAAACATGCAGGAAGCAAGCAAAGAAGTATGTGAATACAATGGTGGAAGCTGCAGACCGGGTGGAGAATTTATCTTCTGTTCTGAGGAATGAAGGACGGAAAGAAATGATATGCCCAGAATGTGGAGATATATTTAGATTGGTAGGGAATAAGGTTACAGTGTTGGACTTAGCGGTACAGAAATATGCAAGAGTAAAACAATCAGAGGAACCATTTCTGGGATCAGTCTCATTTTTTTGAGGACATGGAATCAACCTCAGTAGTCTAAAAAGAATTGAGAAATAGGATGATGTTACACAAGAACCAGCGTCCTTGAAAAGTTGTTGGAAATGCAACTCAGATAGAAGATGTTGAGATTGAGATACAAAGGAAAGATGTTGTTACATATGAACCAACATTATTGAAAAAATCTATTGAATTCTGACATAGGCTGAAGCTGCTGAGGATAGGGGGATGTTGTTAAACAAGAACCAGCATTTCCAATGATTAATTGTCAAAGCTGAAAGATAGACAGAGGCTATTATAGTAGGTACAGAAGAAGAAACTATTACGCTTGTTTTGATTGAAATCATGGGGCACTCGTCAGGAACCTACTATCCCCTTCAAATCATCTGCACAATATGAACGAGGATCAGATTCAGATTTAGACTAATCAGCAGTTGCATGAGGACATGCAATTGGATAGTTGGGGGGAGATGTTGGGCCCTGGAATTACCCCTTTTTTACCACACTTATTACACCATTTTTCCCTGTTACACCCTACTTCCATAAACATATACATGCCTTTCTTCCATATCAATCAAGAATCCTGACAAGGTATAATTCATTATTGCTTCACTTATTTAATGCCTAAGATTGTTATGGTTATGAATTATAGCCTTTGATTTATTCTAACTTGTGTTGATTTCATTAAGTCAAGATCAAAGCACAGGTGTATCAGCCGCAATGCCTTGGGAAAGAATCACACATGGTTCTAGCCGTTACTCTTCAGATTTAGTTCTTCACATTAATAAGGAACAACGCACCTATCCACGTGAAACTATAATAGGACTTCGCTAAAACAAAGCATTGCTGCAACAGACAAGATGTCTCCCAATTGGTTAATCCATTAATCCGTTGATCCATTGACTGCCAGAGTAACAACATCTTTCTTGTCCAACGACCTCATTCAATATGGCTGTAACAGTTCAGTTGTAACTCCACAGCATGAAGATCAGAGATCTTCATTGCTGCGCGAAATTAGTGGATCACGAAATGTATTTTGCATGTATAAATATGGGAAGGCTTTCAGATCTGGGGTTGGTTAATTATCATTTTGTATGGGGTATAACAGAGAACTGAGACTGTGGATTACCATATTTAATATAAAGAGCAGAGATCTTCATATTTATGTGTCTTAATTTGTGGTAGTTCATGACGTCTTTATTATAAGGCCAAGGCCTGCCTTCTCACAAAGATTTCCGAGTTAAGTAGGTAGTTTAATTTCCTTTATGTTGTGTGGTGTGGAATTGCATTAGATGCGTTGCTACAAGCTGCAACAGTATATTAACATTTGCATTATTTTCTAGTAGTTTATGATTGCATCCTGAATAGCTGCAACTGTGTGGTGTGACAGTCGACTGTGTAGATTAGTTTATTTGATGCATGGTGTGTCACAATTAGCTATTACAACCAAGCTCAACTTTAATTCATTTCAGTCATTTATGCTTTCTAGGATTTCCAATAGTAATCAAATCAGAGTTCAAGCTTATTTCTAGTTCTGGTTGTTGTTGTATCTTTCCTGAATTCATTAGATTAGGCAGATTGTGATTGAGTTACAGTAGCTGCTAGATGAATCAATTTGGTAGAGATTGAATACTGTAGTTTGATAATTATAGGATTTAACTTCTTGCGAAAGTAATCCAGTTCATCTTTATTCTTAGATCAATAACTGTTGGGTTGATACCTGTAGGAAGGTAATTGTACTTTGAATTCCTAGATGGATAAGTTAGATTAGTTTTAGTTATGAAGTGGTTTTGGCTGAGAAGATAGGTAGGATTATTTATCTCCATTTAATTAATCAACTACTTGAAATGTTTATGCATAGATTATGCTTATTGCCATTTAAATAAAACAATTCCCTGGGTTGACAATTTATATTGAGCATCCTATGTGTTAGTTGTAATTAATTAGCATATAGGGTGACCAACAGCATCGATCAAAGAAAGCCAAACGCATGGTTGTATTCCTGATCTGCTATACCACAACGATGAGGAGGTCGAAGAAGTGGAAGCACGGGAGGCAGTGGGAGAAGAACTAGAAGATAAACTGATCAAACTTCTAACGGATATGAGAGGTCGGACAAAGATAGATGTATGTACCTACTTAGGAAGTATGGATATAGAAGACTTGATCGACTGGTTCAGAGAGATGGAGAAATAGTTTGGCATAGAGCAGATCGAGGATCCTAAACGGGTTAAGACTACATGTCTGAGGTTGAAGGGTCATGCCTCAATGTGGTGGCACAATGTGCAGGCTGGTAGAGTCAATAAGGGAAAGGATAAATCAAGTCTTGGGATAGGATGGTCGCCAAGCTGAAAGGAAAGTTCTTGCCAAATGACTATGTGATTTCCTTGTTCCGGAAGTTGCAAAACTTTCAACAAAAAGAGATGACCATGAAGGAGTACACAGAAGAGTTCTACAGATTTTCGATAATGTCGGGACAAACCAACGAAGGAGAAGAAGATGTCGCTAGATATGTGAACGGCTTGAAATATGCCATTGAGGATGAATTGAGCATGTCAAGATTCAGAGTTGTTGGTGAAGCCTACCAGTTAGCTCTGAAAGAAGAAGAGAAACTGTCAAGGAAATCTGCAGCGACTAGAGGTAGGATGACTGGCTGGGGTGTGAAGAATGTTTCCGCGAAAGGTCAAAGTAGCGGTTATAGGAAGGAATCTGTCGAAGAAATTTGATGGACGGAAGGGACATCGACAAGGGAGAAAATGAAAGAAAATAGATGCAATGGTTGTGAGAACTGTGGTCGAGGTGTGTATGGTCAAAGTGGTCCATCTGACAAAAAAGGAGGTGACAGACCAGCCATAATCTGCTACAAGTGTCATGTAGCGGGACACAAGGCATATGAGTGCCCACAGAACCTACATGCTGCAGAGGAGTCGAAACCCAGACGTCGAAGAAATGAGCAAGTCGACGAGAGGGAAGAATCGGCATCCGACAGCAGTGAAGTTGGTAAGAAGAAGAGTCCGGCCATGACATCCAGGAAGACACTGGTTTTGGATGACCGACACAACAAGCAAGAGCCGGCACAACAAAAGGAGATCTTTCGAACCAAAGTGAAAATCGAAGAATGGTGTTGCAAGACCATAGTTGATGGTGGAAGCACTGAGAATCTTGTGTCAACAGAGGTGCTCGATAAAGTGTTAGGAACATCCACACCCTTACAAGATATCATGGTTGTAGAAAGGACATCATGTGAAGGTGACCAAACAGTCCCTAATTAAATTCAAAGTTGAAGGATTTGAAGATAGTGTACTGTGCGACGTAATCCCAATGGACGCGTGCCATATGTTGTTAGGAAGACCATGGAAATATGATCAGAAGGTGATCTATGATGGTCGAGCCAATACAGTCACAGTGTGGAAGAATGGCATGCAAAGGACTCTTAAGTCAAAGCCGAAGGAGCAAGCCGACGATAAGCATGGCAAGAGCAACGTTTGGGAGAAGCGAGTGCTGATGTGTTCAGTGAAATAATTCTTCATGGAGGAGGAAAAGTAGTCAGGATGTTATGCTATCACTCCGAAAGGACCATGTGTCAAGAGGAGAGCAACGTTTGGGAGAAGCGAGTGCTGATGTGTTCAGCGAAATAATTATTTGCGGAGGAGGAAAAGTAGTCGGGATGTTATGCTATCATTCCGAAAGGACCATGTGTCAAGAGGTTGACAATGGAGAGGATTTTGGATAAAGTCGAAAATATACTTGACGAGTTTCAAAGCATAGTAGTCGATGAGACACCAACAGGATTACCGCTGACAAGAAGCATATCCAATCAAATCGACTTGATTACAGGGTTGAGTCTTCCAAACAAAGAACCGCATACGATGAGTCCGACAGAAGGTCAGGAACTCAATCGATAGGTCTAGGAGCTGTTGGACAACGGATTGATCAGAGAAAGTCTGAGTCCGTGCGCGGGTACCAGCAATATTAGCACCGAATAAAGGTGGAGAATGGAGAATGTGTACAGACTCCAGAGCCATCAACAAGATCACGATCAAGTACCGGTTCCCATTACCAAGGATGGACGACTTGATGGATCGCTTGAGTAGAGCGAAGTACTTCACGAAGATAGACCTGAAGAGCAGTTATCATCAGATTCGGGTTAGAGAAGGAGATGAATGAAAGACAGCATTCAAGACAAAAGAACTAGGGTTATATGAGTAGTTAGTCCTGTCATTCGGATTGACTAATGCACCCAGTACATTCATGCGGTTGATGAATGAAGTACTGGAACCATTCTTGGGAAAGTTTGTTGTAGTCTACCTATACGACATTTTGATTTTCAGTTGAACCAAGACAGAGCACTTGGAGCACATTCGACAGGTATTGTAGAATTTGCAGGACGAGAAGCTAATGGTGAACCTGCACAAGTGTTTCTTCATGAAGGAGGAACTGGTGTACTTGGGATTTTTAATCTCAGTTAAAGGGTTGGTGATGGACCCAGAAAAGGTGAAGGCAATATTGGATTGGTCGGAACCGACAAGTACGACTGGAGTAAGGATTTTCCATGGACTTTCTAGTTTCTACAGAAATTTCATTTGGGGATTCAGTCGGATTTGTGCACCTTTGATAGAGTGCATGAAAAAGGGAGAATTCAAGTGGATGGAAGCAGCCCAACGAGATTTCGATAAGTTGAAGGAAAAGGTCACTGAGAGCCCAGTATTAGCGCTCCCATATTTCGACAAAGTTTTCCAGGTCGATTGTGACGCAAGTGGAATGGCAATTGGAGCATTGTTGAGCCAGGAGGGCCGACCAATTGCATTCTTCAGTGAGAAGTTGGATGATGAGAAGCAGAAATAATCGGTCTATGACCAGGAATTTTATGCTATTGTCCAGGAATTGAAGAAGTGGAAGGCATTATCTATTGGCCAAGGAATTTGTGTTATACACAGATCACCAAGCACTGAGGTATCTGAATACAAAGGTCGAAATTGAATTAGCGGCACATGAAGTGGGTCGAATTCCTATAGGGATATACATTCATGTTGGGATATAAGTCGGGAAATTCGAACAAGGTTGCCGACGCGCTGAGTCGAAGAGTTGCATTGTTGAACACGACTACAGTTCAGGAAACAGGAATAGAGTTGATGAAGACAAAGTACGAGACCAATGAGGATTTTGGGAAAGCATGGGAGGCTTGTCATGAACCTTGGAGTGTCGACATTACTCCATACTTGGATTAATTTATCCTAGAGGGATACTTGTTCAAGGGACAACATTTGCGTATTCCCAGAGGATCAGTAAGGGAGAACCTAATCCGAGAGTTGCATAACGGCGGATTAGCAGGTCATTTTGGCATCGACATGACCAAGGCATTGGTCAAAGAGAAGTATTATTTCCCAAGAATGACGACAGATGTCGGAAAGTGGGTTCGACAATGTAGAGTTTTCCAATTGGCAAAAGGGAGAAGTCAGAACACGAGGTTTTATACACCATTACCTATACCAAATACCCCATGGGAGCACCTAAGCATGGATTTTGTACTAGGATTTTCGAAGACGCAGCAAGGGAGTGAATCAATCTTTGTTGTAGTTGACAGATTTTTGAAAATGGCACACTTTATTCCGTTTTGGAAGACAAGTGATGCCATAGGCATTGCTGTACTATTCTTCAAGGAGGTAGTCAAATTGCATGAGTTGCTGAAGAGTATCACATCGGACAGACATACCAAGTTTATGGGACATTTCTGGAGAAGCCTATGGGAGAAACTGGACACGAGGTTGCAGTTTAGCTCAGCATATCATCCCCAGACAAACGAATAGACCGAGGTGGTGAACTAAAGTTTGGGAAATCTTCTAAGATGTTTGAAGGCCAACAGAGTTTGCATACAATAATTTTGTGAATCGGTCGATAGGTTTGAGCCCATTCTAGATTGTTCAAGGAAAAATCCCACATGGAGTGGTGGATTTGGTCGAGTTACCAATAAAAACTAGGAAAAGCGCGGATGTAGAATCATTCGTAGAGGATATGAAAGAAGTGCATGAAGATGTGCGGAAATGCATAGAAAAGAGTAATGCGGCATACAAGTTGAGAGCCGAAAGGAAGAAGAGACTACAGTCGTTCAGCAAAGGAGACTTGGTCTATGCACATTTGTGGAAGGAAATATTTCCGATGGGGACATATAACAAGCTGAAGCTGAAGAAGATTGGACCATGTAAGATTCTGAAGAAAATTTCGAACAACGCTTATGTGTTGGAGCTGCCGAATGACTTGAGCATTTCATGAACGTTCAATGTCTCAGATCTGTACAAGTTTGAAGAAGTTTCAAGCAGTGGAAGCGCGGAAGTGTCGAAGAGCGACTGGACAGAGCAGATTCCAAATTGACAGAAGGAAGAAATCACAGAAGTAATAGAAGAACGTGAAATCAGGCGTATGTGCAGTTCGTGAAAGAAGGAATACATAGTGCGATGGAAATATTATGAGTTGCAGGAGGCAACATGGATTTCTGAAGAAGAGTTCAGGAGACTGACGGAGTAGTCGAGTTCTTATTCACCTGGGGAGTCTGATGCAAGAGCATCGGGACCTAGGCAGATCAGTCAAAGTTAGTCGAGTTGAGAAGGCTAACCAGAGGGATTGCCGATGACCACTGGTGCGGAAGAGCAGATTGGCTGTCGAGTCAATAATTTGAGCAGAAGCTGTAGAGATGGGTCGACGGGAGAAGAGAGTCGAGAGTCGACATGTTGGGAGTCGACAGACGACAGGTTGAGCAGGGATGACGATGTTCAACATGAGTCACACCACGACTCCGACAGGTTGGGGCATGAGCCAAGCGAGGAGGAAGTGGTAGACTTGCGAAGCCTTGGGTTGTGAAAGGAAGATGACAGACAGTATGGCCGACATGACGGATTATTGTATCTTGTCAGAAGGATGCGTAGAAGTCAAGGAAAGTACTTGGCAACAGTTCGGGGTTTCTAAGGAAGTTAATAGCAGTTATTGAAGGTAGTTGGGATCATGACAGATGTCAACATAGGTAGGGATTGTGCAGCATGGTCGAGGTGCTGATAGTTGCAGGTCTGCAGGATCTGAGGAGATCGATAGACAAAGGATGCATGTCTCGGGGGGTCAGAGTGATCTCAAGAATAGCAGCAGCAGAGTAGAAAGTCGGGGAGCTTGGATCAGTTGGATCACTTGGCATCTTGGAGAAGCAAATTTCATGGAGACGATAGGTAGATTGGAAGGAACAGTCACACATCTTCCGAATGCAGAGAAGATCGAGCCATAGCTTAGGTTTCCTCAATGAACGAGGAGAGGGTGACAGTCGACACACTAGGATAGCACACAGTTACTTCTGTATTGTTACGGCTAAGGCCGACAGTTAATTAGTTATTTTCATTCCTTGCAGTTTGCATTCTAACCATTTCAGAGAAGTAATATAAGCTAGCTTCTGGCATCTTGTTTACATCTTGTCTATGTGAACATGTGTGTTGTGTGTAATTGTTAAGCAAGAACCTTAGTGCATAAGGCACCTTGCGTCATAATGTCATATAAAGTGCCCAATTGAGAGTAGATCAAGTCTAGCTGTTGGGCCTTCAAAATAACGTGTTCCTCAATGGGAGGTCTTGACATGGAAACATCTTTGAAAATGGGAGACAACCACAATCAGAGAGGTTTAAGTATACTCCAAACAAGGCAGGAATGGTCACAAATGTAAATCAGTCCCCCTTTAGGGCTGTTTTTTATGCATAGGGATCCTTAATGTACAACAAACTTGGATTTTTAAGGTTTTTGTTGGTTGTGGAGCATGATCTTCCTAATTCAGAGGTTTTTTTTTTGTCGTGTCTGGATCCTAGCGCATGATAGGGGCATGTGGAGGGGCTTCCCCCCCCATTACAGTCTTGGAAGGGGTTCAGGGGAAGTGCCCCCGTAGTGAAAATTTTGGAAAAAATGCCTTGTAATATGTTGTAATTTCATAGTCATGACTTGGTCAATAATGGGTGATTTACGGGCCCATGGTATTGGGTATCCCATGGTATTTTCCCATGGCAATCACTCTTTAAAATGAAGGAATTGTAATACGACTATGTGTTGTAGTATTGGAAAGATCTCTATGATTGTGTAAGAGAGGCTGTGAGATAGTGAAGATGAAATTGCAGTGGATGTGTTGTGGGTTGTATCCCTTCATTTGCTGGATAGATTAATAAAAGGACTGGCAATTTCTCTGTGGAAATAGCCCAGATTGGGTGAACCACATATATTGATGTCTATCTTGTATTGTGTTTATGTGTTCTATATTTTCATCTTTTTTATTGTTATTGCTCTTTGATCCTGTTTTTCTAACATTGGTATCAAAGCCAAAGGTCTACTTGGCAGATAAACTCACAGGAAAGAAGGTTTCCTGGTTCGAGTGGGACCAATGGCAAAAAAAGGAAATTTTAAGGTCGAGAAATTTAACGGCCAAAACTTTAAGTTATGGAATATGCTAATGTAGGACTATCTGTATCAGAAGGATCTATTCCTACCATTGGGAGGTAAAGAAAAACAGTTGGTGACTATGAAAGATGAAGAATGGGAGGTTCTTGATAGAAAGGCACTGGGAACAATACAGTTGTGCATGGATTTGTCAGTGGCTTTCAATATTTCAAGAGAAAAGACAACAAAGGATATGATGAGCGCATTGGGTAAATTATATCAAAAACCCTCGGCCTCCAACAAGGTATTTCTAATGAAGCATCTATTTAATATGAAGATGTAAGAAGGTGGATCTGTTTTTTATCATTTAAATGAAATTAATACTATTATAAATCAACTAAGTTCTGTAAAAGTGAACTTTGAATATCAGCTTAGGGATCTTCTAATCTTGTGCTCATTGCCAGAAAGTTGGAACGGCTTGGTCATGGATGTAAGTAACTCTGTCTCTAGTTCAAACACTTTGAAGTTTGATGATGTTGTTGGTGTTATTCTTAGCGAGGAAATGCGAAGGAAAAGAACAGGTGAGACATCAAGTAATGCATTGACTATGGAGAGCATGAGAATACAAAGGGAGAGAGGAAAGTGCCCAGGTAATCCAAGCAAGTCCGGGAAGGGAAGATCTAAGTCCAGGTTGGGAAAGATAGAATGTTGGAACTGTGGAAAGAAAGGACATCTGGAGAAAGATTGTAGATCTCTAAAGAAGAAAGGAGATGGACACTAGGAGACTACTTGAGAAGCAAATGTAGTAGGTGATGTGTTACAAGATACTTTGATTCTTGCATTAGATAATACTAGTGATTACTAGGTAGTAGATTCAGGGGCTTCATGTCATGCTACACCCCGTAGGAATTCTTTCGTGATTATGTTCTAGGTGATTTTGGACATGTTTTATTGGGTGATTATGAGCCATGTAAAATTTTTGGAATGGGTAAGGTACTAATAAATTTAAAGAATGGAGGTGAATGGTTGCTAAAAGATGTAAGGCATATTCCTGCTGTGAAAAGAAATATGATCTCAACAGAGAAGTTGGGAGATGTTGGTTGTTCATCTGCATTTGGAGAAACGTGGTGGAATATCACTTAAGGATCGATGGTGATAGAAAAAGGAGACTGGATATTTACGTTGTATTTATGTCGTCATAATACTAAATGTTCTATCTCTTTAGCTTCCACAGGAACATATACAACATTGTGGCATCATAGGCTTAGTCACATGAGTGAGAAAGGGATGCATATTCTCCACTCAAGGAAGTTGTTTCCATATATGAAGTAGGTAAGTTTGGAATAATATGAGAACTGTGTTTATGGAAAACATAAGAGAGTCAAATTCCTCAAGGTTGGAAAATATAAGAAGAATGAAAAGTTAGAGCTTGTGCATATAGATGTATGGGGACTGGCTCAAGTACAATCTCTTGGTGGCTCTCGTTATTATATTACTTTTATTGATGATGCAACTAGAAAAACTTGGGTATATTTCATTAGATAAAAAGATAATGTGTTTGCTACTTTTAAGAAGTGGAAATATTTGGTTGAGAATGAGACAAAAAAAATGTTGAAGTGTCTCAAATATGTTAATGGAGGCGAATATTGCAGCAAGGAGTTTGATAGTTACGTCTGTTCATACCAATGGATTTGTAGAGAGAAGACAATCCCAGGAACACCAAAAGAAAATGGTGTGTCAGAAAGGATGAATACGACAATCATGGAGTGTGCAAGGTGTATGATTTTGCATGCAGTGTTGTCTTTACAATTGTGGGAAGATGTTATAGATATTGCTATTTACTTAATAAACAGAGGCCTTTCAAGCGCTTTGGATGGTGGTATTCCAAAGGATGCAAGGACAAGTAAAAAAGTAAACTACTCATTTATGAAAACTTTTGGTTGTGAAGCATTTGTCCATACTCATAAAGAAAATAGAACAAAGCTTGAGGCTAAATCCAAGAAGTGTACCTTTATTGGATACGGGGTTGAATATTTTGGTTATCACTTATGGGATTCTATAAATAACAAAATCATTAGGAGTATATATGTGGTATTCAATGAAAATTTCATGTATAAATATCAGTTGCAGGGAAAGAAATTGGAAAAAGAAACCACAGAGAACACAGTGCTTGATGAAATCAAAGAAAATGAAGTTCCAAAGGTGCCAAAAAATCAAGAACAACAGTAGGTACCTCAAACTCCTACAAGTGTTAGATGATATTCCAGATTAAGTAGACCTCCTGAATGATACTCTCATTCACTGTATTATTTATTGATGATTGATTCTGGTGAACCAGAATGTTATAAAGAAGCAATGCAAGTGGAAACTAGAAAGAAATGGGAGAAAGGCATGAATGAGGAAATGGACTCATTTGTAAGAAACCAGACTTGGTATTTGGTTCAATTTCCTGTAGGTAAAAAATAATTGTAGAATAAATGGGCTTACAGGTTGAAGGAAGAATATGGAGGCAAGAAGCAGTACAAGGCCAGACTTGTTGTAAAGGGGTTTGCACAAAAAAAAGGCATAGATTTTGATGAAATATTCTCTCTTGTTGTTAAAATGAATTCAATTAGGACTATTTTAAGTTTAGTGGT
The DNA here is from genome assembly GCA_027924585.1 of Larix kaempferi. Classification (NCBI taxonomy): domain Eukaryota; kingdom Viridiplantae; phylum Streptophyta; class Pinopsida; order Pinales; family Pinaceae; genus Larix; species Larix kaempferi. The sequence goes on from BSBM01000019.1 coordinate 8,895,529, forward strand.
GGTAGAATATTTGTATCTTGAACAGTTAGATCATAAAAACATCCTTTCTCCATGGGGATTTGGAGGAAGAGATTTATATGCAGCAACCATAGGGATATGAGTTCAAAGGGAAAGACAATTTGGTATGCAGGTTGAAGAAGAGCTTGTATGGCCTGAAGCAAGCTCCAAGGAAATGGTATTTTAAATTTGACAAATTTATAGGAGAACAAGGTTATAGTAGATGGCATTCTGACCACTTTTTTTATTTCAAGAGGATAGATAATGGAAGATATATTATTTTTTTATTGTATATGGATGACATGCTTGTTGCAGGGTCTAACATGGAGGATATAAATGTGCTCAAAAGGAAGTTAGCTAATTCATTTGCAATGAAGGATTTGGGTGCTGTAAAGAAAATCCTTGGTATGAGAATAACAAGAGACAAGAAAAATCGCAAATTGACATTCTCTCAAGGTGATTACATAGAAAATGTGTTGGAGAAGCTTAGAATGCAGAATGAAAAACTAGTTAGTACACCTTTGGCCAACCACTTCAAACTAAGTAAGGAGATGTGTCCCAAGACATAGGAAGAGATATACTACATGTCCAAGGTTCCCTATTCATTAGAAATTGGAAGATTGATGTATGCCATGGTGTGCACAAGACTAGATATTGCACATGTAGTGGCAATTATGAGCAAGTATATGAAAAATCCAGGTAAAGAACATTGGAAGGAAGTAAAGTGGATTCTTGGGTATTTGAGAGGTACTACTACTCATGTATTATGTTTTGTAGGTTCAAACACTATTCTACATGGATATGTTGAGGCCGATATGGCAGGAGATAAAGATAGCAGGAGAAGAACCACAGGGTATGTCTTTATTGTAGGTGGAACATCAATAAGTTGGATTTTGAAACTGCAAAAATTTGTTTCACTTTCAACAACAGAAGCAAAGTATGTTTCTACTACAGAGGCTAGTAAAGAGATGATTTGGATACATAGGTTCATGGAAGAATTAGGTAAGAAGAATCAGAATCGCAGGTTGTAAAGTAACATCTAGAGTGCCATTCATCTTACAAAGAACTCATCCTTCCATTCTAAGACTAAACATATACAGCTCAAGTACCATTTCATACGGCCTGTTCTGGAAGATGAACTGTTGAAGTTCGAAAACATACATACTAGCCAAAATCCTGCAGACATGTTGACAAAGGTGGTAACTAGAGATAAAATGAGTTCCTACTCAGTTTCAGTTGGCCTTCAAGCATGAAGGTGAAGATGAGAAATTGACCAGGTCCAAGTTTCAGAGCATAGTCCAGCAAGTGCAACAGTGGCGGAGTTGTTGTGATCAATCTCCAAGTGGGAGATTCTTGGTTGTGGATCTTGATCTTTTTGATTGAGAGGTCTTGTTTTGGCCATGTCTGGATCCCATCCCATGACGGCAAGTGTGGGGGTTATTTCCCGCGGGGTTTCATGGGCAGCACCCCCATAGCGAAAAATTTGGAAAAAATGCCTTGTAAAATGTTGTAATTTCATAATCATGACTTGTTCAATAATGGGTGATTTATAGGCCCATGGTATTTTCCCATGGTAATTGCTCTTTAAAATAAAGGCATTGTAATATTGTTGTGTGTTGTAGTATTATAAAGATCTCTATGATTGTGTAAGAGATATTGTGAGAGAGTGAAGAGGAAATTGCATCGGGTGTGCTATGGGTTGTATCCCTTCATTTGTTGGATAGATTAATAAAATGACTCAAAATTTCTCCATGGATGTAGCCCAGATTGGGTGAACCACATATATTGATGTCTCTCTTGTGTTGTGTTTATGTGTTTTATATTTGCCTCTTGTTTATTGGTATTGCTCTGCAATGCTATTTTTCTAACACTTTTATGACTGTTGTTTCTACTTTTGCACATTTCCTACTTCAAAAGCCTATATTATTTGTGCATACTGTTATTATAGGGCACACGATGCACTCAAAACCCTACAAACAATTTGTACATGAGAAGTGAGGAATATTACCACTACTGCTCACGCCCAAAATTGGAGTTTTAATCCTCAAATTCAGTCCATAACTCACAAAAGTTAGTTTTATGTTGCTTTTCATTACTTTTTAAGGATGCAATATGCCTATAATTGTTTATTAAACCTCAAATTTAGCCCATATTTAAAGATTAGGCATGTTACTACTAACTTATAGTCTGAAATATGTACAGATTGGAGGACGAATCTGAGTTATTTGATGGTTGAGAAGTGCACAAGGGTGCCCAGCACGCTGAATTAGGGTTGTTTCTCCCCCTTTTTACTGTAAAATAGGGTTGTTTGTGCTCGGATTTAAGAAAACTATCTCATACTTTCTCATAATTAGTTCAAAATTTCCAAGATATGTTATTTGCTTTTGTGAACACCTTTGAGTCTACCCAGCATGGAGAGTAAGGGAAGTTTGAAGTTGAAACAATGCCTAGAATGTTGATTGAAGGGGAAAATAGGGCTAAAGCATGCCCAGAATGGCCTAAAACATGCCCAAAATATGTCTCTCATGACCAAATTTCCCAAGTTCCCAGACTTGATTTAAGGGTTGTTTATAGCCTCTTTACTACTATTTTTGGAGGTTAAGATAGTCCAAATAATGATCAAAGTGATCAAATTACCACTCATATCCATATCCATTCCCATAATGATATTTGAACACCCTATGCAAATAAGGGAGCAACATGTTGCAGACTCTCTCTAGTTTCTTTGAGTTCCTCGTCCAAAGGTTTCTAGCATTACACATATAGGAAGCCTTCAAGCTCTGTACTCTTACTTTCCAACATCCTTCTAGAGTAGATTTTACTCAAATGATTACCCACTTCAATGTGCTCCCAATCATGGGTACTAAGAGATGGAGTGATAACAAAACCCTTCTTGACTCTAGATTTGTGCAATCTTGAGGGGCTCCATCCACATCTTGACAATCACAGCAGCACAGCCAGACCCCATCCCTTACCAATAGATAGACGAGATCAATCAGGATTCATCGGTGGGCACCCCTCTTCATACAACATCATTGTGGATGGCCCAGTCTCCCTCCCAATTATTCTTCTACATGTCATTCCATTCTGAGTTTCTTTCATTCGGCCTTGGATGTTAGGAGAAATGGATCTAGTGGATGATGACATACTAGCAATGCCATCACTTTTTGGGTTCCAATCTCTAATACCTTTTCCTTTGAGCATGTCTCCAGAGTGGCCTTCCAGTCTAAGAATTTTGACCTCCCAAACTCTTACATCTATGTACTTTTACTTTATGTCTTATTTCGTTATCAGAGCCACCTTCTTGCTCCCACATTGTCTTGACATGATTGTCCTCAACATTCCCATTGAATTATATTTTGGCACCTTTTGGACATTAATAAAATTAGCTTATCATAGTATCTACATATTACTCCCTCACTCAGTGAAGAAGAAAGTAAAATTGTTGATTTGCGATTTGCACTAAGATGGCTAGTAGATGCAGAATGGTAGCCTAGAGAATTTATCATGCAAAGAGTTATATAATGGCACTATATTTACTAGCTCACCTTAGAAAGGAAAATAGCAATAGTAACAGGGTTGATGATAATGTTTTGAAGGCGGTAACCTTAATTCCTTTATAGGTTATCCTCTATTTGTTTCTCTTGTAAATATATCTAAGAAAACCACATTGGTTATGTTGTATATTTGAAATGAGGGAAAGATGTATGACAAATTTACAAATAAATCAAGGACAATCAATATTTCCTGCAAGAAAAAATACCACCACACTAGCCCTTATCAAACATGTTGTATTTCTTCTATTATAATTGGTTATGAATTTTTCATTTTAATTCATAAAATGATTATAATTAGAAGGTCATTTTAATGATTCTGATAGATAAACCTAAATCTTGTGGTGATATGTTTATTATTTTCCTAATTGTGTCTAACAACCAACATAGATCCATCTTAAAGCCGGATCTATCAACCACCGAGAGGGATCCAATTTATTCAGGTGTAATTTTTTTTTAATTTAAACTCAAGAAATTTGATCTCTCTCTTGGTTGATAGATTTGGGTTTAATATTTATTTTTCTATTTTATATACAGACATCAATTTTTTCAATTACTTTTCATAATTTTTTAATTTATGAGCCGGTATGGATTTTTTTAATTATCTTTCATAAAAAATTTTATTTTTTGAACCAACATGAATTTTTTTAATTATTTTTTTGTGTTATGTTACGTTATGTTACCTTACATGACAACATCTCCCCCATATTAGGTTGTAGAGCACCTCGCTCCTTTCGGTGCAATCATGTTTTTTTTTTGTATTTTTTGAATGAGATGCCTGTATTTTAGAACCTATGTACAATAGAGAAGCATGAAGTTCTAATCTGTATAATGTAGATAATTCGTAATTTGTATAATAGATCTCTTATTAAGGCATGGCAACAAAGTATTGCTAAAACAAGACTATTTTTCAATCTTCTAGAAGAATGTCTTTTCCTTTTTTTGGGGTTTTTTTATTCGATATGGCATTCTCTACTCTGTTAAGTGAGGATAGATGCACTATCTTAAGATTACTTTAATAGAAATATTTTTTATTTTGACTATCTAAGTTTAATTCCAAGATTATTAGTTTTGATTATTAATTTTTCTTTGGAAATGTTAAGAAAATATATCTATTTGCAAGCATATGATGTACAAGTTTTGTCCATGCAATGATTAAAAGATAGAGATTTGAAAGACCATAGTTCAGGCAGTAAAACTGGATGGGGCAAGTGATAATTTAGAAGGGAAATTGTCTAGAAAATCAATTGACTCTATGATGATTGTTAACTCTTGAAGTCCAGATGGTGAAGGGCCAGTTTCACCCAAGTACTCGGAAAAATTCTCTCCAGCAATTAATTATTCTTTGACAGAAGCATCTCGAGAAGAAATCGGAGTATGCTCCCTTTTCTACTCCCTGCTATTATAGCATGCCAAGTTCATTGCCTTTGTTTCTCAGTGGGAAAAGCAGTAATGATTACATTACATTATAAAGCTAAAAATGATTAGTCTCTAAATATGTGTAGTTAGTCATTTTTCTATGATCCATTCAAAATTCATGTGACGCTATACGTCTTTTTCTTGCCTTTCAATGGCACTAGTTGTTTTTTTATATTCTGGTGTGCTGGTTGAGAGCTTTGGAGGTTTTTATGATCTTGAATGTTTTCAACCCATGAAATTAGTTTATTAAACATGATTTGTATTCAGTCATGATTCTTCCTCTTTATTCAATATTCCAAGATTATTTTTTGCATTTCAACATCTTTGGTATGTTTTCTATTAAACTTCTTTATATTGACTCACTAGGTTAAATATTCATGTGTTGCCTTCTCCATTTGGTTTACATGTACTCCCAAATATCATGAAGAATTTTATTGGATCTTAGTACATTTGAATGAAAGAAAATTCATGGGTTTTGTTTAGTCTCGGTGTTAAAGCATCAACTCATTATATTACAGTTATATGAAGAATTTTATTGGATCTTGGTATATTTGAATGAAATAAAATACTGGTGAATTCATGGGTTTTGTCTAGTCTCAGTGTTAAAGCATCAACTCATTATATTATAATTATTATAGTTATATGATATGAAGGTTGAGCACTTGATTAAATTATTTATAGCTTTATGGTTTTGTTTATGAGTATCATGTTCCCAGGTTTTGAGCACTTGTTTGACATTTAGCAATCTCCTATTTAGAGAGATAGTCATGAATATTTGAAACTTTCAAAGTCATTGTGTTCTTCTTTGTTCATTTCACCTAAATTTTGAAATGGTTTTTTCACCAATGTTCAGTACTCATACTTCAGACTCTACCCAAGTTACCAATCGCACACATTTGACATTATCTTTTGAGCATGTTAAAAGGCTTTTTCAATTATCTTTCTCGAAGCAAGTGTTTTCCTTTGTCTCCTTATGATCAATTCATATGTGATTCCTTCCATTGTTAGAGTTGTAAGCAAGTAGTTCCTCTTCTAGGTTTAAACATTAATGCATTCTTACCCTAAACTTTGTGGAAGAGCTGGTTGCGCATTAGAAGGATTTTAACTGATAGTGTTGTAGTTCTAGCAGTAAGTGGAAAGACAAATTACAGTTAAACAGTGGAGAGCATTTTTTAAAATTAGAAAAGGTAGCATTAGAATTTTTTTCATTGAAGTTTAGGATCTCCTTGTGCTTAAAATGGTTAGAATGGCCTATCAGTTTTTTCCCATTTTTGAAACATAGGTTAAGAGTACAAGTAATTACAGCAGATAATGTTGAAGGAGATCAACTAGAGTTTTTGTGCATAATTATGAAACCTGAAATTAATGTAAAATTGTATACTATAATTTTTGCTATTAGAATTCCATGTTTAGTTTATTGAGGGAAAAGCCAATGTTTTGGTGTATTTGATTTTAAAAATTAAAATTGTATGCATTTGATAATTACCTGGAAAATTCAAATCTGTGGTCTCATCCTCTATTAACAAGAGTAAAATTAATGATCAATACATTTTTCTTTACAAATTTATTTCTCATTTTCTGTTGAACTTCTTAGTATTGAGTCTAGCAAGAGTAAAATTAATGATCAATACATTTTTCTTTACAAGTTTATTTCTCATTTTCTGTTAAACTTCTTGGTATTGAATCTTGACTCACTAGATTAAATATTCACAGGTAGCCTTCTCCTTTTGGTTTACATGAAAATCTAATTAAATGTGATCTCAAATATTATCAAGAGTTTCCTTGAATATTCGTTTATTTCCATAAATGAAAATAATGTTGAATTATTGGGTTTGGTCTAGTCTTCAGTATTAAAATCTGAACTCATTTTTGGTTAAATGATATGAAGGTAGAGCACCGTGCTAAATTGGTTGTTGTCTTGTGGTGTTCCTTATGAGTTCCACGTTTTCTCTCATGGATTGTGAAACTTGTTTGACAGTTATTAATACTCCATTTAGAGTTAGTCATGAAGATTTGAAACACTCAAAGTCATTATGTTCTCCTTCGTTCATTTCACTTAAATTTTGAAATAGCTTTTTCACCCATATTTAGTACTCATACTTTGGGCTTTTGAACGTAATGGACTTAGCCTTTATCTTTCAAATTATTAATGTTAGATGCATATTGATCTTTCCTATCTCTACATACCAAACTTTTTTTTAATTAGGACCAAGTACATCTCAAAATCAAGAATTAGTTTTGAACTCTACCCAACTTACTGAACGCATGTATTTGACATCATCTTTTTACCATGTTATAAACACTCTTTGAATGATCTTTCTTGAAGCAAGATTTGGCATTTGTCTTCTTAAGATCAATTCATACCTGAGTCACATGTATCATGTATTTGACATCATCTTTAGAGCATGTTAATAACAATTTTTTAATGATCTTTCTTGAAGCAAATTTTGGCCTTTTCCTCTTTATGATCATTTCGTACTCTAGTTAAAACTACACATATGTGTATACTTAGAGTTTATACACCAACTTATCGACTGCAAATCTAGAGGATAAAGTTGTAAGCTTCTTAAATATGAATCCAAAATCTATATGAAGTCGTGATCTAAGTCCTGCCTTCTTAAATATCTAGACAACAATGATATCAAGGTACAAAAATTGTTACTAGCAGTAACTAAACTGGATGGCAAATGTTGATCATGCCTGTGAATGTAACATCCTAAACGTTGTTTTAAACATTATTTTACATCATTATCTTCATAATGCTTTGAAAAGAATTTCCTTTGGGAGTGATTCACATATTATTCCAATAGAGTTTTGTTCATGTCAAACTTCCTCCATGGATGAAAGTATATCATACTTTTAGACCTTTTTTTTCCAAAAAAAATCATATTTATATTTCAGAATAGAAAATAAATACATCCTTCAAAGTGTCTGTAGAAATCAATCCTGCTTCACTACTATGACATACAACAAAAACTTTCGAGCCAAAGCTCTAAATTTCATAGTTCTTATCATCTCAAATGTTCAGAAATATGCTTCAGGTAATAAACTACCTGGAAACTCATGAGCATTAATTAAAACTTGTTCACGGTACTATTGAGATGTCCTATTACTGAAGTGTTTGTTACAGAATGGATATGGCATATATTAGAACTGAAAACAATCCACAAATCTTTGATCTTCTTTTGTATTGAAGGAATCTCTGTAGATGGCCTTTCAATAAGCAATGAAATGGATTGTCTTCAAATCTGGGCAATTTTGAGCACAAATAGGGATATTTCACAGAAGTTTTGAGCATTTTAAAGAATTCCATGCAGAAAATAATAAATCCAGGCATGCCTAGAATAGAAGACAGCTAAGACAATTCTATAATGAATGAACATCAATTTTCACCTTATATAAGTTGCAAAGGAGTTGTAGCCTTGAAAAATGGTTGATTGTCATTGGTTTTGTTAGCAATGTAGCATCATGTTAAGGTGTTGTTTGGAAACTGCTCTTCCTGTAGCATCAAGGGAAGTGAAATACTTCCAAGTGATTGGTTGCATATATATGAGATTTTGGCCAATAGTGTAATAGTGTACTGATACCATAGAGACTAAGAAATTCTTCAAAGTATGGGCAGTGTGACTCAATGGTGGGGAAGAAAACCTGTGTGTGTTGATGAGGGCCACCAATGGTACCATCAATTTTGCCAGAAATAATATAGTTAAATAATGGAGTAGCCATGCTTGAGCACATTTCTCTGTAGAGTGATAATATATATCCAAACTTGGTGCATTTATGAGAAAGTCGGATCTCAACATATTCAAGAAAATTGTAGCAATTCCTGAAATAAAGTGATCAGTCCTGTAACATGAAATGAAGGGCCTGTAGCATACAATCTTTGAAGAAGTATGAATATCTTTGGAACGACTACAAGTTTAGTAGTGGTGAAGATATTTTGTACATCTCACACGAATAAGTTTCTCAACAGAGCAGTGAAGTATTGATCCTTAACCACTTGGCATTTTCCAGAATTATGATGGAAGGGAAAATGAGGTAGTGAAGGGTGTTTTGTGAATTTTTGATAGAAGGAAGTTGTTATTATTCAGAAACTAGAAGATAAATAAATAACATAAATATCATCCCTATGTTATACATATTTATACTGCTAGCTGAAGACGAGCCTCTATACAGTCTCAATGAGATAGTCTTTTCTGAAGTTATCTTGATGCATACAAAGAACCATGAAGACACCCTCAATTTGTGTCGATATCTCCTACCAACTGTTTGTTTTTCCTGGGAATATGGATTTCATGTTGTTCCCATTTTCCATGATACTTTCGGACCTTATTTTTTTTCTTACAATAGTTTCCTTCAATGCAGACTATTCAATTCTTATACAATAGGTGATGTTGTATATTGTGCAACATGAGTAAAGAATATACATCATAACTTTCTTAATTGACATAAAACCACATGAGTGCTTGCCATTTCACTTGAAAACAATTGAAAGTAGAAATTCACTATCACTGTTGTAGTTAGAGTATTGTGTACCTTGATTTCTTTGCCGTCTCTTCTCTTTGAATTACTAGAGTCTCTTCTCTTTGAATTCACTAGTAATTGACAATTTTGGGGGTTTTATTTTGTTGCCAAAGTTTTATAGGAAGCTCACATGAGGCTATATGATCGTTAGAATCAAGGGTACATGGTTTAGAATGGACTGTTGATGTAATGGCTTGGGATCTGGCTGTATCAACAGGTAGGTTGTCTACTTCTAGTATCGAAAATGGAAGGGGTACATGTTGTAAGTTCCCTAGTACGAATTTTTTAACTTCTAAGATTTGGAGGAAAAGTGAAGCAAGATATGCAGCCATAAGAATTGCAACATATGATGTGTCATTCTTGAGTAAATTTGGAGGAACAACAGATAATCCAAAGAATATGAGACACAAAGGAATACATGGAGGTTTTATAGTGAATCCCTTTGCAGATATTAGAGGGGATTCAAGGAGAGAAAGTATTGAGTCTATTTCAAAGAACACTAAGAGGCCTATACCAAAGAATTTGAAAGGAGATCAAATAATGACTGAAACACCGGAAGTTAATAGCTTTGGTTCACTAGTACAAAATGAGTATAATTGCTGACTAAAAAAGACTAAAATTTGGAGATAAATGACTAAATTTGAGGTGGAAACTACTAATAGTAAATTAGTAGTATCTTATCACTTGACCAAATTAGTCGTCTCTTATCACTTGACCAAATTAGTCGTTAATTACTTGAATCACTCCATCACCAGGTAATATATTTAGTCATTTATTTGGTAATTGATTGTCCCTATTGGATCGTTTATTTCGTCACTAATTGGCACATTTTGTCGTTTATTTGGTCATTAATTATTGCTATTTGGTAGTACATTTAGTCGTTTATTTGGTCAGTAATTGTTTCTATTTGGTCGTTTATTTGATAATTAATTCTCTATTCCGTAGTACATTTAGTCATTTATTTGATCATTAATTGTTGTTATTTGGTTGTTTATTTGATCATTAATTGTTGCTATTTTGTAGTACATTTAGTCATTCATTTAGTCATAGGAAGGTCATAGGCAAGTAGTATAATAGTAGTTGCGGTCGTATTTAATTCTAGTTTTATAGGTTTGTATTCGTATTTGTTTGATATTCATTTTATTTTTGTTCTTCGTTATTATTCAATATAACTATATGATGTGAATAATTTTTAAAATGCCATGAATTTGTATAGTTGTGTCACTGTGCAATATTGGTGCAAATATAATATAAGGAGATTAAATTTATATAAACATGTAAACTCGCATTGATTGAAAATACTATAAATTAATAACGTCAAATATAAACATATATGCTTTGAATCACATAAATATTATAAATAAAATAATAATAAACGTCAAATAGTACAATATACTCAATTTCCCAACTGAATATACACTAATATTACATGATCATTGATCCATTAGTCGGCGATGATAAAAATTGTGTCGACCACACTCTCAAAAACATCAAGCTTTCAAAAAAGTAATCGAAAATCTTCTACAATGATGACTTTTTCAAATATTTCAATGGCCACTTAATGCAGCTTCCTTTTTCAAAATTTTGCATCCATCTAGTTTATCTTCATAGGGAAGGGGACAAATTTATATCCTAGAGTTTATGTCATTTCTGTAATCTTGGCTCTATCAAAAACAAAACAAAAACATAAACTGTAATAAAATTATTACAATTCCGTAAATTTTAACATCGTGGATGGATTCAAAGACCCCCTTAATCCATCTGCAGCGTTCAAATTTACGAAATTGTAAAAATTTATTGTCAAAATTGTTAAATGTACAGCATCATGAGTCATTCTCCAAGCCAATCTTGTGCAACCAGGATTGGGCCTCATGTGTTGAGGTAGGGAGCCTGGGTTGGACTCAAGAACTTGGAGTAGATTCTTGAGTTGGACTCAAGAATGACTAAGCCTTTAGTTGTAAAAGCTTATTCCTCATGTGTTGAGGTGAATGGTTTGATGTATCAAAGTGATGATGTTGTAAATTCTTGTTGAACAAAGATCATGACTTGTGTGTCAAGTCAGATTCTCATGTGGACCTCCAGTTATAGTAGGTACCCATGGGGTGGACCTCCAGTTATAGAGGTAGATGATTTTCATGTTGAAGCATTAATATTGTGTGATGTACTACTAACCATGGTCACTGATCTCTATTGAGTCTCCTTTAGAGACCGACCACCTCTAGAGTGAATTACTTTAGCATATCATCGTTTGGTCGAGAGTAATATAATATGATCACAGCATCTGAAAAATATTTAGAGTATAAACTGATATGATATATAATTAAAGTTAACACATATTGACCATGTAGATAAGACAAGAGATAAAGATCAGATGTGATAAGATATGAGAGAATTTGAATTGCATAAAAGAATTAATTAAGAGAGAATTCGAATTGTTAAACTTTAGTAAAGACTTTAGTAAATCAAAGGATAACTTGAATTGATCACTACAGTGATGTTAACAAGAAAGAACCAGTTAAAGAGAGGCAACTAAGTGATAACAAGAAGATCTAGTTAACTAAGTGTTATTGCATGATGACACTTATGTTAAACTAAAAGATGACACTTATGTTAAACTAAAATACGACAATTGAGTTGTGACACTTGCATGGCGACACTTAAGTTAGCGACCTAACTAAGTGAGAAATATTTCAGTTAAGGGGCGAGTTTATCCTAAGACTCTTAACACCCAAAAAGTGCTCACTACCTCATCTACCCCATTACATGACTCATTTGTCCATATTTCCTACCATATTTACCTTCAGAACCCTAAAATCCCATTAAAAAGCCTCCAAAAGGCTAAAAAACCCTTTTTTTCCCCCAAAATTATCCAAAATTCCTCCAAAATAGCAAAAACCCTCTAAAAATGGAATAAAAAATATTAAAAAAAGAGGAAAAAGAGGAAAAAATGAGGAAAAAAACCCTATACAGCTGACCTAAACCATATGGTTCCCAAAACCATGGGCCAGCACTCCACCACTAAAAACCTATAAATAGGTGATAGAGACCCCTCATTTGATATCCACAGTCAAATACACCCTTACTCTGCCAAAATCACTCTTGAAATCCTAGCTCACCCTTGAGCTACTTTCACCCTTGAGTGCCCCTTTTGGCCCATTTCCACCCTTTGGAGAAAGAGAAGGAGCAAAGCTGGAGTTTGGAGCAACCCTTTTGGACCATTGCAAGAACTTCACCAACCTTCACATTGGAGGTATAATCTTTAATACAAAAAACCATTTCTATTTCTTGTCTTTTATGTTTCATGCACATGCTTAGAATAATTTTAATTTTAATGTATTGTCTTTCATTTATTGTTTATTGAACTTCTACTAAGGAGTCCATTCTCCTTAGTAGGTGCTCATTTGCACAAGCTAGGGTGAAAACCCTAGCTACAAAGACTCATTTCAGTAAGTAAATGCACTGCATGAGAAGTGGGCACTCTTCTTCATGCAATATTTATACATCCATATGGAGGGCGAGTTCATCATGAAGTAAAAAGATAAAAATGGAAGCCGATGCATGTGAAGAATGTATAAATATGCTATACAGGATTGATGAATTGAGTGTGAGGTGGATTCTCTTCTCCCTTGAAGGCAAGGCACTTCTATTTGTGTAGGATATTATTCTAAGTCTCTATTCTTTACATTTCTCTTTCTCTATAATTGCACCGGGGGTGCTTATGTAAAAGACATTCTCTACTATCTATCAATATACTCTGAAGATTTGTTGGGGTTTTTCATCCTCATTGTTTTGAGGGTTTTTCCCAAGGTACATATTGTGTTATGGTTGAATGTTTCATGTGATTAAATGGTTCACTGATTCAAGTATTCAGTATTTCTTCACTTACAGTTTTAAAGTTCAAATCTCATCATATTTGCTCAAAAATTAACAAAAAATGTTGTTATCCATTGTTCTGACAATGGATAATTGCAATTTTGACAATAAAATTTTACAATTTCATAAATTTCAATAATGGGCATTTTATATAATTATTAACTTAGACTGTCTAGTCATAAATTTTATCCCATGACTAAATCAGACATTTTTTTATCCCATGACTAAATTAGTCATTTATTTTAGTCATTTTTAGTTGTGATCACTTAATATTACTCAAATTTTCTCATATTGGACTTAAAATCACTATGGTGACCAACGTTTTTGGTGGTTCAGTCATTTATTTCACTTGGTGACCAAATTTTTTTTGTCACCTAGTCATTTATCACCCATTTTTCTACTAGTGATTGTTCCAAAAAAGATACGTGACTAGTAAAAAAATACAAACAAATGTGAGGTTGACCCATCCTAACTACACAAATTCACCAATCATTTCATCAAAAAATGATCAATGACACACATTTAACTTTCTCTAAATGTGCATGAACTTTACCATGAGATATCATATGCCCCAACACTTATGGTAAGGGTTAATGCATGAGAAAAAGAAAGTTATAAAATTTGGAAACATTAATCTACACACAATGACCATCTCTGAAGACATTATAACTAGGAATATTTGACATTTAGGAGATCTATTTGGTTCAATAGGGAAAGCTAGCATGGAAAGGGAGTAACCATCCCAACCTTTAAGATTATTTGAAACATATTAAAAAAAAAGGGGGTGAGATTTTTTTGAAAACATAGTTCTTGTGCCTAAGAAGGGGGGAGACTGGAGTATGTTGAAATATTTTGTGAAATAAACAATAGTATCATTAATTATAGGTTCCCATTTTAAAAAATAATGTCCTAATCAATTATTTGGGTGGGGCAAGATATTTTTCCAAGATAGGTATCAAATATGGATATCACAAAATCAATTTTAGAGTGGAAATGAATATAATACTACCTTCAAGACCAAGGAAAGACTATCATCTCTTCTCTTTTGTCCCTCACATTGTTGATGTGGAAACCCCATGACATCCATCTACTTTTATGCCTACCTTTTTGGTAATAAGTGTGATGGTTAGTGATAATTCAACCATTTTTTCCATATCCCACCAAAAAATAGCATGATGAGACTGATTAAGGTGATTAATGATGAAAGTGAAGGGTTAACATGAATTTATAATCATTCCAAGGACTTTAGCAATGATTGTGATGATGATGATGATGGAATTAACAATGTCAACAATGACGATGATGATGATGATGATGGTGATGAGGATGATGATGACAATGACGACGATGATCATTATGATTATGATGATTATGTGATTATGTGATGATGATGACAATGAGAATGACGATGGAAATGAAGTTGATGATGATGACAATGATGATGGAAATGAAGTTGATGATGATGACAATGATGATGGAAATGATGGTGGTGGTGGTGGTGGTGGTGGTGGTGGCGGTTATGATGATGATGATGGTGATGATGAAAATGATGATGATGACGACGACAATGATGACGACAACAATTATGATGATGATGATGATGGTGGTGGTGGTGGTGGTGGTGTCGATAATAATGATGATGATGATGATGATGAAAATGATGATAATATATTCATGATTGTACCCTTAGCATGAAAACAACTTTATCACTAACCTTAAGAGCCTAGAAACACTTTTACCTAGGCACATTCTTAGATTTGGGGTGCCTCCCTTGATTTGGGGAGATTTTCCCTAATTTTAGGAATGTTGGAGTTCAAACACAATTAGTGACTAAGAGAGATCCCCTAATTTAGCTCCTAATTGACCATTCATGTCCAATTTTATCCATTAGCACCATTGTTGACCTAATTAGGGGTTCGCATGCTCATAACAATCCGTGCATGAGCAGTCTTCAATTAGAACTAGTGGTTGTGAAGCCACGTGTCAGTGTAACACAATTAAGGAGAGTAAGCATGGATAACTAAGGGTCCTTACTCTAGATAAGCTTGACAAGACTCTATTACACTAGATGAGCAATTCAATTAGCCTCTTAACCTAATTCGAATTTCCTTCCTTTAAATATTGTTCACCTCCATTCATTCAAGTTAATTAAATACATCATTCATTTCTTCCTATTTGCTTCTAGTTTTTTTGTAATGATATATGCTAAATCATTTGTTTCATGATTAATTGCTTGTTGATTTGATTCTCAATGTATATCTCTTTAGTTTATGTGCCTAGATATATATGTTCAATTCTCATCAATTTTTTTGGAGAAATTTATCCCGTGGGATCATTTTTGAGGTTTTTTTCCAAAAACAATATTCACCATTTTCCTTTTTTTTTTCCAATATGATTCGCCGAAATTCCATAGGATTAAATTTTTTTACGCTAAAAATCACCAAAATTGTCCAAAAACTATATAAAACCCTTACAAATTTGAATAATTTTTTTAAAATATCCCCAAACATTTTATGGTTGGAAATTTGATAATTAGTACGATTTGCCAAGGTTATTATGCTTCAATAAAATTATGGATCCTTCAAATTTCCCGTGATCTAGGAAACACTCTAAGCTTTCATATTTTCAATTTGTAATTCCTAACCATAGATTGTTCAAAAGATTTATCTTTTCAAATATTTATGTAGCATTTGAGCATAGACATCAAATAATGTTGCAAGTTTAACTAGCACTATTAGGAATTTATTGAAAACTTCCTTATTAATCTATGATAGTTCTTTGATATTCTACCTTCTTTCAAGTTGTGTTTGATCTACCTCAAATATGCACAACCAACTAGGCAAAGCTTGATTTAGTTCGTCCATTATTTCCATTCCAAACTAATCGAGGATATCGTATGTTGAATTCTATAATTGAAAGCATGCACTATTTGCAGTTATGATATTTCCATCTATTTCATTGCAAGAAAGCTTCCATGAGCTAGATCAAACTTGGGCCTTCCCTTTATATCTTTGAGTAATCATCGGAAGCGTATCTAGGGCTAGAGGGTACTAATTTTTCCAATCAAGCAATTCTTCAAACATGTTATGCACCTTATTCCTTTCAGTAACCTGTTCATCACCTTGATGAGACCATTATAACACTATTGCACTTCCTCCAACTGAGTGAAAAAATTATTATGAGCCTCTTCAAGGTTTTCATTAACTCATAATGCTTTATCTTTCAATGCTTTCAACTCAAATACTCTTTCATCAAATTGAAGTTGCAAATAAAATATTCTTTCTTCCATATATTTAACACGATATCCTCGGTTATTCATGAGAGGAAATCCTCATATTTTGATTTTATCCTCTCAACTTCTAACTAACGTTCCCTTATTATACGTAGAAATTTAATTTCATGATGTTTATTGTTATTGGCTAGGTTTTGTATATGAACTATAATGGAGTTATCACCTGCAAAGGTGTTCAAAGAAGAAGTTGTGTCAACTACAACTTTTTAAGGATCCATGTCAGCAATGTTTCATAGAGTTACCTGGTTATGTCCTTCCTTATTGTGTGTTTCTCTGGTCTTATGCCTCTTTGGGCCTTTCTTGACTACACTCATTTGGGATTTATTGAAAAAATATTCTCCTAAAGAGTCTAGAGCATCATCAGCACTGGTCTCTAGTGAAGAAAAATCACCTGGCAGTGTGATAATAGAAGTGTTAGGATTTACAGGAGTGATCATCATGGAAAGTTGTTGACTTGAACCAACAAAAATAAATTGCTCAACCTCTTTTTCCTTGTTTTTTTCTTCTTGTTGTTGTCTTAGCTTTTCAACTTCAACTTCATCTGCTTTTTGTATTTTATCCTCTTCTTCATTCTTATTTCTTCTTTATTTATTCTTTTTGTGCTTTCTTTCTTTCTTCTTCATATTTCTTTACCTATTCAATTTTTCTGGTCTTCTCTTCTTCTTTCTTTTTTCTTTCTTCATATAATATGGCCTGCTCTTCATCTTTCTTTCTAGATTCCTACTCGTAATTTCTTTTGACTTGCTCTACAACTTTCATTTTCTTTTTCTTCAACTACTCTTCAACTTCAATGCAGTCCTTTTTCTCTAGAGATTCTCTTCTAGTAGCATTAGTCTATGTATTTGCCTCTACCTTATCCATATCGTAGGAAAATGTTGCTTCTCTTTCAGCCACTACTACCTTAATATTAGTTTCTTGAATAATATGCAGCATTCCCCTCCGATTATCATTTTCCATGTTATATAATACTTCCTCATATGTAACATCTCCTTAAAAAATGCTCTCATGTGGATCGTGCTAGTGTTTGTATGTAAGGGATAGACCAACTGATTTGAATTGGTCTTCTATAACCTTCTTGAGATCATTCCTACTAAGGGTTCCTATGCTAATATTTAGTTCTTTGAGAAGGGAAGCTTCCTTCTTGGCATGGGGTGCATTGGTAAAAGTAAAGAATCATCCCTTGATTAGGAAACTAGGCCAAAAACTTTTGGCATGAGCTGAGAAGAATATAGAAATCCCTTGTACCATAGTTTGATAAGCATTTTTCCCTAGTATTAACCTACCGAGAACGTATCTAGGTAGGAGTTGTGGAGCTACTAAGATTCCAAAAACATTAATAAAGGTGTAGAAATCTTGTATGTTCCATTCTCCAATATTATTTAGGGTTTACATGGTTGCTTCAGATAACTTAAGGGATGGTCAGTTAAAAACAACATAAAACAAAGGGGCCATGAAATTGCCACAAATGTCATAGAAATACAACTTGTAACTGGACGACCACAATTCATAGCAGTATATGTGTACAAGTGGAAGACTAGGGTTTCAATCCTCGCCCATTTGAGGAAGTGGAATCAAAGAGAAAATGGCATCTAATAGAAAAGAAAACATATAAAAATTAGGGGGTTTTGTTCCATGTACCTCTTTGATGAACTTGGAAGAGATCAGTAAATTGACGGACAAGATGCTCATCCATTTGAAAGCATCTCCTGTCTCCTCTACATGATGGTCCAAGGAGTCCATTCTAGTTTAAAATGAGAGGATCTCTCTTCGCAATAAAGCATGCAAATCATGGATACCAATAACTGGTAGGGGTATCTCAAGTATTGTACAAAATACAATGGGTTCACCTTCTCTGAGAAGGTATTTTCTTCCAAGAAGGTATTTTCTTTCGTTCTCCATTCTTCCACAATTTCCACCAAATTGGAATTATCTCCTTTGAAATTTTCCAGGAAAGTCTTGTTAACGAGCACCACAGGTTTCTTCATCTTGAAATTCCTATCGAATGAATCTGTCTATAGAGATGTTATGGAAACCTCGACTTTGTTAACCACTTATCTAGCTTTAATATTGATATGCTCAAACACCCTTATAATCACATCATTATAGGGAAATACCATTGGCTTGGAAGTATTAGCATAAAGAATGATTTTCTTGATATTTTGAAATACTTCCAAATCTTCACGGTCTTTGGGGAAGTCTTCATTTGCAAACATTGGATACATTTTTCCCCAATCGGGGTCATCTTGGAACCCCGTCAAATGATTTGTGTCTATGAGAAACACTATATCATAATCCTTCCAGGGGTTGGAAATTTCCTCGACTTCTCCATTTAATGTTGCTTCCCTCTTTCCTTACGCTTTTGACATTTTGAGAATTAGAATCTTGCAACAAAAACCAGAATTAGGAATAGCCAATCTAGTAGCAATAAATCAACAAATATGCAAATTATGAACAAAGACCAATTATACCTCAAGCTTTGAGCTGAAAATGGATAAACTTTGAGCAACAAATTTGCAAAGTAATGGACTTGGATTCCTTAGCAAGTTTGCAGATAAAAATGTTAAAGTTTAATGGTGAAATAATCCTCTTTAACGTTCAAAAGATATCCAATATTCAATAATTAATGGAATTATGGAGGAGAATTAATGGCGGATCTCTTTTCACATGCAGTTGCTAAATAATTTTCAAGATGGCATATTCAAAATGATAGATCCAAACGCACATGTTTGGATAGGTTTGTCGGGACTAAGTCTGGAACAACTAACTCCAAAATCCGATAAGGGGAAATCTGATATCACATCAGCCCATAGAATCTCGGACATAGCCATTGATAATCATAGATGATAAGCATATGCGGCCAATCCAACAACAAAAATATGATTCAAAAACTAGGGTCGGATGAACTAGCCCTTTAGTACAACCATATTGGTCACATGCTATCAAACGTAACACATTAGGACTCTAAGAAAGGGGAATTAAGATTTGACATGAAATAAATATAATTAGACAATTCAACATCAATCGGGTCGGAAGATGCCTATCGAGAATTTGCAACGAATGACACTAGAAGCATTCTCAATGAGACCTACACAATAAAGCATCCCCGATATCCGGTGAAGGAAATTATGAAAATCCGCTCTCAATATTGGAACCTTAGCTATCGTGAAAACTTATAATGGGTAATTTGATGCAATTAACCCGAAAAGGCCATCGAGAGATCATCATCGGAAGTATATCATCAGGAATTCAACACAGTGGCCAACTATGGGAAGTCCGATATGATATATTTGATACGATAAGCCTAATGACGATCATCGGATGATCACTTTCAAACATGTTGCATTGAGAATATTGCAAAGTTGTTTTTTATGAACAACCCAATTTCGTGAGCTCGAAACAAAAAGCTTAACAAGGTTATTGGAAGAGATAATTTAAACATGTTAAAGTCATTACAATTGGGTAGTTCAATAAGTAACAAGTTATACAACTTGACGAGAAATTTATACTCAAAACGAGAATTTTAGTTATAAAAACTCATATTTTTGCATAAAAAACACCAAAAAACAACTCCGTATCAAAAATTGGTGCTACCGGTAGCACCACTTTTTTTTTGTTAAAAATATAGACATGCACCAACATAAACCTTATTGGTGTTTACAAAAACCTTAAAATCAAGTGCTGAATTGAAAACTAATGCTACTGATAGCACACTTTTTCGAAAAATGGCATTATCATATCCTTGTATCATAATTTAAATTGTATTTATTAAATCTCTTTCATATTTTTGCACCAAAACACCAAAAATCAACCCCAAAACAAAAAAATGGTGATACCAGTATCACCCTCTTTTCTGGGGGGGTTATATTTACAACTTTTTGGAAAGCATGGTGGTATCATTGCAATCAAAATCTTAAATTTATCCCTAGATTCAAAAGTTGATCTTCTAGAATCACTTTCAATTTTATTAGAGGTTAAAATTTTAAAACAATAACTTAAAAAAAAAGAGTTAAAAAGAAAAATAAAAAAAAAAAGCTGAAAGTACAAAAACACAAAATTTATTAAAAATAATTAAAAACAAAATTTAAAAAAAATCAAAAAATATTTGCAACCCGAAAAAAAAAAATTATAAACAAAAAAATTAAAAAATAAATCAAAAAAAATATTTAAAAAAAATTGCAAAAAAATTCAAAAATGAAACACATATTTAAATGTTTAAAAAAATCAAATTAAAAATAAAAAACCTTTAAACATATTTGAAAAAATAAATCAATTTAAAAAAATAAAAATAAAAAATTTCATTTAAAAAAATAAAAATATTAAAAACATTTAAAAAAAACTAAAAGAAAACAATATTTAAAACTAAAAACTAAATTTAAAAAAATTAAAAATAAAAATAAATAAATAAAAACCCACCCACCCCCACCACTCCCCCTTCCCCATCCCTCCTCTCCCCCCTCTCCTCCTTCCCTTCCCCGTGTCCCCTCCCCCTCTCCCCCCTCCCCGCCCCCCCCTCCCCGCGTCATGATCCATGCCCTCTCGATCCCCCCTGCGGCTTACCGTGATTCCGAGAATCGTGCTGCCACAAAGGGGTGGTGCTTGGGCGACAGAAGGAGCGGCGTCGCTCCTTCTGTCGCCCAAGCACCTCCCATTTATGGCGGCATGATTCTCGGAATCGCACTAGGCCACAAGGGGGGTGAGAGGGAATGGCTCACGGTGCGGGGAGGGAACAGGGGAGAGGGGAACGGGACGGGGGAGGGGGGTCGATAGAGGGAGGGGACGAGGGGAGAGGGGGGAGAGGAGAGAGGGGGAAGGGGGAGCACTAGGAGTGGGTGGATGGGTGAGTGGGTGGGTGGGGTTTTTTTTTACTTTAAAACTTTTTATTTTTTAATTTTAAATTTTTATTTTTATTTTGGTTTTATTTTTATTTTTTATTTTTTAAATTTTATATTCAATTTTGTTATTAAGTTTGGTATTTTTTTTTTCAATTTTTTTTAAATCTTAAAAAAAAAATAGTTACTTAAAATTATTAATAAAATCTTAAAAAAAAATTGAAATGCTTTTTTTTTTAATTTTCCCATAAAAATGATTTATTTAAGAGACGAGTTTAAGGAAAAAATTTCCAAAATATATACATTTTTCAATCTAACTAGCTTCTAAAAGTTTAAAAAAATTGAAAATGTTTATTTTTTCATCATAGCTAGCTACTAAATATATATATATATATATATATATTTTGGAAAATTTGAAAAAACACATTTGTAAATAAAAATTACAGTTTTTCTATCACCAAGAAGTTTCAAAATAAAAATAAAAAATGGCTCAAAATGAAAAATGGTGCTACCAATACACTCACTTTCCTGAAACGGAGGTAAAAACAGCTACTAAAATTGACCCCCCAAAAAACAAGAACAATGTCGAGTTCTCGTCAAGCTGTATAATATGTTAAGTTTGATCAAAACATCCAAAAACAAATCAACCCTCATGATCAACATTCTTTTAGAAAGAGAAGCTACAAGTCTTGAAAAGGATATGAACACTAAGCCCTAATAAATCACAAGAATCATTTATTTAAACCAATTAGTGGAAATTTTCCATTACTAGAGTATCTTTTTTTTGTTTGTTCGAATCTCCCTGACTGCAGGAGTGGCCTATGGTCTAAGAAACCACGACCCAGGGGAATCTAAGACGTCAAAATCACTCAGATATCGCACCCAGCCTGGATCGCACCAGCTTCAACTTGACTGGGTTTTTGGGTGATGCCTCCCAACTAAGTCACCCCTAAGGGGAATTTAACTCGGGTTGCCTTGTTGACAAGACCCACACCTTAACTGAGTGAGTTAGCAGGAATTGACATTTATTTTTAGGAGGACATGGGGGTGGGCTTTGATCCATTTATGTGTCCACGGGTCACGACATCAGTAATACAATCTCTCTGGGTGAAACCACACGTTCAACCACTACCTCAAGGTGGCCCCATGGCTCTAGGTTCGGCCCTCATTGGAATTGAACCTTTCCCACTGTTGAAAAACTCCTCGCTCTTCACCAATGGATCCAACCCCTTTGGGATTCCATTACTAGAGTATCAATAAGAAAAGAAATTCAAAATGATCAAGTATTATCAAGGTCAACAGAATCTTCTCGAGTCTTGAAATTGAAGATCAATTGAAGTCAAAATGCATCAATATGTAACAAAGTAAATCAAGAACAATATTAGAAATAATAATAAAAACTCAATGAAAATTGATCATTACCATTTTAACTGCAGGATCTAAAGACTTCTTCTTCCATTATGTTAAGTTTAGTCCAAATTTAGTAGGGGGGGCTTTAGATTTTCTTCCTTATCAAGGAATACTATCAAATGGGAGTTGTCGTAGGAACAATAGGTTGGTAAGTTTTTGAATGTAGACAAATTGGAGAATGGTGGGGGAATTAAAAGGGGTTCTAGGGTTGAAAGGGTTATAAGGAAATTGGCTATCACATATTGATGGTGGACATGAATTAGATGCAAGTGGTAAGGAAGAGAAGTGAGCAATTGTAGAGGGAGATTGATGATGAAGTCAGTGATGAAGGAAAGATGAGAGAATTGCAAAATTTGAGGAGAATGAAAATTTTTATGCACGGAAAATGAAAATTTTCAAGTGCATGGTTAAGTGAGAGAGAGATAGATATGGAATCAATACCAGTAAGAGGAAGATGGGTTGAAAGAGTGATGATAGAGTTTGATGAGGGAGGATGAAAATTTTGAAGATACATGCGGTCATCCATATTGATGTAGATATGACCTCAAAAAGTAATTTTAGAACAACATGAATAAGAATATCTAGGAAAGGACAAATGAGCTTATAGCTCATATGGCCTGGGTGAAGATGTGCAACGGTTACTTCAAGAGCCAAAGCCTTGCTAAGATTATAGAAGCCATACCTAACATTGATGGAACCAGACTAGATCCAACCACTCATGGGAAGCATTGCATCATAAGGTATCCCCCATATCTGAGGAATCAATGATAAAAGTGGTTAAACTGGACCACCATTGGGAATCATTAGCACTAATATTGGAACATTGATAAGAAATAGTAGTACTCAAGTTGCAACATTGGTTGGAAGTAGTAGTAGTTTGGGACAAAACAGCATAGTCCAAGGCGTTAACACCCTTATTGTAGGATCAATTCAAGGTTTTGTTACACATCCACAACCTACTAGATTTATTATAATAATATTTACACCTAGTGAGACAAAATGAGAACATGGAGGGTCCCACATGAAATACCTCGATTTCTTGGGAAAGGGGGAAGAGGAATTTGAGTAGCAGTAGTTTCTTTGTGAAGCCATATGGAGGTCAAAAGGATTCATGATACATCCAAGTTGATAAAATTTTAGACAACCCTTAAGAGGAGAGCACTACAATGGTATATGGATTTTGTTGATTTCCCACCTACAGGTGTGGCTCCCACCATACTAGAATTAAAGCAACAATTTATTGTTGAATTTCAACTCCCTAAATCTAAGCAAGAAGGCATAACATGATTAAAGTAAATTAGGTAGATGGTAAAATAATCAACATGGGAGTATCCTCAAAGATTTTGAGATCTTATGGGTAGATTGACATTCGATATTCATGATATATACCATAAGCAATGGTTCATTAAAGGGTTCCTCTCTTTGACTTGAATACCATTGATATAGAAAAAGATGGACCCTCCAAGGGAAAAATTAGAACAAGCAATGAGGATTGATCAATGTATGTATATCCGCTCAATACTAAGGCTATTTGGAATTAGTAGCCTATGGTGAGAATACAAATGTTGTTTATTTATGTACATCTGAGATGTCTATTTGGTAGAATAGGAATGTACTCCATTGAGAACATCCCATTATGTTTCTCTCTTCTTCTAAAGTCTTAATTGTGCTTCGGATGAGACCTTCCTCCCTTTTGGGGAGGATTGAAAATTTCAAGGCATCTAAACTATAATGGAGTTTTGTTCCCCCTTTGATGAGAACCCTGATCTCAACCAAATTCCAACATGGGATGAAAAATATATATATTGAATTTTATTGGTATATGTTTAAAATGCCAACTAGTTAAGGTGGAATATTAATGCACAATAGGCTTATTGCAACCTTTGGCAGTTCCATAATGGATATAGTAGGTTGTAACTATGGATTTTATTATTGAGTTACAAATTATATCAAGTCAATTGTATGATTATATCATGGTTGTAGTGAATGATTTATCCAAACTAGCACATTTTATCCATGTTAAGTCCACTCACAAAACTAATGATATTGCAAATATATTTATGAGGGAAATATTTACGTTTCATTGGTTACCTGAAGCAATTGTATTTGAAAAGGATACCAATTTTACATATTATTTTTGGAAGAGTCAATATTTGGAACCCATTGGTTTTTTATCATTTTATACCATCCATAGATGGACAGATTCAAAGAGTAGTTCAAGTGATTAAAGACATGCTTTGCATGTCTATAATGAACAAACCATCTATGGGGGGGTTATCTACACCTTATAGAGTTTGCATATAACAATGGGCATCGAGAATCATTGAAAATGAGCCCATTTTAAGCTTTAAATGGAAAAATCTATAGGACATGAATGAGATGGGATAGTCCAGTAAACATAATTGTAATGCCAAATGAAAATGATTAAAGAAATGGAGTAATAAATTTCCTAAAATTAGAAAAAAAATTGAATGCATCCCAATACAAATAGAAACGTTGTGTAGATAAATGTGGAGTGCATAGATAATTCCATGTTGGGGATCATGTTTTAGTCTAAGTGAAACCAAGGAAGAGTACCTTGAATCTTGGAATTTGTGTCATTATAGCACCAAGATATTGTGGTTCAATTGAAGTGCTTGATAAGATAAGGCTCATTCCATATAAAATTGCGTTATCTGCTAACACTAAAGCACATAATATTTTCTATGTGTCTGTACTTTATAAATGTGTACATGATATTGACCATGTGACTAGTTGGGATGGGATCTAAGTGGAACTAGAGGGAGTCAGAGTTACAAACAAAACCATTGTGCATCATTGACAAGAAAATAACATTTCTCCAAAACCAAGCCATTGAACAATTAAAGGTGCAATCAAAGAACTTTATTCTTGATAAGGCTACTTGGGAGGTGGAGGATTCCATGAAGGAGGCATGCCCATTTTATTTTTATTTTGAGAAAGCTCTGAGGTCGGTGCCATTCCAAGAGGGATGGGAATGTAATGCAATCATAATATTTTAATGATGTAAATATGCTAGTATGGATTCCTAGTGCAGAGCTCAAGGCCAAGTCTCAACTAGTGAATGACAAGGAATGTAATATATATATATATATATATGGACCATGTGTTAAACTTGTCATGGTGAATTAAAGCTATGTAAATATTAATGTTTCTATATAATATATAATGATCCAAAATGGCTGTGACAAGCATTAGAGGGGTTATAATTATACTAGAGGAGAAAAACAAAGGGAGCCTATGGAAAAGTAAATCCTTCATTATCAAGTGTTAGCCTTAAAAATCATGTATTTTCCACCATGTTCCTTAAATGAAGCCATCTAATTCCTTTGACTTATTAAAACCAATCATTGAATGCATGTAAGAGGGTAGTGGGGAAGTCTTATAACACGGTTATGGAAGCATGCACTAAGTGCAATGATAATGGGAAGTGTAAATGTTTTTCATTCTTCCCATCACAAGTAATTCCATCCATCATTTCCCCTAATCCTCTCATTTTCCATTCATTCGAGGATTCTCACATTTTTCCTGCGAGGGGTTATTTATGTTTTTTTCCATTGTTGTACACAAAGAAATATGGAAGTCAATTGAAATCAACATTATTGAGAGAAAATCACAAACATTTCATGAAAGAGTGATGGATGTAGGTGAGCATAGAGGTTGGGAAATTTAGGAATCTTTCACCTATTATGCATTTGTTTCCATTTGGATGATTCAGAAATAAGTAATAATCTTATATAAATTCTCAAAAATCAAAAAATCAATTGGGCTCTTTTTTCCCACAATGAAGAGCACTAGAGAAAAGTATATATGTGATGGATTGTTGTGTAAAGAAGGAGAAGAAATTCATGTTATTGTGTGTGACAACTGAAAGGAGTTCCTTAAATGTTGATGGTTGAATGGGAAACATGTAATACTTTGTAGTGACAAGTTGGTTGAGCATGAGAGAGAGAGAGAGAGAAAGGGAGAGTCACGTGGCTTGTTTCCTTAGCACTAATGGCCTCATTACCCTACATGGGGTAGTATTTGCACTGGATACCTACAATTGAGTATCAAATTATTCTTACTCAACAAGTGTCTTGGACTCTCTTTAGTTAAAAGATAAGTTCATTTTCATTGTTTATGAATATGCAAAATTTATGTTTATTTTCTACTATGGAAATCAATGTATCTTGCATGTTGTGTATGATTATGTTTGAATGGTTTCAAGGGAAATTGATTTGCATGAACCCTTCTTAATCTATGCTTGTTATTTCCATTGCATTTTAATTTTAACACAATCACATGAATTTTATTAAATTATGGTCCTTCTTACGAGACATTTAGCTATTATTATGGGGATATGGTCTATGAAGGCCAAATCTAGAAGCATGTATCATGGCTACCCATCCCATCACTAAGATTAGTAGGTGTGGATGATACATATTTCTTTTCATCGAATTTTGTGTTCCATGTTCATTTGGTTGTTTGGTTAGAGTTAAATTCCATTTGAACATTGTTATATATTTTAAAGGAATCAAATTTCTATTTTTCTTTTACAAGTGAAGTAAGCAAATTCCACGAATGCTTAGAGATATTTCTCTTTTTTTATTGAAACTTTGCGCATTTTTTGCTTGATTCTACGTCAAGCCCAATTGTTAATATTTAGAGATCATATAGTAACGATTCCAAAACCCATCTAGGGGAATCAATCAATGACTAGAAAATAGAGTGGTATTTCTCTTTCAATCTCTTAAAACTCATCAAGGGGTGATTCCATGAAGGTGGCTCACGATTTTTGGCAAGCGGGGCGCACAAATTTGTGCAGCAGACCCTCGATTGAGGTATTTTAAAGCCCTCGATCGAGGTATCAAAACCTAGATCGATGGTTTTAAAACACCTCGATCGAGGGCTTTAAAAAATCTCGATCGAGGGTTAAAAAAAGACCTCGATCGAGCTAATAAAACCTCGATCGAGGGCTTGGTTAAACCCTCGATCGAGGAATTGCTCGATCAAGTTATTGAAACAAAATAAAATAAAAAATAAAAAATAGGCCTGCGGTCGGCCTGGGACATTGTCAATGGAAGCGACTGGAAACCAACTGCTCGACCAAGGATAGTAGCTCGACTGAGGACTTGAGACTACAACCACGCCATTGTAGCTAGGGTTTTCACCCTAGATTGTGCAAATGAGCACCTACTAAGGAGAAGGGACTCCTTAGTAGCAGTTCAATAAACAGTAATTAAAAGACAATACATTGAAATGGAAATTATTCTAAACATGTGCATGAAACATAAGAGACAAGAAATAATAAATGGTTTTCTTTGTATTAAAATTTTACCTCAATTGTAGAGGTTGGTGAAGTTCTTGCAATGATCCAAGAGGGTTGCTCCTTCTCTTTCTCCAATGGTGGAAATGGGCCAAGTGAGGCTCTCAATGGTGAAAGTAGCTCAAGGGTGAGCTAGAGTTTCAAGAGAGATTTTGGCAGAGTAAGGGTATACTTGATTGTGGATATGAAATGAGGAGTCTCCATCACCTATTTATAGGTTTTTGGTGGTGGAGTGTTGGCCCATGGTTTTGGGAACCATATGGTTTAGGTCAGCTGTATAGGGTTTTTTTCATCATTTTTCCTCTTTTTCCTCCTTTTTTTATATTTTTTATTCGCTTTTTAGAGGGTTTTTGCTATTTTGGAGGAATTTTGGATAATTTTTGGGGGAAAAGGGGTTTTTTAGCCTTTTTGATGGTTTTGTGGCCTTTTGGAGGCTTTTTAGGCCTTTTGGGGGCTTTCTTAATGGGATTTTAGGGTTCGGAAGGTAAATATGGTAGGAAATATGGACAAATGAGTCATGTGATGGGTAGATGAGGTAGTGAGCACTTTTTGGGTGTTAACAGATTCCCCCCTGATGTGTGAGGGCAAGAGCTCATCGTATGGCCGATAGACATCATAAGTCCTGTATGGCTTTCCTGGGGTGTGGAGAAGAGAAGAAACAAACTGGAGCCCGGAACAACAGTCCCGAACAAACTGCAAAAACTAAAAGTACATAACCTCAATAATGGATGAGGAATAATCTGATCATATGGACGAGGCGGGCATACCCATGCTCGTATCAAGATATAGAATAACAACAATGGGGTCCAAAATATGGGGAACTGACAGACACATGACCTCAAATAATGAATGAGGAAGAATCTCAATACATGGATGAGGCGGGCATACCCATGCTCGTATCAAGATACATAAAAAATAACTGTGAGGCCCAAAAAAAGGGGGACTTGTAGTATACATAAAGAACCACTGTGTATATCATAAGGGTCCAGAGGGGACACAAATCTGGGACATACTGTTGGGATGACCATGTCGGAGCTGAAGAACGGATACACTGGAATAACAACAGTGCTACTGAGTGTGGTACCAGAGGAACTGATGAGCTGCTGGATCATAGTGGCAAGGGGTCATACTCTCAATGGTACACTGAACTGGAACTGAACTGGGTACTCAAGGAAGCATATAACTGGATGGCTTCCGAATACAAGCGCCAACGCAACCCAGACATCCACAGGAACATATAACTAGGCGTTCCGAAGTGACTCACCAATGTGCTAGAGTCGGGGGAGATCCGGGGTCTTCAACCAATAATGGAAGGGATATAAACCCTGCGCGATTATCAACGATGCGATCAAGGTGTTGAAGTAGAGCATGTGAGAAACAACCACTCGGAGAGGCAATGATGACTCCTCTCAAAATGGTCCGTAGGCACCCGCCACAGATGGTGATGGGTCCAAGGCGCAGGGACCTCTCGGTCTATCCTATGGAATAGAGGGGTTGTCGTCAATAGAGGGATACCTGCAACTATCAAGGCAATGATGTTTACTTGACAGGAGCGCGAGGTGGAGAACCGAAGTGTGAGAGTACTAATGGTAGGACTGACAAACTGTGGGGGATAACTGGGCAAGTAGAGTGGGTGGACTCAAACTTCCTTTGTTCAGAGTATGATGGCGGGGATGATCGGGTAGCATATGAAACTGACTGATGGGAAAGGGATCATAGTTGTAATGGATCAAGGATAGTGACTCGGATGAGGGATACTCAAGCTGGTGTAAAATGGCAGGAGACTGTAGAATACTCTGAACAAAGGCGACCTGATTGAGGGTGCTTCCGAGATGATCGATCATAGTGCCAACGGGCACGGGGGGACTTCTTCATGGGTTAAGGAACTAGAAGAAGTGCGTGTAAAATGGTACTGCCATGTGGATTTATACAAGCCCAGGACAGTTCATGCTCGTGATTGCTTTCAATTTTAAGGAGTCTAAAAGCGATAAGAAGACTCTGAAATAATGGAATGGTACTGTCGTGTGGATTTGTACGAGCCCAGGACAGTTCATGCTCGTGGTTGCTTTCAATTTTAGAGAGTTTGAAAGCGATAAGAAGACTCCAGGGGGTTTCTTTTTCGTGTGTTAGTCTCCAAGGCCCAAAGAAGCATAAAAGGATGCAATGAAGAACTCTTCTAGCCGGTGTGACTAGAGTATTCCTTTTCGTAATTAGTCTACCAGGTTCGGAAAAGGGGTGAACTTATACCAGATAGACGCCCTTTCAGGTACTTTAACGAGCATGAAAGGAAGCAAGACTGCTCGGCAATCTTTTCATTGTTTTAGGAGTAAAAAAAGAGCTTAACAGAAACTCCCTAAGTGCCTTTTTCGTAAAGGACTTGTCCGACCCGAAAAAGGGATAAAATTATACCGAACAAAAGGAATGGCCAAGCAAGGAGGAAGTGCTCAATCAAGGAACATTAATGATGACCAAGAACGAGGCTGGGGGGGGGGGAACACTGATGGGCCTCCTTGCGGGATGATGAATGGTGGCAAAATAACGAAATAGTTGCAGTATGACAGGAGTGAATGGCTCATGTAAAAATTTGGAACAATCCGATGGCGGCCGATGTGGCGCGCAGACTGAGGCAACAAGGTGTCGAGACACAATGTTGAAACTGTACCAAGTGAGAGCGAGAAATGATCTCAAGCATCATCACAAGCTCGAAAAAATGAATCCGGCGATATAAAGAGTGTCAAAAATGGATAACGGCCGATGTGGCACGCAAACCGAGGCGACGGGGGGCGTTTTGGAAAAATACCCAAAACCTATGGGGGTGAGAGCGAGAAATGATCTCAAGCATCATCACCGGCTCGGAAAAATGAATCCGATGATATAAAATATGCTAAAAACGGAGAGCAACCGAAGTGGCATGCAAACCGAGGCAACTAGTGGCGTCTAAAAAATGTGCAAAAAATGATGTGGAAAAAATAAGAAAACGAGTTGACCATCATGACGGTCTCATCGTGTTGATTCCAGTGGTGGAAACGGTTCGAAAAATGGACTCCGTATGGGTTCAGAATGGCCAAAACAAGAAAAAGTCAACGGACTATAAATAATGAGTGGGTCCAACATGACAAGTGTCATTTGTACTTGTTGACTTTGACTAGTGATCAGAGTTGACCAGAGCTTAGTTGGTGTTTCTAGACGATCCGACCGGCCGATTTCAGATCCGGGAGATACAGGTATTCCGTCAAACTCATACCTGCATGTTTTTTAGGTTCGGGGGGTGGGTAGTGGGTCCCAGGGGGTATTTGTACGGTCCACGTGGGGTGGACCACGGGATTGTAGGAGGGAGCCGTGATCGGAGACCGCGGGTTCCACGGCGGATGACGCACGTGGAGACCACGAGGTTCAGGTTGGAACACATGGTCTGGGACCGCGTGTTTCGAGGCTAAACACGCAGTTTGGTACCGCATGTTAGGCTTCGACAATCGCGGTTTTGGACCGTGACTGTGGGCCAGACAGCCGCGGTCAAAAACTGCGGCAAGGGGGCCTAAAGCCATGTTTTGGAGCGAGCTGTTAGGACTTCCCTGGGGAGGGGGGGGGGGCAGGGTTTATTTCTTTGACATGAGTCTGATGATTTTTCCTTGCGTGTTTGACAGGATGCCGCTAGTATTGTGGAGAGAGCAAGAGATCCCGGATGAGATAGTGACTGTCGTCCGGGAGGAGCGTCATGTGCGGTCGGTGTTGGGGATGTGCGGACTGCTGAAGTTCGCGCAGGTACTTATGATGCGGTTAGCAAGGTTGCTGCTGAACAAGCTAGTGAGTTTCTGGGAGCCAGACATACAGGCATTCAAGGTGCAGGGTGAGAGGGTGGACCTCACCCTGACAGACGTATACTTCCTGACGGGGTTGCCCTGTCTGGGTAGGGTGGCGAATACGCAGCCACGAGTATCTGCGGACGTAGATATGGAGGACATGCTGGAGCGGTACTGTGTTCCAGAGGCTAGGGTGCATAGGAATGCACTCCGGGTGATAGACCTACAGGAGCCGGCGATACAGGATATTGCAGCATGCGTGGTTCGTGTGTTGGGGTCCCAGTCACCTGAAAAGGTGTCCGGGGGCCAGATGCAGCTAGTGGAGCGCGTACTGGATGGTGTCTACTATGCGTGGGGCCAGATGTTCCTCACCTGTGTTCAGCGGCAGCTGACATCGGTGAAGGAATCTGGCAAGGGGTTTTGCTACAGGTCCTTTCTTTGTGCGTTCTTTATGGAGCGAGTACCGACACTGCGGTTGCGGGTACCGGTCAGGGTGGGAGGATTGAGGGAGCCACGCATGGTGTGGTGGGGGGAGATGATGCACCGCCGGGGTGGCGGTGAGGTGGGTAGATACTTTACCCAGGAGTTGTACCTGCAGTGGCTACAGATGCCACTGCCACTGGATGACTACCCGTACAGGGATATGGACTATACCGGGGACCCAGAGGCACCACGGCCGCCAGGGCAGGCATGGGGACCGGATGGTATGTATTGATTTACTTGCATGTTATGGATGTCAAGATTTATGTATGATGTGTGTTATGATATAGATTGTGACTGACTGATGTGTGATCTACAGATGTGGGTCTGAGACCACCGCCAGGACACGTCACGCGGAGAGGGCATGTGGCGGTACCAGCCTTACCAGGCCGAGGGGAGGTGCATAGGTGGGACGCAGAGGGGACTTTGGAGTCCGTACGAGTGTTTCTGGATCGGTTACTAGTTGGAGTGACCGATGAGGGATGGCGAGATGTGGATCCAGATGTGATTTAGGATTGCATGAGGGCGCCCCGAGAGTTCCGATCGATTGCGATCCGGGTGGCTATCCTAGCGGACAGGGCTCGAGCACAGGAGCCCGCAGGGGATGAGGAGCTACCGGAGGAGGAGCGAGGGGAGGACTTGGAGGTAGGTGATGCAGGCAGTGATGTAGGGTATGACTCTCATTAGGGAGTGCAGGGGACTCCCCCGCGAGTTTTGTAGCTCCGGCATGTATCTTATGAGATGTATAGATATTTTTGTGTATAGCTGAGTACGAGGGTACTCAGGACATGTGTAGCATATGGACATGTATTTTTTGATATATATATAGGCACGTGGATGCACCCTTTTGCGATGATGTTACTAGTGTACGCACGTGGATGCGCTTATGGTTTGTGATATGTTTGTACTGCACGTGGATGCAAGTAGTATAGGATGTTGGGCACATGGATGCCCCTTGTGTATGTTATGTGTTTTTATTTTTATTGCACATGGATGCAAATGTTTATGTGATGATAGGCACGTGGATGCCCCTTGCAATCTTTTTGGGTTTTTATATATTTTTATGAGATGCTATGGGCTGATGATGCATGATGGAGTTTTCACATGGTGTGATTGATGTGCCAATCTAGGATGTTGTTGGCCATTTGATCTGCGACACTATTCTGAGCTCTTGGGACATGGGTGAATGTTATGGATTCAAACTGTCGGCTGAGTTGTTTTGTGCGCAGAAATTTTCTAAAGAGGCAGGGATCACGCACCTGGTAGCAGTTGTTGAGCTGGGAGACAAGTAGCTGGGAGTCAAGGAACACATGAAGGTGACATATGCCCATCTGGAGGGTAGCAGTCAGGAGATCGGTCACAACATCATACTCCGCCTGGTTATTGGTAGCAGCGCCTATACATATTCCGTCAAGGTGAATCAAGTCGTGCAAAGGGGAATATAAGACCCATGCTGCAGAAGCCAGGTTTGGAGACCAGCGGCTTGCTCCATCAGCGAAGCCAATGTAATGAGGTGGAAGAGGGTCCATCTGTTATCATGCAAAAATGATGAATGTAAGATCGCGGTAAAAAAGGTGAAAATCAAAAAGAGAGCAAACTGTACAATGCGGACCAATGGGGCCGCGAGTGATTCTAGGGATAGAAACGCTTAAGATACAACCCATTACGGGGGTTGCGCAAAGGGTGACCTTCTGAGTCAGTTAAAATGTATGCCCCCTTGCCGAGGCAGGTCTGCACAATGTAAGGGCCTTGCCACATGGACTCAAACTTTCCTTTGCCAGTTTTGTCGTGGGCTTGGTCATAGGCGAGGACGAGGTCCCCTTCATGGAAAGTTCGAGGGTGTACATGTTTGTCGTAACCATCCTTGGAGCGGTTCTTGGCGGCTTCAATGGTCTGGAGAGTGGCACGAAGGTCTTCATCAGCTTGTTCGAGGGATAGAAGACGTTGCTCAAGTGGGGAGGTATCGGGAAGAAGCTCGACGGCGATGTGTAAGGCAGGTATCTGACACTCGATAGGGAGGACAGACTCTACACCGTGAACTAAATGAAATGGGGTAAAACCAGTGGCGGTCTTGGTAGAGGTACGGTAAGCCCATAAGGCGGGGAACAACATGTGGTGCCAATTGGACTTATGCCAGTCAACAGTGCGTTGAAGGATGGTTTTGAGAATTTTGTTAATGGCCTCTACTTGGTCATTCCCTTGGGGGTAGTAAGCAGAGGAAAATTGATGTTCAAACTTGAGGAGGGTGGATAACTCACGCCAAACGAAATATTCGAAGTGTGAACCATGATCTGAGACCAACTGTTTAGGAACCCCGAATTGAGTGATAACGTGGTTAAAAAAGAAACGGGAAGCGGTGTCAGCGATACAATTGAAAATGGGCATGGCTTCGGCCCATTTGGTGAAGTAATCGACGGCGACAATGATGTATTTATGGTCGTTGGCAGATGGGGGTCTACACTCCATGAAGTCGATGGCCCACTTACAAAATGGACCAACAGTGACGACTGGGTGTAATGGAGCAGGTGGTGTGCGGGCCTTGGGGGCAAAAAGTTGGCAGTTATGGCAATGCTTGACTGCAGTGATGCAGTCGGTGAAAAGTGTGGGCCAGAATTATCCGGCGCGGACGACCTTTTGGGCAGTGGCCATCCCAGAGAAATGGCCGCCGCAGGCACCGCTATGACAGTCATTGAGGACATGTTCAGCTTCCTCGTGTGTAAGGAAATGACGAAGAATCGTGTCGACCCCTCGCCGGTAAAGGACATCGCCTAAGAGGAGATATCGAGAGGCTTGGTGGCAGATACGACGACATCCTACACGAGTAATGTTGGGTCTAAACTTTTGCGTGTGAAGGTATAACAAAATATCACCGTACCATGAGTCTTCAGACGAGATGGTGAAAAAGTGATTGTCGAGTAACTCATCGGAGATTTGTGGGGACGGCAGAAGGGAAGGGAGATCGGTGATGAGTTGGGAAAGCGCGAGGGCTTTAGTGCTCTTAGGGGTTCTGAAAGTGAGGTCATATTCCTGGAGGATAATGACCCATTTAGCAACACGACCTTGTAGGAGTCGTTGGGTGAGAAGATAGACCATAGGGTTGGAGTCGGCGACAACTGTGGTACGACTGAGCAGAATGTAGTGTCGCAATTTTTGGACGGAAAAGACTACAGCTAGGGCTAATCTTTCCTCGTATGGGTAACGTAGGGGTGGTCCAGACAAGGTCTGTCTAACGTAATAAATGACATGCTCTTGGTGAGAGGCATCTTCTTGAACCAAGACTCCGGACATGGCATGTTCGGATGCCAAGACGTAAAGGATGAAGTCCTGAGAGAAATCCGGAGGGGAGATCAAAGGGGCTTGTGTGAGAGCTTTCTTGAGGGCTTCGAACACAGCTTCGAACGAAGCTTCTGCTTGCTCATCCCAAACAAAGGGTACGTGGGTACGAAGCAGGCGTAAGAATCCATGAACTTTAGTGGCGTAATCAGGAATGAAGCGTCGAAGGAAATTGGACCACCCCTGCAGACTCTGGAGTTGCCGAAGCATGCGAGGAGAGGGAAGGTCTAAAATGGCTTGAACCTTCAAGGGATCGACAGCAATTCCTTTCTGGGAAAGAATGAAACCTAACAACCGGCCTGCCGGAACGCAAAAGACACACTTGTGTGGGTTCAAGTGGATTTTATATTTGCGACAACGCAAGAAAACTTGCCAGAGGTCTTTAAGGTGGTCTGATCGTTTCCGGGAACGAGCTGTAAGGTCATCAAGATAGAATAGCAGGATATGTACCAAGTCGTGAAAACAATAGGTCATGGCCCACTAGAAGGTGGTACCAGCATTTTTGAGGCCGAAAGGAATGACACGATAGCTAAAGGTGCCCCATGGGGTGGTAAAGGCAGTCTTGTACTGATCCTCCTTTCGGATCTGAATCTGGTTGTATCCGGAAAAACCGTCCATAAAAGAGAGGACTTCATGCCCCGCACATGCATCGATGAGTTGGTCAATAAATGGTGTGGGGAAGTTGTCCTTGGGACAAGCTCGGTTTAAATCGCGGAAGTCAGTGCATACCTTAATGGTGCCTTGTTTTTTGTTAACTGGAACGGGCTTTGAAACCCAGGTGGTATAAGCAATAGGATAAATTAATCTTGCTTTGCGAAGTTTCTCGACCTCAGCTTTAACAGTGGGTAGCTTGGAAGGATGAATGGGACGTTGTTTCTAAAGAACGGGGGGTACATCAGGCCATGTGTCAATGTGGTGTTCTATAATGGCAGGGTCAAGACTGGGCTTTTCGGTATAGGACCAGGCAAAGACGTCACGGAATTCTTGGAAAAGTTTTTTGTATTCGCCAATCTCATGCTCACTGCAGGAGGCTCCTAAGGTAATGATTTCAAGAGTACCAGGTGGGTTAGAGATATCAATGTGGATGACGGGTGAGATATTGGCCATGTTACCTTCCTCAAAGGCATCAGGAGCAGGAATAGGATCCTTAAACCAGTCGACTTTGGTGGGAAGGAAATATTTGGACTCAACCGCGCATTGGGTAGCTGTGGTGGAGGAGGACTCTTCTGGGAGGAAATACGAACGATGGTGCATGTCGTCCCAGGGGTAATCCGGAGCAGTGAGAGCCTCTAGAATCTCCTCATCAGTGCGGAACATTTGAGTTATCAAGTCAGTTGATGAGGGAGTGGTGGTGGAAGAGATCATATAAATGGTATTAATCTCGCCGGATGGGGATGAGATCGGGGGGTGGATCTCCTCAATTGTGGGGGGTTCCGTCTCAAGGTCCAGACTATTCATCTCATAGAGAGCTGCTTTGTAATCTGGGAGATCAGGACAGTGATGTGAGTAATGACCATAAATACCGCATATGGCACCAGGGTGGTTGGTATGCAATGATTTATCACGAGGCTTAGGGGTTGGGTTGAGTTCGACAACCGGGATGTTGGGGTCATCATCAAGCATTTGCATGTGTTCCTGTAATGCAGGTAATTGTGGACATTGATGAGTCGGGTGGCCTAACTCATCACACAACGAGCATTTGGGGGGAGCACGAAACACGGGAGGGAGTTTAATGGTCTTGGGAGGGGGACAGCAGTGGATGGTTGTGGGCCTCTGCCCCCAATGTGCTTGATAAGAGGGAGGGGATTCGTAGAGGACAAAGGGGTAGTGACACCGGGAGGTGGTTGACTAGTAGTAGACATGGGTTGCACCGGTTGTAGGACAACGTTTGGTGTCGGCGGGAGAACGGGAGGTGAAAGATACCACACGGGTAATCCCAAGGTTAACCCGGGGAGGCTAAGGGTAGCCATAACGGGGGCACTTACTACTCCCGAGGGAGGGACTAGGAAGGGGATGGTGTGGATGGGTGTAACACCAATGTGACTAGGTACCAACGGCGGTTTAGGCAACAAGGGCAGTTGATTGTTAGGTGTTTGTGTATTGTGGGAAAGGGTACATAGGTCAGATACTTCGGGTGCAGATGACGGGGGAGGAATGGATTGGAATGTTGATGTCATCGGTGGATCTGAGTAAACTCCAGGTCCCATGGAGGAAACAAACAAGGTAGCGACACCACTAACAGGTTGTTCAACCATGGGGAGAACATTTTCGGGTGCAACGGGGGCATTTGGATCATAGTAGGTGAGTTGGTCGACCTTGACTACGCGTCCGTCATGGGGGAACATCATGGTACGAAAAATCGAGGAGGCAACTGCCTTCATGGCATACATGTAGCTGCGGCCAAGTAAGAGGTTATAATCAAGTTGGGCATTGATGACCTCTATATCAATGAGTACGGTTTTACCAGCCAGCTGGATGGGGACGTTAGCTAATAGGCCTTGGGGTTGAGCCGAACGGCCGTCATAGGCTCGCAACGCAGTAGTGGACTGCTGAAGAGTAGGGGATCCCAACTTCTACCAAACGAATCTGGACATGACGCATGTAGAGGCACCTTCATCGATGATGCACTGATGGATGACAATATTCCGAATGGAAACAAAAACTTGGAATGCTAAAGTGGAAGGTAGGTGTGGTTCGGATTGGTCCAAATCGAATGCCATCAGTTGTGAATCATTTGGGTCAATAGCACCAATGGCGAAGAGCAAAGTCTTGCAGTGAGAAGGACAGTTTTTTACGACTTCTAACGCGGACATGGCCGCAGGAGATTGGGCTAATTCATCTACAATGTTATAATTTGACGCAGCACGAGCATTGGGGTTATTGTTAAGACGACGAAGTGGAAAGTGAGGTGCTTTGGAGGTGCTATCAAGGGGAGCTGGAGGTATACGTAACGTCTGATCGGTGGGATGAGCGTTAGTGTTTTTGTCGGAGGGAGGGGCTTCAGGGGTGGAGCCATATTGGTTCCGACGGGTTTGGAGGTGGACATCAGCGGATGACATCATCAACAAGTGGTGAGTACCTGAGTCGAACATGGGTTGGTCAGGAGCAGCATAAGTGATCTGTTGTTGTGGTGGCGCGTTTCCTTGAGGGGGAGCCAACGGTTGAGTGTTCACTATGCCTTGAGTTGGTAAGGGGTTTTGCAGTACCAAAGGTGGCTGCTGAGGGGGTGGGGTGTTGGGAGGCGCTTGAGGAGCTGCATGCCCTTGGCGATGGGCATCATCAACCCAGAGTTTCCAAGCTCACTCCAAATGTGGGCAAGCATGTGTGTAGTGGCCATAGACCCCGCAAATAGAACAAGGATGGTTAGTTCACAAGTTAGGGTTTTTGGCCTGCTTGGGTGGCTGATCAGGGTTTTGGTTGGCAGGTGCCGCGTTATTGATGTCTGGGGGATTAGGAGGTTGACCACCTTGGTCTGGAGGAGGGTTGTTCCCATGGTTACAACCTTTGCCACGGTTTTGCTGGCCCTGTTGGCACTGGTTGTTTTGGTTTTGCTACTGATTTTGTTGGGCGTATACTTGCCCTTGGGCAGTAGGTGGGTTCTGGGGTTGCGCAGGTGCGGGAGCAGGCTGTAGTGGATAATAAGTAGGTGGAGGCTGCGCAGGTGCAGAACCTTGCGGGGGTTGCTGATACGTCTGTGGACGGGCTGTGGGTTTACCGTAGGGGCTGCCTGTGGTGGGTAATAAGCAGGTTGGGCTTGCGAGGACACAGGAGCTGAAGTAACCTGTGGATGGTAATACGACTGAGGTGCGACCGGGGGAGCATAAGCGGGGGACGCGTGTCCAAAGCACTGAGGTGGACATGAGGGTCCATGGGAATGGTGGTGATGTTCCATGGGAGCATACGAATTGGTCGCACCGGACAATGATGTAGCGCGCGAAAGGTCGGGGCCATGGCTAGGACGTGCTATGGAAAAGGGGTGGGGATGCGAGGCAATACAACCAATGATGCCGTCTGCAGCATGGGATGCCCCCGGTGCATCGTGTTGGGAGGAATCACCACGAGGGGCGTCAGGTATGATGGTATAGAGATAACCCGACTGGGCATATATGAGGTCAAATTGCTGGGCTTTGAGGATGGCCTCTTCTTCAGACTGGGGTCGTTCGGATGCCACATCCTTGGCAATGACAGGAAGGAGGGATTTTAGGAACCAATCTAAGAAGATACGGTCATCTAACTTGATCTTGCAGAGGATGCGGCGTCGACGCCACTCATGAATGTGGTCAGTGATGTGGGTAGCCGTGTTCTATCTGCAAGACAGCAAGATCTCAACTCCCGCGTCATAGCGGACAGGTAACTGAAAGAACTGCAGGAAGGTCAAGGCAAGGGAGGTAAAGGTGGCATGGGTCCCATGGGGCTGCTCGATGTACCACTTAGCTGCAGAGCCAGTGAAGGTGCGCTATAATAGACGGAGGCGGACAGAGTCGTCCACTATGGAGTTGGAGGAACACCATAGATGGAAGGACATAATATGGTGCTGGGGGTCCTCACTTGCCTTTCCCTCAAACTTAGGGATGTCAAAGGGGAGCTTGGTGGGCATGTGAGGCCACGCAGGGTCGTGTCTGATGGGATCGTTAGTCAGTCTGGCTAGGTCAGGAAGGTTGAGGCTAGCCATGAATGGCAAACTAGTAGAAGGATGTGACATACTAGTGGGTTGGACCATATTGAGGCCAATGCCCCCAAGTGTAGGGACGAACGTGGTATGGGACGGTCCTACACCGCCAAGAGTAGTGTGAGTCACTGATGGAGTGGGAATAGATATTCCAGCTACGGGAATGGGTGCAGTGATCGGAATGGTAGATGTGGGCCCCATCGAGGGCATACCCAAAGCAGGTGTGGCAGCTGGAGTGGTAGTGGATGCTCCACCAATGGTCCCTACAAAGAAAGGGGTGGAAGTCACGCCAGCCATGGGGCTGGTTGATGTAGTGAAAATGGGGTTTTCGGACTCTGCCTCAGAATCAGAGGTAAAGTAAGGGGCATCTAGCTCAGGGGACAGAGTTCTATGCCGTTGATGAGTGGAGTCAAGTGACAAAGCTCGGGATCTATGATGAGTGGTATCAAGTGATGGAGATCTATGTCTATGACGGGTGGTGTCAAGTGAACCGTGCTGCGGGAGCTCGCCCTGGAGGCGCCCAGAATGTCTCGAGGACTCAATGGTGACAAATGGTGTCAAAGATCTGGGGGTTGTGTTGAGTGAAAAACAACTCAAAAACCCTAATGCAACCAAGTGTGCAGAAGGAGAGCTCAAAAAATATGGCACTCAGGCCAACAACCAACTCAAAACACCTACTGTAACAGCTGTGCTACAATAAGTGG
Organism: Larix kaempferi; assembly: GCA_027924585.1. Taxonomy (NCBI): domain Eukaryota; kingdom Viridiplantae; phylum Streptophyta; class Pinopsida; order Pinales; family Pinaceae; genus Larix; species Larix kaempferi. The sequence goes on from BSBM01000019.1 coordinate 8,936,739, forward strand.
AGTAACAACAGAAATGGTCAGAATACCAACAAGCAGCAGGTTTCCTAAAAAATAAAAATAGTGGACTCACTAGACCAAAAGGAGGTAAGGGAGCATGCAAACACCTAACTAAATAGTATTTTGACTCAACTAGACATATCCTTTGCAAGGTGATGAAATCCAAGTCAGACAATATGGATAGGAGAGCCAAGTGGCTAAAGATATCCCCCTACCGGGAGGGACACTGGGTAGTCAATCCTAGAAGAAAGGCAACTAAGATACCCCGTTCATGACACGTCCAGAAAAGGTGAATCTGCCGTTTGGTCCTTTTACCGCAGTACCCCCATACAGGGATACCCCGAGAACTGCGAAAGGTATCCCTTCGGTTACTGAATGGATTGCGGTATTCCACTCAGGCCTCCGGAACCAGTCTGGCAACTTCAACCCTCCTAGGGGAGAGGCCCTCTGATAAACTGGTTGTGACCGTGGCAAAAAATACTAGGGGATTTTGGTTCCCTAATGGACAACAGTTATGTCTCAAGTGTAAGCAACCGAGGGGTGTTATTTGGATGCCTATCCCCCCGATCCTACCTAACTACAAAAATTCTTATGTGTTCCCCAAGTGGGGTTAGAATGTTGATTGTGTTAAGTACTTTTTAAGGCTCACTTGAATTAGGTGACAGAGTGTGTGCGTGTGAGATGATGATGAACCCAAGTAAAAAGTGCCACTAGGGTGGGCAACTTTCTAACTAGCAATAATAAGACAGAAATTAACCTTTGAAATGCACAATTTTCTTTTTTCAATTTAAAATGCTGAAAATTTTAAAAACTATTCTGTAAATGGAACAGAAACAAAACTGCAGAAAAAGGCTATAAGGAAGTGTGGCTGCAGGTAGGACAGATGGCTGTGCTGGTGCAGAAAATAGTGCAGCAAAGTGATGGGTTCAAAACAGGGAAAAATGCAGAAAACAGACCGCGGATTTTTGGCAAATCTGGGCGGTCGGACCGCGGAAAATAGCTCAACAGTCGCAGTCAGGTTGCGGGATTTTGGCTGAAAAACGCAATCAGGACGCAGGAAAAACGCAGAAAGTCACCGGCGGGTTGTGGGAAAATGGCCGAAAGCCGCAGGCGGGACGCAGGAAAGACGCCGAAAGGCACCGGCGGGTTGTGGGAAAATGGCCAAAAGCCGCAGGCGGGACACAGGAAAGACGTCGGCGGGTTGCGAGAAAATGGTCGAAAGCCGCAGGCGAGATGCAAGAAAAAACGCCGAAAGGCGCCGACGGGTTGCGGGAAAATGGCTGAAAGCCACAGGCGGGACGCAGAAAAAAGGGGTAACAACCGCAGTCGGACCGTCCCAAACAGGCTAATAGCCGCAGTTGGATCGCAGGTAACAGACTGAAAACGGCCGGCAGGTCGCCGGAAACAGTCTGAGAGCCGCGGTCGGATCCCAGGTAAATGCCTGAAAGATGCGGTTGGAACGCAACTGCAGGGGATAACAAATGCAGTTTACGGCGGCCGAAAGGGACAGCCGAACAGAAAGATATTGCAGAAAATTAAAACATCTAAAACTTAATAAAGTATAACTAAAAATTCTGGAAGATACAAGCAGAGTCGCCAAAACTGTAGCTAGGGTTTTCACCCTAGCTTGTGCAAATGAGCACCTACTAAGGAGAAGGGACTCCTTAGTAGCAGTTCAATAAACAGTAATTAAAAGACAATACATTGAAATGGAAATTATTCTAAACATGTGCATGAAACATAAGAGACAAGAAATAATAAATGGTTTTCTTTGTATTAAAATTTTACCTCAAGTGTAGAGGTTGGTGAAGTTCTTGCAATGATCCAAGAGGGTTGCTCCAAACTCCAACTTTGCTCCTTCTCTTTCTCCAATGGTGGAAATGGGCCAAGAGAGGCTCTCAATGGTGAAAGTAGCTCAAGGGTGAGCTAGGGTTTCAAGAGAGATTTTGGCAGAGTAAGGTTATTGTAATGTCCCCTTCTCCCATTAGATGCAGGGAAGGAAACATTAACAACACACCGGGCTTTTGGCAAACTTGCCCCGAATATTTTTTTCTCATAATTTCATAACAATTAAAAACTTCTGTGTGCATATTCGAACCTCAATAAAACACAGCGGAATTAAACATAACAATACACATAAGCACAAACAGAAGATGATTCCATATGCAAGGATTCAATCCCATTCTTATGATATGCATAGACTTCATTTCAATTTCAACCTCATGAATGAATAACATTCAGATTTAGCACATCGTAGATCACAGAATATATATATATATAAATTAAAATCACAGAGAGCACTTATCTTGCAACGCAAATGTCCAACGAGTGGCTACGTGAGAGCAACGTTCCACCCAACCATAGATCTTTGTCCAGCCTGTATTCTTTCAGCTGAGAGATCACCCGCGAGTTGGGTTGTGTATCCACTAAGGAGCAACTAGATGGCTCACTCACAGTCGGGGTTTCACTCAAACAGCCATGCTAAGCCAACACACAGTTGGGTTTTTCAAGCATGCAATAGGAGATGGAGGAGGATGCTAGTCCACTGAGCTCAATCCCAAAGCCACATACACTTCAAGCTGGACTCATCAATCCCATTCTCTGTTCATACATCCACTCTTGGATTTCTCACAACTCTGTCTCAAATAACCCCAAATCCGTCACTGATTTTCTGGGCAGTTAAAACTGGGTTTTCCCATGGATTTTGGGGTAGCTATTGCTCCCAAATTCGCCCCAAGTCTCATACCAATGGATCCCCCATTGGATTTCCCTGTCCAATACCCATTCTGGGCATTTTTGGCTTCCCAAAACGTGGGTTCATTCCAAGTCGCGATTTCTGGTTTTCTCACTCATGGGAGCTCGTTTTTGGATGGAAAATGATGCTGGGGTATTTCACCATGGAATGGGGATGAGAATGAAGCGACCTCCCCTGAGGTTGAGTGACTTCTTATACAAGAAAACAGAGCCCATACCTACCCATACGAATTTCAGGGCTGCCCATGCTCCATTGAAGCCATGGGCTAACATCTCAACCACTTCCTTACAACAGGCATAAATGTCATCTAGAAAAGTCAAATGGATTCTCATAATGACATATGGAAACCTATGGTTCACTCCCTTAGCCCCCTCACCACTCCCTAGTGGATACACGTGGCCCCTTCTCATTCGTTGCCTCCATAGCTAGTCTTGGAATTTTATTGCATGATGTTTATTTACATCCTATTGCAATTTCCATGGCTTAAGAGCACATGGGCATCAAATATCAATGCTTTCCCTTTTAAATCAAATTCGGGCTTTCACTAGCGAGGCCTTGGCCTTGAGCTCCACGCTACGTAAACATACATTACATGTACACATCATTTACATTAAATGCTAATACATTCTAAGAGTCAGAATGGGACATTACAGGTATACTTGATTGTGGATATGAAATGAGGGGTCTCCATCACCTATTTATAGGTTTTTGGTGGTAGAGTGTTGGCCCATGGTTTTGGGAACCATATGGTTTCGGTCAGCTGTATAGGGTTTTTTTCTCATTTTTTCTCTTTTTCCTCCTTTTTTTATATTTTTTATTCCCTTTTTAGAGGGTTTTTTCTATTTTGTAGGAATTTTGGATAATTTTGGGGGGGAAAAGGGGTTTTTTAGCCTTTTTGAGGCTTTTTGATGGTTTTGTGGCTTTTTGGAGGCTTTTTAGGCCTTTTGGGGGCTTTTTAATGGGATTTTAGGGTTCGAAAGGTAAATATGGTAGGAAATATGGACAAATGAGTCATGTGATGGGTAGATGAGGTAGTGAGCACTTTTTGGGTGTTAACAGCCACCACGCACCATGTCATCGACTCCACCAGGTAAGTGGACCATAAACCCCACTTATTTATTTTTTAAATAAAATTTAATTTCTTGTTTGTTTTTTATAAATTTATATCAACTAGCAGCATTTATGCTTCTGATTTTATTAATAAATGTGCATTGGCAAGCAGAAATGTTGTCGGATTACACATTTGGAAATAAAACCGACAACATTTATGTTGCCAGTTTTTTTTTCAATAAATTTAACCAAATTGTGTAAAAAAACCATTGAAACCTAAATTACCTATGAACCTATCAATTACAAAGAACCATGTGAAAACCGATTGAAAACATGTGTAGCAAATCGAGTTACATTAGGTTAAATATGTTTTGAATTTTGAATTTAAGTTTTATTTATTTTTTCAAGTTATGAATATCTATGTTTATATCAACCGGTACCGTGTATGTTGCCTGTTTTATTTTAAAATGTGTATTGGCAAGTAGAAATGTTGCCCGTGTTTTTCCAATCCTCTGAGAATGCTAGGAGGATTGAAAAAAACATACATATTTGAAACTAAAACCGGCAACATAAACATTGTCGTTTTTTTCCAATAAATTTCAATAAGGTCATATAGCCATGTAACAAAAACCATTAAAATTTCTAAAAAAAAAAATTTGAAAACCTTTCAAATTGAAATTTTAAATTAAAAATGAAATTGAAATTTTAATTTTAATTTTAATTACAGATTTCAATTTCAATTTGATGAAATTGCAATTGGATTTGCAATTGAAATTGGAAATTTAAATTTGAAAGTGAAATTGAAATTGCAATTGCAATGTGAAATTGATATTGAAATTGAAATTGAAAATTGACATTTGAAATTGAAATTGATATCGGATATGGAAATGGAATTGGATTTGGAATTGGAATTGGAATTGGATATTGAATTTTGAAATTTGAAATTTGAAAATTGCAATTTGAAATTTGCTAGCGACTTATTAGTGTTCATCGACCACAATTGCAATTTGAAATTTCAAAATTGAAAATGAAAATGAAAATAAAATTGAAATTGAAATTGAAAATTAAAAATTGAAATTGGAAATTGATATTGAATTTGAATTTGAAATTTGAAATGGAAATGAAAATTGGGAATTGGAAATGGAAATGGAATTGAAATTGGAAATCGAAATTGGAATTGGAATTTGAATTTGAAATCGAAAATTAAAATTAAAATTGATTTGAAATTTGAAATTGAAATTAAAATTGATTTGAAATTTGAAATTGAAAACTGAAATCGGAATTGGAAATTGAAATAGAAATTGAATTTGAATTTGATTTTGAAATTGAAATTGAAACTTGAAATTTGAAATTGAAAACTGGAGATGAAATTCAAATTCAAATTCAAATTCAAAATTCAAAATTCAAAATGAAAATGAAATTGATATTGATATTGGAAATTGGAAATTGAAATTGACATTGGAATTAGAATTGAAATTGAAATTTAAAATTAAATTTAAAATTTAAAATTTAAAATAGAAATAGAAATTTAAAATTTAAAATTTAAAATTCAAATTGATACAGAAATTTGAAATTTGAATTTTGAATTTTGAATTTTAAATGGAAATCCGAAATCAAAATCAAAGTCAAAATTGGAAATTGAAATTCAAAATTCAAAATGAAATTGATTTTGAAAATTGAAACTGATATTGAATTTGAAATTGAAATTGTAAATTGGGATTGGAAATTGGAATTAGAAATTATAATTGAAATTGAAATTTGAAATCGAAACTTGAAATTGAACTTTGAATTTGAAATTTGAAATTCAAAATCGAAAATTGAAATTTGGAATTTGAAATCGAAATTAAAATCGAAACTTGAAATTGAACTTTGAATTTGAAATTTGAAATTGAAAATTAAAATTAAAATTGAAATTTGAAATTGATATTTGAAAATTGAAAATTGAAAATGAAAATGTAATCTGAACTTGAACTTGAAATCGAAATTGAAATTGTAATATGAAATTGAACTTTAAACTGAAATTGAATTTCAAATCGAAATTTGAAATTTGAATTTGGAATTCGGAAATTGAAATTGAAACTTGAATTTGAAATTGGATACTTGAAATTGAAATTGAAATTGAAAGTTGAAAGTTGAAATTTAAAATATGAATTTGAATTTGAAATTGAAATTGAATTTGGAATTGTATTTGAAATTGAAATTGAATCTGAATTTGAAATTTGAAATTTGAATTCGAATTTGAAATTCAAAATTTGAAATTGAAATCGAAATAGAAATTGGAAATTGAAATTGGAAATTGAAATTGAAATTTGAAATTGAAATTGAAATTGAATTTGAATTTGAATTTCATATTGAAATTGAATTTCAAATTGGAATTGGAAATTTTAATTTGAAATTTGAAATTGAAATCGAAATTGAATTTGAAATTTGAAATTTGAAATTGAAATTGAAATTTGAAATTTGAAATTGAAATGGAAATTTGAAATTGAATTTGAAGTTGAATTTGAAATTTGAAATTTGAAATTGAAATTGAAGTTGAAATTGAAGTTGAATTGAATTTGAAATGTGAATTTTGAAATAGAAATTGAAATGTGATGTAGAGAATTCTCAAGAGTGACCTTCATTACTTTGTGCTCGACGGAGCACAAGAGGATCCGACGTCGCCCCAGAGGGTGGCCATCATCAGCGCTCTTGTTCACCGAGGAGTGAGGCCACACCAGGGCCAGCTGCCACTGGTGGCAGCAACAGGAGAGATAGTGTGTCGGTTCATCCCAACGATATACAGCTTGATCCCGAGGAGGAGGATGTGCACTAGGACACAGGTACATTAGGTGCATATATATTTTTTTAGATACATTTTTAGTAAATTTTTAATATAGAATGCATTCAATTTTACTTGTAATTTATAATATATATTTTCACTAACATTTGTGTTTTTGTTTGGACCGTAGGTGCATCAGAAGGATTGTACGATGATGAGGTTTCCCATATCACTCTTGCTGATATTACCACCCATCGAGAGTGGGTGCACTCATGCGTCTGCACACTCAGGGAGGATTCTCCTACCAGACGCCCATTATTCATGATGCTAACAGCAGTTGAAGATATGATGTCCCACTATAAGATAGTGGGACCTCTGAGTGACATTTAGCATTTTACATGTCAGAGGAGAAGGTAGGATGTCATGGCTCCCCATAAATGGGATGATGTCAAAGCCACCACAAGATGGCATGATGTCAACTGCTTAGACTCAAGGATTTTAAGCTCAAGGTCGTTGCACAATATGTGTATGATATATTCATTGAAGCATGGGGCATGTTCCCCCTCCATGACCAGGTCTTGCTGTACTTTGAAAAACATATATATGCATATTTTGTTCTAGATATGCACCCAGACTACACCAGCATAGGATCTAAGTTCTTTGGTGTTGGTAGGGGATGATCCTACCAAAGTCCTAGATCTCGTAGAGACCCTACTTTTGTGGCACGCCCTTCGAGGTTGGTACCAATTCCAGATAGGATGGTTATCAGTTCAGGGGATGTAACACAGTCATCCCATCTTGCTACATAGGCTAGCCAGGGGATTGCAGACTCGTTGTTCACTGCCATGGGCAATACTATTGTTGTTGTGCATGGAGAGATGTCTAGACCACCTCCTGCACTTGCATAGCAAGAGATAGAGTGGTTCGACGATGACCTACTCAATTTTTTTATGACGAGGCCATATAGGGGTATGCTCGGTTAGCCCAAGATGCATACTTTCAAATGTATCGTAGATACGGCGCTCTCGGACATGTATATTTTTGTACAATTATGTATATGTTCTTTCATGTTACATCATATTATATTTTGAAAATAAATTGGAAACCTGTGTAGGAGATTTGAAAATCGATGTTTTGGGATAAATAGCGTAGCCCATCCTTAGGAAGATAGAAATCTTGAAGAAATTAAATTCCTCACAACCTATTAATAATGATTTCATTATATGGCGTAATTTGAATGCTCAATAATACTTAAGGGGTGTATTTTATTGCTCCATGCAGGGGACCACATACATAGATGAGCTCTTTCGTAGTGAGCCATTGGTTGGTCCATCTGCTCGTCATAACCCACTGGACACAGTCATCAAGGTAAGTTATAATTTGTGTTCCAATTTAATTTGTGTTTATTAATCTCATATTATAATTTATGTTTTAATTATTAATTTGAGATTTTATGTCTTAGATCCTAACTTTGAATTTCAAATTGTACAGGGCAAAGGCAAGGTTGTTGCTCAAGATGATACACATGAGGACCGTGAAGGTCCTGACCATCCAGGCCTAGACACAGAGGTAAGTTTTAATTTATGTTCCAATTAATTTCACATTTAGTAATTTCAATTTATACTTTATGTTTTAATTCTTGAATTATAACTTTTATGTTTTAGTTTTAATTTTTAATAAATCTAACTAATTACATGTAATGACATCTTAAATCTAACTAATTACAGGTGGGCATCGATGCTGCAATCACTTTCTCAAATGATTGGGATGCAGCTCGTCCACGTTGTCCTAATGAGGGCACATATACCCAAATTCCGACCCAGATGCCAACTGTCACCATTGACTCGAGTCGGGTGATTTTCACATCCATCCATTAAAAAATTTCACCTCTAGTTGAATATTATACATTGGTCAAAATCTAACTAACTTATAGAGTTCACAATTTTAACTTTTACAGTATGTTGAGATCGAGGCCTTCTTTCATAATTTAACACCTCAAGTCCAGCATGGGTCTACTACAAGTGAAGGCAGTCACAGGGTCGATCAAGGGCCTCGTGGGGGTAGCGGCCAATGACTTGATGATGTATACATTTTCATGTTTTGGATGATCTATGTATGTGCATTTTCATGTTTTGGATATCGACTTCTATCATATATATGGACTTTTATCATATATGGACTTTGGATATGGACTTTTGGATATTTTGTTAAATATATTTTGTATATTTTATCATATTGAGGTTTTTATGTGTATTTTGTATCTTGATTTGAAATCGATCATCTTTTATATTACATCTAGATATAGTTATTACAGCTACATTTATGTTTCATTGTTTCAATTGCAAATTTAATGTACAATGATTACAATATAAAAGTTCAATCTCAATTAAATTACAATTGCAAATTCAAAATTTAAAATTCAATTAAATTACAATTTTACATTACAGTCTGCACATTACAATTCAGTTACATTTTACACATTGCAATTCAAATACAATTTCAAATTTCAAATTTAATGTGTAATTTCAATTGAAAATTCAATGTGTAGTTACAATTTAAAAGTTCAATTTCAACTACATTACAATTGCAAATTCAAAATCTAGAATTCAATTGTACATCACAATTTAAAATTGAAATTCCAATTACATTATGTAGTTTACACATTACAATTCAATTACAATTTACACATTCCAATTCAATTACAATTTCAAATTTAATGTGTAATTTCAATTGAAAATTCAATGTGTAGTTACAATATAAAAGTTCAATTTCAACTACATTACAATTACAAATTCAAAATTTAGAATTCAATTGTACATTACAATTTAAAATTGAAATTACAATTACATTATGTAGTCTAAACATTACAATTCAATTACAATTTACACATTCCAATTCAATTACAATTTAAAATTAAATTTCAAATTTAATGTGTAATTTCAATTGAAAATTCAATGTGTAATTACAATTTAAAAGTTCAATTTCAATTACATTACAATTGCATTTGAAATCAAAAATTAAAATTCGAAAACATTACAATTTAAAATTTAAATTACAATTTTACATTGTATAGATGTATTTTAAATTACAATTATATTAAGGTTGTATAGGTGTCACATCTCCTTATTTCTATCAAATAGAAGTTTGTGGTGTGTATGAAACATTCTATGAATGGATACATGCAACTTAGGGATATTTCTTGGAGGATTTAGTTTCTATCCATCCACATAAACTTTAAATAAAAAATTAATTCCTAGAACTACCATCAAATAAAATTTACCCATTTTATAAAATTAGGTGGTTGTATTAAATAATAATTCTTGGTTTTTAGAGATTATGACTACTTAACACATGTTTATCCTAGATATTAATAATATTCAACCATCTAGTAGATATTTAATATTGATTTTAAAGCATCTAAAAGAATATTTATAAAACTATTATGGAGGAAGTTCATGGAGCACTACCTATACATTCAAGTGTATTCAAAGTATCAATGTGCTTGTCACGTTGGAGCACCCTGACCCAATTTTCACAAAAACCTCCCATCTAGTATTTTTAATCTTGGCATTAAAGCATCTAAAAAAAATACATTTATAAAACTATTGGTCACCTTGGAAAACAAACCCTATATAAACGAGGAAAAAACAACTTCCAATAAAATCTTCAACAAATAAACATGACAGCAACGTCAATGTTGCAAGTGGCATACATGTAACTCATTCATCTGGCCAATGGGTTATAGGAATGCAAGTCTCCATAATACGATCATGGTCAGCTGCTTCCATCTTCCATCTCTTTGGCTCACCTCTCTTCACCTTGATTTCGGTTAGATGTATCCAAGCTACCACCACCAAATGACTGTCTTGCTATGATATATATTCAAGCATAAAATCTCTATAAATAATATAAGCACCATGTTTTTCACTCTTTCAAAAAAAGTGGCCCATAAGAACTAGGTCTCAAATTTGGTATGTGAACTCTCCATCTTGATGGGGTCACACCAACCTGCTTTTAATTTGTGTGCATCTCATTAAATAATATGCCACATTTTTTTTATTGTGGGGGGGTGCAATGACAACGAATACATCACCTGCGAGAGAAATTATAAATATTATTCAAATGTCCTACGTGCATTTCTACAAGATTTGTATATGTGTAATATATAGTGAACTAATTAACTTAATGAAGTCTTGTACCTTCCCTAACCACATCATAAACTCGATCATGATCTAGTGAGACCATTGCCTTGTCAGTGTGCATCTCTTTCCATGTTGGAATTGGATGTGTGCCCTTTGGATTAAGCGGGACATATTTCCATGGTTTCACATATACAGCATTTTCACAGTCATGAAGCATGCATCCATTTGCATTAATGAAAAAATCGCAAAAACAAACATATTTCCTCGTTTCAATGGTGAATATGTCACTCATGTCTTTATTCCGAACATAATGTAATTCCCTCATACCGGGTATGGTCTCACAATACTATGGTGTGGATCTATTCACATCACCAAGGGAAACATCCCAAAAGTGCTTGCATGGAATTCAATTTGTCATATATAAATTCCTACTGAGAAAGTGTTCTTTTGGAAATGATGATATTTAATGTTATTAGATTATTAATTGAGTTTGGATTTTATTACCTGCACACCGGCCTTGCTTGTTCGTGACCTTGATGTCACAAATGTCGTGTGCACCAATCAACTACTTCTGCGAAGCATTGGAGTCGGGTTGCACCATGACTCATCTGGTACCTCCGAAGTGCTCGTTTCACACATGCACCTATGCCATCATGTTCACCCTTTTCATGCCTTGTTTCAAAAAAGCTCCAGGTGTGTCGGACTCATGTCTCTTTGTGAAGGAGACTCAACCAATAAAAAGATCATGCCGATTTGAACTTCCCTGCACACCCATCTAACCAAATCCAGTGTTCAGTAAATGATACGCCTCTCTATATGAATGAATCATAGATCAACCCAAAGCAGAGTTGAACGAACAATGTGCCATGGTCACGATCATTACTAACATAAAAATGGTACTCCTTGATCACTTTGCGTGATTGAGGAGTGTTATCCCTACCATCAATGCTTTCCTGAGCATGCCTATATAATACATGTATGAAGATAGACACCTAGTTGAAGTGATAGTACTCACTCTGTATCTCTCTCTGAGGAGAAAATGTGTAGTTCTCAGCAAAGTCTACCATTGATAAGATTGTGCTCAGCTCAAATACTTCACGAGAATGTTTGAATTCTGAATCTTGCCACCTGGACCTATGGGAGTGCTTTATCTATTTATAAATATGACTTTGAAACTTCTCCATGAAATCTGAAACAATAATCTCATCCTCGAGCAAGTTGATCATCTTAGATGGCATGGATTAAGAAGATGATGGATTCATGGAGACATACTCGTACCTCTTCCACATAACTGTGATATCTAACAATCCAGGGTGCGTTGGATCGATAGGAAATTTCCTATGGAACAATGTCAAATCACCGCATTCAAGTCATCTTCTCCCACCTAAACGCCTCTTATTGAAAAACACTTGTTCATGATTCCTGTTGCATAGTATCATACAAATAATATCTTCTACTGTGTGAGGAGATGGTTCACCGTTCCAGTGCCTTTTGCAAAAATCCAAAAATGTGTCATAGTATAGTTGGAATTCAACATGGTATCAGTAGCAACAAGTGTCGCGAATTGTATTTGTCCTAATATACCATAGTTTCAATTTGTTGAACATGCTAAATGATATCTGAACACCAAGATTGGTTTCTTGGAATTCCTCGTAAAGTGCAACTCCCGTCATCTCCATCACATGCTTACATTGCTCCTGATAAATGCATTTGGATAAACGTTGTCATGGGACATGCTTTCGATCTGGAATAGCGCGAGAATGGCTATCCAATAACTCTATCACCTTCTCTCTAATGCCCTCTGTCATCCTGCCTCCATAGGGTTCCCTACAAATAAGAGCCCAACAAGTAGCTTCATCATTTTCATCTATCCGGACCCTGAATTTAATATATTTAAACAATGCTTTGAGCAATGATGCCATTGTTGCTACCATTCGATTTCTTGAGGTGCTTTGTGCCACAACAACCGTTGTAATTTCCCTACGAGCAGCTCAGATATCATCTTTTCTTGATTTTCCAAATGAAGATAATGCATTTCTTACATTTCTATTGCATTCTCGCATGTCTTTTTTTGTTTTAGCATCTTGAAAACCCAACAACTTTGTCGCACATTTCATTTTTTTGTGTTTTATCAACCCATGTAGGATTTGAGCTTGTGACATCGCTGAATGTTGTTCAAAATATGATTTAATTATGTTACTAACATTCTCTCTAATTGTTCGACTAGGGATCGGGTTCCCGAGCTCTTCTCGTGCAGCAGCAACTGCACAATCCTCTAGACAATTTCCACCCCTTCCCACCCCACTGCAGCTCTCAATTATACTTGAAATGTGAGAGGGCAAATTTTCCTGTGATGGTTGATCAAGATCGTGAGGGGGCACAGGGTCATGTGATTCTTGATCATAATGATGTGATGGCTAACCATAATCTATCCTTACATAATCAAAATTCATGTGAAGAGAATTTCAATCAGAAACGCACTATGCAAGGAGGTTAATTTTAAAGTACCAAATTGAAATGTTTTGAAATGCATTGGTACAAGAATTGAAAATACATGAAAAACAAGAAAATAGTTTGTAACTTGAATTCAAAATAACTAAATATGTATTTATCATGAAATTGTACATTTAGCTTGAGAATTGTTCTAAGTAAAGTTTGAAAATCAAGTATATGTATTTAACTTGATAATTGTTAATAACTTGATAGAACTTGTACATTTAACTTTAAAATTGCTAGTAACTTGAAATTTGTTACATGGAAATTGACAAATTGAAAATTGCTAGTGACTTGAAACTTGGAGCTCACATGAAGCTATGCAAATATTTTTTTGTAATTCCTTATTATGGTACTATAAGGAAAAGTAATATAATGTATCCCTAGATTCATGCATAGAAAAAGTTGGTACAAGAATTGAGAATACTTTTAAAACAAGAAAATTGTTTGTAACTTGAATTCAAAATAAGTAAATATATACATTTAACTTGAAATTGTATATTTAGCTTGAAAATTGTTCTTAGTAAAGTTTGAAAATTAAGTATATGTATTTAACTTGATAATTGTTAATAATTTGGTAATTGTTAATAACATGATAGAACTTGTACATTTAATTTTTAAAATTGCCAGTAACTTGATATTTGTTACACGGAAATTAACAAATTGAAAATTACTAGTGACTTGAGACTTGGAGCTCACATGAGGCTATGCAAATAATTTTTGTAATTCCTTATTATAGTACTATAAAGAAAAAATATAACTTATCCCTACATTCATGCATAGAAAAAGTTGATACAAGTATTGAAAATACACTAAAAACAAGAAAATTGTTTGTAACTTGAATTCAAAATAACTAAATATGTATGTAACTTGAACATTTAGCTTGAGAATTGTTAGTAAAGTTTGAAAATCAAGTATGTATTTAACTTAATAATTGTTAATAACTTGATAGTTGTACATTGAACTTTAAAATTGCTAGTAACTTGAAATTTGTTGTGGAAATTAACAAATTGAAAATCGAGTGTGACTTGAAATTTATCCATTTAACTTGAAAATTGTTACTAATTATTACATATTGTTATGTATAAATTTATAAGAACAAGATTTAAATTTTTTATTGCATGTTTAAGATATTATGATATATAGATACCACATAGCACATACCAAATCTAATTAGATAAATGATAGGAAAAATTTGAGATTTGACAAAATCTACAACCCTTTCATTGTCATTGAATCTTCAAACTATTACATAACTATCACAATGTTCATTTTTATTATTGTCATTGAATCTTCAAACTATTACATAACTATTACAATGTTCATTTTTATTGTTGTCATTGGATTTTCCAACTACTACATAACTATCACAATGTTCATTTTATTTGTTGTCATTGGATTTTACAACTACTACATAACTATCAAAATGTTCATTTTATTTGTTTTCATATTGAATTTTTCAACTAATACATAACTATCCATTTAACTTGAATATTGTTACAAATTTTGAAATATAAATAACATATATACTTACTATAAGGAAAAAAATATTTAACTTATCCCTACATTCATGCATAGAAAAAATTGGTACATGAATTTAAAATACATTAAAAACAACATAATTGAATTTTCCAACTACTACATAATTATCACAATGTTCATTTTATTTGTTGTCATTGAATTTTACAACTATTACATAACTATCAAAATATTCATTTCATTTGTTTTCAAATTGAATTTTTCAACTAATACATAACTATGACAATGTTCATTTCAAATAAAATAAGTGTATTAAAATTAGACATTAATAGTTATTTCAACCAACAAATGTTGAGACTTGCAGCTTACATGAGGCTAATACAAATATTTTTTTAACAAATAACAAAACAAGAATTGGAATTACATTTAACTTGAAATTGTTAGTAACTTAGAAAATTGAAAATAGCTAAATATGTACATTTTAACTTGAAAATTGGATTCAAATGTACATTTAATTTGAAAATTGTTCCAATAACATTGAAAATTGTTAGTCACTTGAAAATTATTCATTTAACTTGAAAATTGTTACAAATTTTGAAATATAAATAACATAGTTATGAAATAAATAAGAATCCCATTACAAACAAATAGTAAAGAAATTAGATTAGGAAATGGTTAATTTTATTTAAAATTGTTACTAATTGTGTAATCTAAATAACAAATTGTTAAGAATCTTATTACAAACAAAATGTAGTAAGGCTAAGATGAAAAAAATAGTTAGTATATAACTAATTATTAGAGAAATATAAAAAATGAAATTTAAATTAGGTAGCATGTAATTAAAAAATTTGCCTTGCCTGCCTTCCATTGGAATTTGTTGCACCAAAGGTGTGTCTTCTCCTTCTCTCAATCTTGCTCTTTGTTACATCTCATTATTTCTCTATTCTTCTCACGCTCTTCATTGTCGTTTTGTTGACGACCATATTTCATTTGTCGTTTTATTTTACTCCCTGCCAAGCTTCAATGAAAACAAACAAAGATTTCTTCCAATTGTTATAAAAAACAACAATATGTTAATATGGAATTTGAAGTAGGTCTACAAAGAATTTCCTACATGTGTAATGAACTCTAATTGAATAACATCAAATTCACATAGCTCTTATTGAAATTAAACTAACAATGATTTAAATAAGTGTTGTTGGGAAAATGTTTAGTGGTTGGTTGTTGTTCTTGCGTGGGAATGGTGGTTGGACAACATTAATTGTCCAACTCCTTTCCCGAGCTCTTTTTATTTTTTTGTTTAGATAGACAAATCCTCGATCGAGCCTTTTTTACAAAACCTTGATCGAGGTCTATGTAGAACCCTCAATCGAGGTCTTATTTAGCCCTCGATCGAGGTATTTTAAAAACCTCAATCGAGCTAGCCCTCGATTGAACAAATACCTCAATCGAGGGCCATAAAAATAGGCCAAAATCCATTTTCTCTGCAGAAAGAAAATTTTGTCTGTCTTTTAGGGGCTTAAACTATATCATTAAATGCACATTAATGGGCGGACTTGATACCATTGGATTCGTCAATGAATCATTTATCCATGTACATATAATTTACGAATTGTTATCTTCATATGTCATTCTTTTTTAAATTTCTGCTAAAGCTTACCCTAAAGAACCCTGTCAACAACTTCAAATGAGCTCAAAGATAAATCAACAACATTCAAAATACACATCCAAAAAATTTGAAAAAAATACAAGTGCTACATCAATGCGTCCTCTTCAAACGAGTATTTTTAGTTTTGCAAATTATGTAAACAATCAAACTATTTGGTGCACACACGCACATGTGTGCAAAATGCGACTAAAATATTCACTAGTCAATTTCGAAAAATAATAATAAATATCATTTTTCGAGAAAAATTAAAAGAAAAATATGTACGCACTAGTACATTATGTCTAGATTATGTTCACATATTTAATTTTTATTAAAATTATTAATTTAACATTAAATTATTTTGCACGCACACAAGCCACTTGTTAATTGATCTTCAAATTTTCAAGGACACACGTTTCATTAAATGAAAATTTGACACAATAAATGACATTGATATTTTTTTTTTAAATCATTTGAAAGCCAACATAATTCTCTACATTTCATTTTTTAACCACATGTCGAAATTCATATGGAAAATATGAGTTTCGAGGGATTCAATTTAATACATAGGTAAAATTTCCATTTTTCATGGCCATATTTGGCTAAAAAAAAGTTACCCATCTTCATGGAACCACCCCAAGAAGAAAAAGAGAAAATAAAACCGTGTATTGTTCCCTCTTTCCCAATTTCAATTTGAATGTAGGATGAAGGAAATATTTACTTTTAATGCTCTCTCCTTTCTCTCTCTCACTTTTGGATTTTGTAGTTTAGCCCAAGCTATCTTATGCATTTAAAGTAAAAAGAACTAGTAAACCTTATCTCCTTCTTTGTCCCTTTTATTTCTTTTAATAGGTATAGTTAGTTTAGAATACAATATCCAAATATAGTTTAATAATCTTTTAATTTATTTTTGTCCTTTTTTCCTTCCATTTTCTTAGGTTCTACCCCCACACTAAAGGGCTACTCCTTCCTTATCCTAAACTTTGGTTTATTAAAAAACCTTAACAACCTTAGACATCATCTTAAACTATGTAGAAAGGCCTTTATCAGTAATACAGTTCATCCATTGGCTTCATAGATTAAACCCCTCAAAGCTACCAAGTTTCCCTAGGTTTTTAGATAAACATAGCCCTTGCCTAAGTTGAGTGAGTTAATTCCATATTCCTAGGACCTATTTGTCTACATCCCCTTCCATTTTATTCACCAACCACACATAAAATAAAATGGGTTTTTATAGAAATATCCAAATGAAATATACAAAATATGCATAAACAAGACTTTAGTTCAACTCAATTGAACCACTATTAATAAAATGCATCATTATTATAAGCACTGCCTATAATTTGAAAATGGATGTGTTGCTCTTTCTTAAATACATCAACATATCACATAGTTTGAATACATGATGGACCATCACTTTTCATGAGTATATCAAACAATCATATGGTTTAATGTTCCCCTTGGACCAATTTCATATCTACTCTTACTAGTTGTGCATGGAGTGAGACCACCATATCCCTAAAGATTATACAATATTCAACCAAAATAGAAAATGGATGTGTCGCTCTTTCTTAAATATAACATATCACATAGTTTGAATACATGATGGACCATCACTTTTCCACTTTTCGTGAGTACATCAAACAATCACATGGTTTAATGTTCCCCTTGGACCAATTTCATATCTACTCTTACTAGTTGTGCATGGAGTGAGACCACCATAACCCGAGAGATTATACGATATTCAACCAAAAAGGTGAATACCTCTTTATCTTAAGATGCTCAATACACTAAGATATCTAAGGTATCTTAAGATGCTCAATACACTAAGATATCTAAGGTAGATGCATATTTTTTTTCATAATTTAAAAATAAGGCTCAAAGATATCCAATCATGTTTTTCTTTCATAATTTAATTTTTTTTTCATAATTAAAAAAGAAGGCTCACAAACCTCCTTCAAGGAGCTTTTGGAGTGAGCCTTGCATTGAAATGTCTAACTGTTTTCATTAGAGTGGAGAGACCTTACACTGTTAGAAATGATTTTAAGACACCATAAAATAGACTTATACTAGTGCTTCACACCACCTATCCACATATAACATGTTTGATATAAAATGGGAATGTTGAGTCAATAAGCATATTCACCACACAAATGATGAAATATTATGTTAATAAGAAACCCCACAAGCAATCATTATGTTAATAGGATACAACATTCCTTTATGGTTACCATTGAAACATTAGGATAGAACATTCCCTTATAGTTACCTCATTAATGGTATGTTAGGACTCCAAAAAAAATTCAAACACACAAAGAGACATCCTTAAAACAAACATTTGAAATGGGCTTGAACAACAAGAATAGAACATTCCCTTATGGTTACCCCATTAATGGTATGTAGGACTCCAAAAACAAAATTCAAACACACAAAGAGACATCCTTAAAACAAACATTTGAAATGGGCTTGAACAACAAGGTTGTAATTGAGACCACAACAGCAATCTCACTCACACAAGATCATACTTTAACCTAACAGCACATATAGTACTCTCATTTCGTTGGTATTCTGTTTCAGTTTGAAGGATGTGCATCTTTGCTCTAAATCTCTTTGTATAACCATTCCAGTCCCTATCAACTTATTTTTCGTTACAGTGGACATTAACATGAACTTCAAATTCTATTGTTATTACAATCATGAAATATTCTTCATTTACTTCATTGTTAAGGAGATATTTTGAATTTTAAAATGAAAATCATACAGAAGATGCCTGGTATGTACCATCAAAAAGCTATCCTACCAGCTAGCTGGCTTCACATGGAACTGATTCATTAGAATACTCACTCAAAAGTAATTTTGAAAATATGATCTTTACTTGGCTAAAATCCAAGGTAAAAGAAATAATTTGAGGATGTGAAGAACGAAAATATGATCTTTACTTGGCTAAAATCCAAGGTAAAAGAAATAATTTGAGGGATGTGAAGAACATGATGTAGGTGATGTTTGCAGATCAACTCAACCACAGAATCTTTACTCTTTTCAGATTTTAGCAAAACTGTACTGCAACAAGTGTACCACCTTCAACAAGCATAGCATATATAGTATACACAAAAGAATCTCTGCAAATAAATGTATAGAGTACAGAACTGTACAATTACTTGTTTGGTATACTTAATTCCTCTTCACTATGATTACACATTTGGCAAGATTATCATCCCTGAATACAATTGTTGAAAAAACCCAGACCAAAGAAGACATTGTTTATTTATATCCTAACAAAACAAATAAAGGCGATTCTATTGTAACCCTTTGAGCCCTTTACATGAACAGGTTAGGTTTCCTGTTTAGCCATAACCCCAACACTGTAGCAGGTCTACCTTTCCTGCAACTCAGATAGCTAGCACTATCTGTGTACAGAGGCACTTGGGACTGAAATCCAAGATCGGAACCGCACTCCAAGCAAGAATCTCCAGGCTTCTAGGTATTAATTCCCTCATTGAATAATTGTTCATATCCAACTTAAAACCCAAAACGAGTATTGAGTATTGATCTTAGCCGCTTTAATATAGAAAGCCAGCTGGTATAGAAAGCTAGCTGGTACACTTAAATATATATATATGTGACAGAATATTTTATGGAAGTAAAGGCAATACTCAGATCAGACAATGGAATCGCCTGAGATGTCGCACCATTTTATTTTTGTGCGCTAACCATTAAAATTCAAACGCTAGCTATATATGTGTAAATATTAGGAGCCGCCAGAATTTTCCATTCACTGCAACGAATCGGGAGACTGTGAAGTAATACCCAGAATCCATAATTCAGGCGGCTTTTGTCTTTCTGCAATTCATCTTTTCCGAGCACTTTGGACCTGCATGCGAATTAGATGTATGGTTTAGGTATAAAACTATAGATTTCTTATTTTTATAAACATTAACAGTGGCACGAGAGAATATAATTTTTAGGATTCATTTCCAAAATGCTAAAAATGAGGCTTTGGATTTACCAAGGCCGTTGCCTTCTGAGTTTTTCACGATCCTTAGACGTTTGACAGTGTTCACAAACATTCTGCAAAACATGAACCCATCGGTCAGGATTGTCCATCCTACATAAAGTAAGCTGCATTTCTATTGAAACGCAGTAGCATAGAGAGAATCAAAGAACTTGAGGTGAAAACCTCTAGCAGCTTAATACATCTGGGTTTCAAGTTATATTGATCAGAAAATAGAATTATGAAAGACTCGATAAGAATTAAGCATTAATGTGAGTTTGATAAAAAATTATTTGATCTTAGAAATAACATATATAGTAAAGAGACTACACTATTTTCATCTTTAAGTTCGATGAAGTATTATCGAAATAGCAACTGATTAGAACTTACATCCATGGAACATCACCGACAAGCATCCAATCCCCCTCTTTGTCTTCGTAAGTCAAAAAATAATCAGAACAATCCCCCACAAGCCATGAATGTTTTGACTGGCCGAAAATTCCATTTTCTTGAACTGCGACATCATTTTAAAGTCAAATGGATCAAGAGATGCTTGGAGATTGTATATAACATGATTCAATTTCTCAAAGTAGAATCTAATTTTCAATTGTACATGTATGTATAGATCACATAGATACTCACAGTTAGGGGGGCGATGGAACATATCCTCCAATGCCAATGCAAGAGATTTATAACCATTGTGGGTGTTGAGATCTATTTTTCTACCAATGGGTACGCCCTCCATGTTTACCTTGACAAACAGTGAATTTGAGTTGCCCTGACTCTGCACAAAACTAGCTGGTGCTTCTACAACGCCCTCCCACTGTTCATCTTCATCTCCATCTTCAAGGGACATCGGCTGGGCAGCCAAAGTGTTTTTCCTGTATGATCGAATTGGTGGCCAACCCACAACTGGACTCCTGCAAATCATGTTCCCATTCCAACACAAACAAAATCAGATTTTTTCAAGAAAAGCAAAAGAAATTGAAATTGAAGCTGAACCTAAAGTTCTATTAAAGTTATATGGAGACAATAAAAAGTACATTTTCTTTCCTCTTGCAACTCAACAAGCTATCAAACCCCATTGGACTGTAATTCAGTGGTTAAGACAGAAAGCGGTATTAATGTAGAAACCCCTAGTTTTATAGACAAATGTGTTGAGCAAACTTAATTGCTTTGCTTTCCAGGTTAATGTTGACAAACAGAGTGCTTAAAACGAAAAAACTCAACAATCTATCAGCATTGCTTTCTAAGTTTTGGGATTATCCTATGTTAAATTGGTAATGTCATTGATCTTGTTTAGGTTCAAATCTAGTTGTAATGAAAAATGGAGTTGGAATTTATAATTTAATATGGACAAATCAAAAGCAAAATTACTGATAATAAAAATTACTAAACCCCAAGCCCTGTGGGTGGAAGTGTTAGCCAAATTTGACTGTTCTGCTGTTGTGTTTTCCATACTTAATGTGGGCAGAGAGCGTTTTGCCAAAAAGACTCAACAAGCTATCAGCGTTGCTTTTTGGGATTACCCTATTGATGAATTGGTAAAGACGCTTATCTTGCTTGGCAGGTGTAGGGTTCAAGTTTATCTTCCCTGTTAAAATAGGTTTATACTATCTTAATGCAAAGTGGAGTTGGGATTCGCTTCTCCACACAAGCAAAATTACTAATGACACATTGTTTTCCCTGTCAAAAGTACAAGAAAGATAAACAGTTGTAAGATGTTATAAAAATCCTCTCAGGATCATTTTCTGCAAACTTACTTTGGACTAGTAGAAGAAGCATCTGCCACTACTGATTGTTCATCTGCCAGAGAAGAATGTTGAGGAGGCTTACTGCTGGACTGCTGTTCTGCGATTCCAGATGGGTGAGAGGGTCCACACATTTGGAGCTTAAGGAGCCCCTTACTCACCTGCTTCTCACCCATGTTCCCAAACGCTTGGTTGAAGCCTCTCTTGCTTCCAGTAGCCATGACCAACCCATATTCACATGTAATACCATCATTCATCTCATGTGCCTGATTTTGCAATGCTCTGGGATACTCAGTCTCAAAATTTGCCTCTGGACCTACACAGCCCATCAAACAAACCCTTTCCATTAAGGCACATTCTACAGCAGCCCAGGTTAAAAGGTCAGGGATTGACATAGATTTGTGCTACCACACTTTCAAAAAAATAAAAACTTCAAAGAAACCTAAATTGAAACAACAAAGCATACCGCTGTTATCTCCCAGTGCCCATTCTGATGCTGATAGGCTTAAACCCAACCTAAGCTCTGCCTCTCCCAAGTTAGCATTGCCCTGGTAAGGCATTGGCATGGGAGGATTTGAATGAGAAGAGACATCAGAGAGACCAATATAGTCATGAAGCTTCAAAGGTCTTTCAGCATTTGTGCAGCTTATCCCTTGGGACTCTTCTGACATTGTACTACTCCCTAACGATTTATCCATGGAAATCTCCAATCGCCTTCACAGTCAATCCCAATAAAATTGTCGAAAACACCCAATAGAAAATTCTTGGCCAGAGCTTGATCGAAACTCAAATTCACAACGTAAAGCCCATAAAGCGAATGAATTGTGAATCAAACCTGGGCAGGGGCGGGGCGCTTAATTGTGATAAACTAAACTGCTAGACCATAAAAGTCGACAAGGTTCAAGCAAGCAGAAATACTTACTTTACTATTGCTGAAGCCATGAATCGGCAGGGGTCACGGCCATCTAATATCGGAGTCAAGTCGGTAAAGATACAAGTCGATGCGGGTGGGAAGAGCGACAAGCCGACAGGGTCACCACCACCTGGCCAGCCGCCATCTGCACAGACCGCCGTCGGCCACTCCCCTGCCTGCTACCGCAAAAACATTAAACAAATTTCAGGATGACCGCCTTACTCTTGCCTGCCTGCTCCTGGAAAACATCAATGAAATTCCTGCCTGACCGGTTACTCCTGTCTCACCGGTGGCCGACATACACACGAGCACGTCGGGGCGAGCCTCCCGTTCACAGTCCTAATCCGCCGGTAAAATCGGCCCATTGACATAATGTCGTTCCACCCCGACCCCACGGAGTAATTTTGGTTTGGTTGTCTAAATTGGGCCTTACTAATTTGGTGATACAGGAAGTTAGAGTAGAGTTTAAACTGATTTCAAAATTAAATTTTAAATTGATTCGCCTATGCATAAATTTTAAATTATTAAAATTCTTGAAATATCTTCGAAACTTCTATATATATATATTTTAATTATTTTATCGTGTCAAGATTTCTCAAATAATTTATTTAATTTATTTCAATAATAATTATCTTTATCTTTATCTTTATTTTACATTATACATAAAATTGAATCATGGTAAGACTCTACTCATACTTTGCGAAATCTATTTTATAATTTTACATAGTCCCACCACACTTCCTTCCATAAAACTCCTTTTCCATTCCTAATAAAGAAGAATTAAAATCCATGACGTTTACTCTTAGTTTCCCAGAATCATCATCGTTGCCCAGCTCACGCCGTTGTCGTGATGTCGACAGTGAAAACAGACATAAAGCCCGTGGGCCGTCCGCGTCATCATGATCCCTGGTTGTGTCGAGTCAGGACGCCCGGACACCGTGGCCACATCCATGGATGAATTCAAAGGCATACTCTGGTAATCTTTGAATAAGGAGATAGCAATAATCACATCTCCCCCACTTGTTAGTTGTCAAAAGTCCAGCACGGCTCAACAAACCGTCAAACACAGAGGCACGTTCTCCTATGACTTAGAGTGAGTGCCTGCCCACACCATGGAATACCTTGGCATGGGGTTATTGGCTCATTCCATGACACATATTACTTGCTTGTAAAACGTAGAGTGGATTACATTGTAAATCATGATTTTCTCATGGCTAATTTTCAATGAATGGTTAAGCACATTCACCCCCTTTGTTTGGCACCGGATCCCATCAAACTTATGCCATTAAGTGCTCTCTGCACAGATTAGTACTAAGCTGGGTGGCCTGCAAGGATCAAATCCAATCAAAAACTTACACCCAAGACCACGCTTAACTTACATTTTCTTGTCACCCTATCCCATCACATCTCCACAATTAATTGCATTAAGGGTAATCTAGTCTTGGGATGCCAACATATGTTTAATAAAAATCCACAACTACCTGAGAGCACGCTCAAGTTAGATTAGCTTTCACATATCCCATCGCAACTCTATAATTAATTGCAATTAAGGAAATCTGGATGGGATCCTTGCACTGATGCATTCTATTTATGTGTAGTTTGTAATGATTTGTGTTTGAGACAAAATCCTATCACACACTTTTACAATTAAACATGTGTAGATGCATCCTTTTTTTCATGTGTATTGATGTAATGTTTCTCTACGTTCAAACACTAGATCTTAGTAGAGCATTGCATTTAAGCACAAGTAGAGCATTGCATTTAAGCACACTTGTAATAGAGTAGTATTATAATAGAGTAGTATTAGGATATGGGTAGTGTCATGGATCTATAAGTTTTATTTGAAATTTTTCACTTTCGCCACCTTAGGTTGTGTAGCATTGCCTTGTCTTAGGCATAGGGGTTTGACCTATTTATGTCATTTACAACCAAATTAAACCTCTTCACTTAAAGTATGTTCATAACTATACCATAAGTTACAATTGTCAAATGTGCAACCAAGTTCTCTAACACTTAAGAGTAATGTCCAACCATGGATGGGTAGTGTCATGGATCTATTAGTTTTATTTGAAATTTTTCACTTTCACCACCTTAGGTTGTGTAGCATTGCCTTGTCTTAGGCACAAGGACTTGACCTATTTGGTGTCTATTACAACCAAACTACACCTCTTCACTTAAAGTATGTTCATAACTACACCATAAGTTATAATTGTCAAATGTGCAACCAAGTTCTCTAACACTTAAGAGTAATGTCCAACCATGGTTTTAAAACATCTCAAACATTGTAACATGCAACTCAACATTACCAAACTCTTCAACACTTATCCATTTAATACTTAGTCAAATTACATATTGCAAAGAATATTAGCATCCATGTAAAGAAACCACATCGCTAGAAGTAGGGAAGCACCCGAGGTGGGTGCCTACACTTTATTAAAGAATGTAAATTGCGGCATGCTTACAAAGGCAAGACTCAACCAACCATCGCAATCTTGAATGTAGAACCAAAAGAACTTCAAGGCACTCCTTGTAGTCACTCCAATCGCTATCATTTCCCATAGGTATGGCTACTAGAGCGTCTATCCTTCAATAAGAACAACTCTGGCATACCTTAGTCAACTACCAATCATTCTACCCAAACTTTCCAAGGGCTTTATATAGACTACTCCAAGTACACTAAACTTGGGTCACATGCCTAAGCTCAATAATGTAATACCAAGGAAAAATTTAGCAGCGAAATTTAGCCCATGGGGTATTTTTCGACCCTTTTTTTCAAAAAAAAAAATCACCAATTTGCTTTTTTTTCAAAGGTGATTTGCCCAAATTCCATGGGATAATTTTTTTTTTTTCTCTAAAAATTATCAAAACTTTATAAAAACTATATAAAATCCTTAGAAATTTGAATATTTTTTTAAAAAAGTTGTCAACAATTAATGGTTCCAAATTTAAAAATTAGGAAGATTCACCAAGGTTTTTACACTTTGAAAAAATTATGGATCCTTAAAATTTTCCTTGTGTAATACCTAGTTTTGACCCTCATAATGTATTAAATCAAATGATGTAAGTATGTTAGTAAAGATTCCTAGTGTAGAGCTCAAGGCCAAGGCTTGACTAGTGAATGGATAGACATGTATGATTTACATATCCATATATGGACCATGCAATTGGATTGTCAAGATAAGTTACAGTTATGTAAATATTATGCTAAAAAATAATATAATGGTCCAAGATGGTTGTTTGTAGAGCACTAGAGGGGCTATGACTCCACTAGAGAGGAAGAGGAAAGGGATCCTATGGGAGAGTCAATCCTATTTTGCCAAGTGTCATCCTTAGAACTCATCCCATTTTCTACCATGTGCCTTAAATAAGCCATTTACCTCCTTTGACTTACTAAACCAATCATTGAATGCATGTGTGAGGATGGTGGGGAAATTCTTCTCATGTAGTTATGTAAACAAGGGTTGAATATATTCCTTATGACAATTGTAAGAGTCCTCCATTATATAGTAAGAAGTAATGTCAATTTGTCTTTTCATCAATCCTCTCATTTCCATTGAATCTATCTCTCACTCCATGTAGGTAAAATTTCATACACTACGTAGATCATGTTATTCTCTAAATTTCCAAGAGTTACTAAAATGAGAAATTAACCCAAAAATAGCACTGTGAAGAGGAAATTGCAAACATTGGAGTGAAGAATGATGGTTGTAGGTGAGCATAGAGGTTGGGAAAGTTCGGAAATGCTTACCCACTATACATGTGTTTCTCTTTGGATGCTTGAGAAGCCGTTTATGTTGTTGTAGGCAATCCTCTAAAAGCATACAACAAGTTGGACTCTTTATGCACACACCAAAGAGCATTGTAAGGGAAGGGTGCGCTGAGGGACTATTGAGTAGAGAAAGGGTAGGTCTTCCTTGTGTTGTGTGGGGAAGTGGGAAAGAGTTCCATGGCTAGGATGACTAAACTTAGATCCTTGTAATGCTCTATGAAGAGCAAATTGGCTAAACATGAGAGAAAATGTGTTGGACTGAGAGAGAATAAATCTTTTAGCTATTTTATTTTCCCTAGTGGTCTCATAGCCCAACCTGGGGATGGTATCTACAGTTGATACCCTATAGTTGGGTGAAAATTTTCTCTTACATAACGATTTTCTTGGATCATCTTCATCTAAAAGATAAGTGTTTATTGTTGTATATGCATATGCACAGTTATGTTTGTTTTCTATTATGAAAATCATGTTATTATGCATGTTGTGTGTGTGTGTGTTGGTTGTTGTTCCACTGGATTTTAATTCCTACGTCTACATATGTATCCCATATTTTCTACCACTCATGGGAGGCTCAATCAGTTATGGTTTGTAATATAATGGCCTCTATGGGACATAATTTTAAAGATGGTATTTGTAGATACTCATTTAGATTCTATGATGCCAGGTGGGGACATTACAAGTAATCCCAAATACTTTGTGTTCTCTTACTTAATTACCACCATCAAGGTCAATTGCCCATCTCAGAGTGTCTTGATCACTTCTTCTATGATCACTCCCCTGATCACCTCTATGATGTCCTTGAACAATGTTTGCTTCCTCTTTATATATACCTTGAAAAATATATGTCCTTGAAAAATTGTGAGACCTGCTATGTTGAAAACATATTTCATGTATTATGTCATTGCGACCATTTTCTTGTAGTGATCCAATACTACCATCAAGGTCATCCTCCTATTGGTTTTACATAGACCTATAAGAAATTCCATTGAATTTGAATCTCATGGTATACTTTGGACTAGAAGTGGAATATGCTTTCCCAACATCTAATTTTTTGGATTTGATATATTATAGAGGGAACATGTTCTAACAAAATTTGCTACATGTTGACTAACTTTGGCTATTAGAAATACCTCTCAAATTTATAATTGTTTTCTCCACTCTAGTGTCATAATATTTTGGAATAGTGCACCTCACATAATAGTTATACTTTGTGATCTCCATGAGGAACAAAAATAGTATTTAACTTGCACAAAATCTCACCCTTCATCTATCAAGATCATCTAAAAGTTTGTAGGATTGTGTATATGCACGTGAATTCTAAGCAATGTATGTAAGTTTATCTATAAGTATTAATAACCAAACCTATATTGAAAATGTGTGAATATTATTAGTGCCACTATTGCTATTATTGAGAGGAAATATGCTACTTTATTTGTTCTTTTGAGTTGGCAATTAATCATAATGTCCTAAAAATTGTTGCAAATAAGTAATCCACTTCATGTGTCGTGAACTCTCGATCTCGATTTGTGTTTTGAGAAACTAGAGAGGATTATTGTCATAGCGAACATTAATGTATTTCCCCATAAATTAATGTCTTAAGAACTCCAAAACTTGAGCCAATGCCACATCACTATTATTGACACTACCCTACAATGTTGTTTAACAATGCAATGCAACCATGCAACTCTTCATCATGAAAGAGTAGGTCCAACAACTACCTACCACAACACTAGAAGATGAAGAAGAGAAAGAGATACTATTTCAAACCAAGTTTTAGGTGAAAGGGAACCTAGTGCATGTTATCATTGATAGTGAATATATAAGAATATTTTCTCTCTAGAATCCACTCGAAGACTAAAACTAAAGGTTATTGTATGTCATCATCCATAGCTCATCCGATGGATGTAGAAAGGGAAGGAATTTATGGTTAATAAACAATGCATTGTACCATATTCTATATAACCATTATAGGATGATGTCTTCTTTGATATTACACCAATAAAATTATGTGATATGGTCCTTGCATGAACCTACATCTGGGATAGACAAGGGAAGTATGATTTTGTTTAGAAGTGGCATGTACAAGTAATAGGATAGACATACACTATCCTATAATCATCACCATTCCAGATGATGCAACTTAACTCAACCAAACATGCTAGAAATATAATTAACCATTAACAAAAGCTTGTCCTATTGAAATTCAAACTAGTAAGAATACTAAGTTCCATTGGTAGATGTTTCTTATCATCACAAAGAGAGAAAGGAGCACAATAATAGCTACAACATGATGCAACCCTAATACAATATAATGACATATTTGAGGATCCAAAGGGAGTAAAAACACATTATTTAGTACAATATGGAATCAACCTCATTCTAGTATCATCATTATCCAATGGCCCACTATATTGTATACTTTTATGGGAGAATGATGAAATTCATTACCAAATACAAGATTTCAGTATGCGAGAAAAGATGAGACCAAGTTCTTCCCTTGTGGAAATCATATGGCCTTAGTGTCAAAGAAGATGGTACATGGCATCTTTACATAGACTATAGAGTTTTGAACAAGATAACAGTGAATAATCAATATCATCTACCTCATATTGATGACATGTTGGACAATATTAGGGGACCTAAATACTTCACTAACATTGATATTAAGACATTATATGATTAGGTTCTGATACACCCTGAAGATGTTTGGAAAATCACATTCAAATCGAGAAGGATTGTTTAAGTGGTTAGTGATGCCTTTTGGTCTCAACAATGTGACAATGACACTCATGAGAATAATTAATGATGTGGTCATTCCCTTGTTGTATTAGTTCATGATGCCGTACCTTGATGACATCTTGGTATTAAAAAAATCATAAGATGAACACCTCCAATAGGTTGAACAAGCCTGACAAACACTCTAAAGACATAAGTTGTAGGTACATTGTCGAAATGTTCATTTTCCATTACATCCATTTTCTATCTTAGATATTTTGTTGATAGATAAGGTATTTATGTGGATCCTAGAAAAGTAGAGATTGTACATAATTGGATGTGACCTATAGCATTACATAGTTTCATAGTTTCTTGTGTATGATGAACTTGTGAAAATGTTTTGTTCAATCTTTTGTCCCACCTAGTATATCCATTCAACCAATTGTTGAGAGGGATATAAAGAAACATGCATTCTCTTGTAGTCAAGTCATAACACGAAGCCTTTAGTCAAGTGAAGTATAACAACTTGTATTGGCACTTCTAGATTTATCATATCCCTTCGATATAGAAGTTAGAGCATTGAATTACACCATGGGAGTGGTTATCACCAATCAAGGACACTCCATTGTGTTTCAATCCAACATGTCCAGTGATGTAGTGCACAATTACAATAACTATGGCTAAGAATTGTACTTCTGAGATAAGATCTTTTCAACTACTATAATAAAATAATATGGACCTCACAAGCTCCTTCTTATCCTATACATTTATGGAGAATATATTTTTTTCTCTAGAAAATGATCATGTGTCATTACCATCAAAGAAATGATTACTATCACATATTAAATATCAAGATATGTTTCTCTCCCTACTCTATTGTTGTTGAATTATGGCTCTTCTCTAGACCCATTCTTCAAATTTCATCCTTCGCATGTACCATGTTCTTGCAATAGTTGCATAAAAGAGCATTCTTCTAGTTCTTCAATGTGATATATCCTTCCCTCAATGACCTATAGTTGCTAGTATTCTATTACACAGACATTGAATGGATTATTTTATGTGCCATGTTTTGCAAGGTCTTATTTCCTTGTGTGACATTAGCAACAACATATTGAACTTATTCCATATGTTATTATCCTTTAATGGTAATTGAGTATTAATTTGATGGGCATATTCAAGAGATAATATGTTGAATATCAAGTTCCTTCTAATTAGCATGATTAATTCACCAATGGACTTGGTAACTAGATTTGTTTCCTTGTCCATCAATTTGAGCTTAATGGTGTAACCATTGAACTCTTAGAAGTAGGATTCACCATCTAGTTGGACTAGTTTTTTTTCCAGGTAACATATCTTGGGGAAAACCCTCGATCGCTTCCCCTCATTCCAACAATTCTTCCAAGGTCAAACCCTAGATTATTCAACGCACACGACTAGGCCAACAACAAGGCTCAAATTCATTACAACAATATACTTGTTAAGATATCAACATGTAATTTGTGGGAATATAACGTGGGTGGGGAGGATAAAAATCCTCTCAAACACCTAGGATAGACCTAATTGACTATCATCTAGTTAGAATTACGTCATTGGTATTTTCATTAGGGTGGGGAACTAGGGGGTGACCCAAGGAATTGCTCCATCAACCAAATTGTAATTTTTTCTTATAAAATGTCATATATATAGAGATTGTTTTCTAGTTTGTCCATGACTTGCGAGACTAGCATGTGGTCTAAGCAACCGCAACCCAGTGGCATCTTAACCATCAAAATCACCTTGGGATCTCACTCGAACTGGACCGCACCAGCCCTTAACATGGTTGGATTTTTAAGTGTCTCCTCTCGACTACTTTGCGAGGTTTGAACTCAGGTTTCCATGTCGAACGAGGCCCATTGAAACCAACTATACTAGATGGATTTGGTGCGTGCACACACACACAATCTTTTTAAAGGTTTTTTGCCTTTCTAAAATTGTTTTTCCTTATTTTAAGGTGTACTTTAAAAAAGAAAATCATTTTAAAAACATAGTTTTCCCCTTGTTTTGGTGTTTTTCCCACATTTTATTGACAAACCTTGAATAACTCCAAAACTTGAATTAATTTCATTAATTGGTTTCATCTTCTAAGAGGTTTGATGAATATTCTTATTCACCTATGATTCTTCACATTAGTCCTAAATGAATAATAATAATAATAATAATAATAATATACCATAATCCCCAAAAATTAGGTATCTAACATTTGCCCCATTAATATGAGGGAGTGACGTTTGTGAGTCCAAGCATCTTTATGAACTTTAAAAAAAAATTCTTCTAAGTGCTTTGGTGAAGATGTTTGCAATTTGCTCACTTGTGGAACAATGTATCAAATGAATGGTCTTGGCCTCTAAGTGATGTCCAAATATATGGTGCTTTATGTTTTTGTGCTTGGTTAGATCATGGAATCTAGGATTCTTGGCCAACTTGATTGTAGAAGTGTTGTCAATCAAAAGTGGAGTAATGTTGACATGCTTGTCCTGCAAATCCTTTATGATCTTCGTAAGCTGCACAATCTCCTTTGTTTCCTCTGTAGTAGCCACATACTTTTCCTTTGTAGTGGAATCTTCCAACATGGACCATTTGTGTGATCTCTAAGTGATAGTTTCTTATCCAAGACTCGTGAGCTATAATAAAGTAAACACTCCATTATCTTCATCCCCATCAATGTTTGAATCTATATATCCAACTAGTTTGAAGTCTTCCACCTTAGAGTATTTGAGCCCAAAGTGTTGAGTTCCTTTCAAGTACCTTAGAACTCTCTTTGCAACACACCAATTTGTCCTTCACAAGGCTTTTGCATGAACCTATAAAGGATCCCAACTACAAATGAAATATTTGGTTTAGTAGTGGTAAGGTAGATGAGAATCCCTGCAAGCTATCTATTATTTCTAGTTGCATCCTCAAATTCATTCCCTTCATTTGATGTTAGATTCAAATTTTGTTCCATTGGAGTAGAAATATGATTACAAACAACCATGCCAAATCTACTCAACAATCATCCGAAGTACTTCTTTTGGAATACCTTATATTTTGAGTCACTTCAATACCCAATTAATAGTGAATATGTCAAATATTTGCCATCTCAATACCCTTATTCATTTATTTCTTTGTGGATGCAATATATGCTTCATTTCTCCCTATTATCAAAATATCGTCCACATAGACCACAAGATATACATCAACTTTGCCAACTTTCTTAACAAAAAAAGTTGCATCATCAAAATTAAAGTGCTTGAAATTGATCTTCAAAACACTCTCAGTTAGCTTTGGCCTATACAAATACCATGCACGAGGTGATTTCTTTAGGCCATACAAATATATCATGATCTTGCATACCTTATGTTCTTAACCCGTCACAACAAATTCTATTGATTGAGAAATGTAGACATTCTCTTTCAAATATCCATTCAAGATGGTTGTATTCATGTCCATTTGATGGATCTTCCACCCATTTTGTGCCATCAAATCCAATAAGCATGAAATGTATCCCATTTTTTGGTGGGGGAAAATGTCTCCTCATAGTCTATTCCTTCTTTCTATGCAAATAATTTCACCAAAAACATCACCTTATGCTTGTTAAGTGAGTTGTATCATTTGTACTTTTTCTTGTAGACCCACTTGCAACCAATTGGTTTGGTTCGAAATGGAGGGTCCACCAACTTCCGTCCCATTCTATGAGACAATCATACTTCATTTTCATATATTATTTCCACTCACCATGAGAAACAACTTATTCAAAGGAAGTTGGTTCAAATTTAGCAGATAAATTCAATTCACAATCATATGAAACTTCTATATCATTTACATCACCTAAATTTGAATCATAAACATCACTTCCATATCATTTAGTTCTTGTCTTTCCAACCTCAATAGGATAAACACTTTCAAGTGTATTCATGGCCCACTTTGGAAATTTATGTGATGGTCCAAGTTGCTTAGCTAATTGAGATGATGTTACATTCCCATCAAGACTCAACCTTTAAATCCTCTCATTCACGTCATCCAATTGAACCTTTTGTTCTAATGAAGTGGCTAGATCTTCTACATGACGCGGAGATGGCACTTCAAAATGAGATTCCAAAGATTGATTCAAGATAGGGATACCCATTTCAAGATGTGGAATCTCATGATCAAACTCATGATATGTCTTTACATGGGTAAATCTATTGAGATGATCAAGATACCACTCAACAACCTTGATATTTTTAGAGGATTCAAGAAAAATCACATGTTTAGAAAGAATGAAATTTTTATTTACCTCATCGTAAAGACGATATGGTTTGGTGGTATTTGAGTACCCCAAGAATATGCACTTGGGACTCCTTGCAACTACTTTGTTTCTTTTCTCCTTATGAATTAAGGAATAACAAGCATAACCAAAAACCTTGAGATGCATCACTAGAGAAATGTGGCCATGCCACATTTCATAAGGAATCTTGTTACAAAGAGCGTAATAAGGACTTATATTTTACAAATACATTGCACACAAAAATACATTACCCCAAAACATCAATTTCGCATTCTTGATATGGAATCTCATGATCAAACTCATGGTATGTCTTTACATGGGTAAATCTATTTAGATGATCAAGCTACCACTCAACAACCTTGACATTTTTAGAGGATTCAAGAAAACTCACATTTTTAGAAAGAATGAAATTTTTATTTACCTCATCGTAAAGACGATATGGTTTGGTGGTATTTGAGTACCCCAAGAAGATGCACTTTGGACTCCTTGCAACTAGTTTGTTTATTTTCTCCTTATGAATTAAGGCATAACAAGCATAACCAAAAACCTTGAGATGCATCACTGGAGAAATGTGGCCATGCCACATTTCATAAGGAATCTTGTTACAAAGAGCATAATAAGGACTTATATTTTACAAATACATTGCACACAAAAATACATCACCACAAAACATCAATTTCACATTCTTGAAAAATAACATGGAACATACCATATTCAAGCATGTCCTCTTTCTTTCTACTTCACCATTCTATTAATGATTGTACACAACAATGATTTATGGATTAACCGCATGTGATGAAGATAGCATTCAAATTCATTAGAAGTATATTCCCCTCCATTATAGTATGAACAATTCCAATATGAGATTTTTCTTCATTTTCAATCTATACAAGAAAAAATTTTAAATGTTTAAAATGATTGAGATTTATGTTTCAACAAATAAACCCAACACATACCAATGTAATCATCAATAAAATTCATAATATATCTATTCCAAAAATTAGATGCAATAAGCATGGGGACACACAAATTAGAGTGTACCAACTCTATATTTTTACATGCTTTTGAAGTGGAATCATGAAAACGTTGCTTGCGACGTTTACCAAAGACACATGCATCACAATGTTTCAATTTCCTTGGATTGCTAGGAAAACCAAAATCACCATTTTTCTTCAACATATAAATACTATCATAATTGATGTGCCTAAATATAGCACACCAAAAGAGACTATATGACAATGTACCTTCATCATTGTGAGTGAGGTATGCAAAATTTTATGTTTTTGCAAGTGCCCCTTTCAGATGCAATAATATCTCATTTGTGGACATCCTATCATGATGACCATGCTATTGAAATACATGTTTATTTCAACTTTTCCATAAAACACGTGAATAGAATGGCCTTGTTGTTAGATGTGCACAAGGGACAACAAGTTTATATGCAACCCAAGAAGATAGAGAACATCATGCAAAAGAAAAGCTGGAATCATAGTCAATTTGAGCCCAATCTTGTCAATTCCTGAAGGTTTGAGACTGGAGCTATATGAAAAGTATATTTCACCCTCTAATATTTCATTCAAATCCTTAAAGAAGTATCTTAAAAAATTCATTTGGCAAGTAACACCAACGTGAAGAAACCATGCATCTCTCCAAGAAGAAAATGAATTTTTGAACAAATATTCATTTATGCCAATATTACAATGAGCAATATTAACAAAATGAGTAGATTCAAGAGATTTACCTTTTTCTTCTTTTTGTTCCTACTTTTTTTTATCTTCTCCCATGGGAGCCTACTTGTCTTTGAATCATGTCTATTATTGCCACAATAAACACAATGAATATCAAATATCTCACCTTGATAATGCCTACCTCCTTTACCTATGCAATTCTCCTTCCATGTCCTCTCTTACTACCTTCTCTTATAAAAGAATCATGTGATTGATTCTGCCCTTTTTGATAAAGGAAAACAATCTATCGAGTAGGATAAATAGTCTTTTTCCCAAAACCTTTCTCACATTTTGCAACTTTTTCCACCAAAGAGACAAAATTGAGGGACTTTGATTGGTCACTAGCTTGAAGTGACTCAAGATAGTGAGAATATGTGAGGTAGAGAACCTTGATGAAGGATATGAGAGCAACGTCTACCTTCACACCAATGCCATGCATGATGACTTTAATTTTAGATGCTAAATCCATGGTATCAGTATCCTTCAACTTTAGGTTGAAGAGATTTAACAACAATTGAATTAGCTCCAATTGTAAATATAAATCATACAAATATTTCAATTTATTCAAAGCATTCTATGAATATTTGATAGATAATATGTGACAACTCACCTCTTCATTTACAAAAGAAACAATCAAGGAATATGATTTCTTATATTTATTCATCTATATTGCAAGCACTTTATCTCCTATAGGTTTGGTAGGTGATGTATCTCCGTTACAGATGTCATCCCAAAGACCATTTAATATGAGTATGCTCGATCTTTCTTGACCATTTTGTATTTTATTTTTCATTAAGCACCACACTAACAATTGAGACAAGATAATGCATTTTCATAAACAAAATCACTTCAAACTATAATTCGTATGAGTGAGAAAACATGAATATAAATCACTGTAACATTAAACAAGACAACCAATACCTAATAGTTGAATAGAAACGTATTCCCAACACTTTACAACTAAATGCATTCAAGCAACTAAAACTAAATTTGATTACATAAGGATATCTCCTAGTAATACATATGCATCAAAAGTAGTGCACATGGTGTTAGAACATTATTACACCGTAGGACCTTAGTCATACATAATATTATTGATTAATTGGTCCAAAACAGGTTAATAATTGCAATCTAAGGTTGTTAGAAGGTTGTTAGGAGTTAGTTAGGGCAAATGATGACTTATCCACCAAAATATGGGCCAAACTTGGTCAAATATAGCTGTTGGTGCCCTATTTATGGCCACGTCCAACATTTATGGCCACCTCTTGAGCAAAGGCACCCTATTTCCATGTTTTAAGGAAACTATCTTCGACTTAGGCGCCCATGCATTGAACCTAGCCATTTTGTCCCATATCTAGTTGTTTTGGCCTCTCCTTGGATACCTAACCACCCACCAATCACCTCCTTCATATGTGTGAGACTCAGTTTGGTCTTCCCATGCTCACCCAACGTTCACTTGGGCAATTCGTACCAGTTTAGGGTGATTTGGGAGCCTATTGGTCAACCTAGGGAGGATTGGGGTCAAATCTAAGCTAGACACTTCTCAAAGCCTCCTAAGGCACTCGAATTATTCCAACACTATATATATGTACTCACAACTCATTTATATATGAGACATAATGGAAAGTTAATAAACTTTGATATTTGATCATTTGTATTTCTGGTTTTTGATCATTTATTTACTGGTTTTTTATCATTTGTGACTTTTTTTTTATCATTTATATTCCAGAATTATTTTTGCACTAAAATATTGCATAATAAGCTATTTATTTCAACTGTGAGGTAATCGATAGTAGCTAGATCCTACTATGATAGAGATTTTACATGGTATCAGAGCTCTTGGAGCTACTATTCGAACCAAAACATTGTTTTAGTGGTGTGCCAGAAGCAGTGGAGAAACCACAGAAGTCCCTGGAACCATTGCCTTGAAGCCATTGGAGAAATCCATTGGAGTCTATCCAGGGTGTGATGCTCTCCCAAATGTACCCACTATCAAGCAAGGTTCAAATATGTTAGTGTAGGTCCCCTCCTGAGTATTGAGAGTTTGCTATTGCAGGTACAACAACTTCTACATGGATTCGAAAGTTCCTTTTCTTACTCCATTCATTTATGCAGAGTGGAAACCTAAAATGTGTGCATATCTCAGGGGAAAATGTGTCTATTGGTGCTGAGAGTGAATGAGAATCTTATGAAGAGAAAAATCATTGGCTAAATTATTGTGACAGAGCATTCAGAGCTACGTGTCTAGCCATGTCTCCAAGCATGCACTACTTGATTGATTCTGCAGACTATCCATCTGAGCTATGGTCCAACTTGGACAAGGCTT
Source organism: Larix kaempferi (assembly GCA_027924585.1). NCBI lineage: Eukaryota > Viridiplantae > Streptophyta > Pinopsida > Pinales > Pinaceae > Larix > Larix kaempferi. The sequence continues at coordinate 8,974,541 of BSBM01000019.1, forward strand.
TTGATAAGTAGAATAATGGTGGATTGAGTGAGCCTATGGACACCTCTACATGTTCTCTCCCTCCTATTGTTTCGGCATCTACTCTCTTTGATGAAGTTGTTCATGAAGATAAAATGGAAAGATCTTCAACACAAGTTCCTATTGTTACAAATCTCTTTGATTTGAATGCTTCCTCTACAGGTTATGAAGTAGAATGTCAAGAGACATCATCTATTGCACAATATGTTGCTGCAAATGATGAATCTACAATAAATGGAGCAACCATTGTTGAAGAAGAACTATCTCTACAATCATTATTCTCCCATCATACTTCTTCTCCTGAGGATTCTCTATCAGTCTTTGCTCTAGAAGATAAGCATTATTCATATGAGTTTGCTAATGTGAAAAGTTGTGGTTCTTTGGATATTTTGGAGTCTACATCAGATTATGGAGTTCATGCATTCGCACTCCTTGGTCCTATGCCTCATCTCACTTCCTACATGGTCACATGCACACTTATTCAAGGTTATGTTGAAGATGGAGACAACATGCATTCACTTGGGTTTATACCTCAAGCACATCAAGCTTCATATGGTTCGAAGTTCAAGCTTTTGGGCCATCTACAAGCATTTGGAGTTGATCTCCAAACCCATTTGTTCTCTCATGATTTTTCACATTCGAATTCTGAGGATCATAAGTCAGTTGTTACAGCTCACTTTCAGTATGGAGTTGATGCATTCACTCTCACTGTCATGCTTCCTATTGGAACTTGTTTTCAAAATTACATAGAAGATGGAGGACATTATTATTCACTTGGGATTGATTCTCAAGTTCATCAAGTATTATTTGGATTTTCGCTTTCCAATTTTGGTATGATGATCAATTCTAAAGAGTATCTACTTGCACTTGCTTCCACAAATGCAGAAATCAAGCATATGATCCAAGCATGGGAGCAACATCCACTTCTTCCAAAGAAGAAGCTTCCTCCAGAAATATGATCAAGTTCACACCTACTTGAGTTTTGGAGAAGTTTATTTTGGTGTATTTCATGTCCACTTTAGAGGGGAGTTTTTATTTCCCATGAGGTTATCCTCCTTACCTTGGTTACATGGACAAATAAAAATTGTTGTTGTAAAAGGTGACTTGAGACTTAGTTGCCAAGGCCTTATTTTTATTATTGACACAAGTCTAGCTTATGGGGGAATGTTAGAACGTTATCACACCTTAGTATCTTAGTCATACATCATATTATTGATTAATTGGTCCAAAATAGGTTAGTAATTGCAATCCAAGGTTGTTAGAAGGTTGTTAGGAGTTAGTTAGGCTAAATGATGACTTATCCACCAAACTATGGGCCAAACTTGGTCAAATATAGCTGTTGGCCCCCTATTTATGGGCACCTCCATCATTTATGACCACCTCCTGATCAAAGGCGCCCTGTTTCCCTATTTTAAGGAAATTGTCTTTGACTTAGGCGCCCATGCATTGAACCTAGTAATTTTGGCCCATATCTAGCTGTTTTGGCCTCTCCTTGGATACCTAACCACCCACCAATCACCTCCTTCACATGTATGAGCCTAAACTTGGTCTTCCCATGCTCACCCAATGTTCACATGGGCAATTCGTACCAGTTTAGGGTGATTTGGGAGCCTATTGGTCAACCTAGGGGGGATTGGGGTCAAATCTAAGCTAGCCACTTGTCAAAGCCTCCTAAGGCACTCGAATTCTTCCAAACACTATATATATGTACTCACAACTCATTTATGTATGAGACATAATGGGCAGTTAATAAACTTTGATATTTGATCATTTGTATTTCTGGTTTTTGATCATTTATTTATTGGTTTTTGATCATTTATATTCCAGAATTATTTTTGCACTAAAATATTGCATAGTAAGCTATTTATTTCAACTATGAGGTAATCCATAGTAGCTAGATCCTACTGTGATAGATATTTCACACATGGATACACGTTTATTGGATGTGCATTAATGATCGAGGTCCATGACAAATCAATTCCTTATATTTGTAACTATTCCTAGCAAGGTGAGCACATCATCTTCTCTTCTCAAGATATAATAGATCCTTTACCACAAATGTAGCAATGTGATGCATTTATGTATTATTTGTTGTTGGTTGGAGGGTGCATAGGGAAATATCTCAACATGTATGGATTCACATAGTAATATGGTGCGAATGGAAGGCTATGGTCCATGGTATAAGTTAACCTAGAAAAGGAATTCCCAACAATTCAATCCCTAGGGAAACCAACAAACGAGGAAGAAATACCATGACAATTACCAATGGGAGAAATTCTATGCCAAATTCCAGCTCGATAGTTAGAAACATAGCTATAATTAGGAACTAATTTACAATGGATCTAAGTCTCCCAACATCGATTTCACTTTCTCATGGATCAATGGTCTATGGAAATCACAACAACATGGGTAGAGAGACCAACATTTTACTTCTTAATGAGTGGTGTACACATATAAGGTAACCCAACAAGAGGAATTAACCACTATTCAAGTGTACAAACATTTAAGAGTAGCAATATAAATTATCACCATAGAGATAGACCCAATTATTCCAATTAAATGGTAGGTAGAGCTAGTTCTCACAAAAAAACATACACCATGATAGAGACCGTGGTTAGTGTTTTCACACCAGCCTGTGCAAAAGGGCACCTACTAAGTATTATGGAACCCTTAATAGTAGTTTCAAATATAGATAATGTGTGAATGTAAATAACAATAAAAATAAATCTAACTAATTTCTGCAATAAAAATAACAGATAAATAGGAACCCATGAAATGTATTTTGTATTATGTTGCAAACAAGGGTTTACAATAAGAGTTACCTCAGAAGTTGAGTAGATGGGGGCCCTTGTAGCTGTACGGAGAGTAGTGCTCCAACTCTCCAAGGTTCCTTGCTCTTCTCCAAATTCTCTAGTGGTGGCCAAGACTCAACTGAATGTGAACAAAAGCCCAAAGGGTTAGGCTAGAGTTCAATAGGAATTTTGGTAGCATAACGATAGGAAGAGTTGATCATGGATGTGAAATGGGGGACCTCCATCACCTTTTTATAGCAATTTTGGGTGGTGGAGTATTGACCCTATTGGGAAACCAATAGTATTGGCTAGTGGTATTTTGAGTTTTCCCTCTTTTTTTATTTTATTTTGACTATTTCCCTTTTTCTTTTTCTTTTTGGGGGATTTCGACCATTTTTTGTGGGATTTTGACCTTTTTTGAACTATTTTCATTAATTGATGAGGGAAATAATGATTTTTTGCCCATTTGGTTACCAATTTAGGGATTTTTGGGTTTTGGGAGGCCAAAAATGTAGGGAAAAGGGGTAAATGGGTTATGTGACTAGGGGGATGAGCTAGGTGAACAATGTTTGGGTGTTAACAGAGACTAGAAACTAGAATTATGTGGTTGAGGGAAATTAACTACACAATTCAATGTTCAACATGATTCACAACAAAAGAATCAAGATGCTTAATGTCATGACTATACCAATAGATAGTTGCAGATCATGATAGCTATGGAGTAGGCCAAGGACAATTGTGAGTTATAAAAATAACACTAAGGCTCTAATACCACTGAAGGGCCTTTAATAACTTCAAAAATTGAATTAATTTCGTTAATATGAGTCACATATAATACATTGAGATATGTCCTTTGGTTTCATCTTCCAAGAGGTTTCATGACTATTTCTATTTACCTATGACTCTTCATATTACTCCTAAATGAATAACTATAATATTTACAATATACCATAATCCCTTAGAATTAGGTATCTAACATTTTTGTTTTTTTCTTATCTCTCTTTGATTTATTTTTCCCTTTTTGTGTTTTTTTATTTCCTTTTTATCATTTTTTTTCCAACAACACCCGGATTTTAAGCTATGGTTTCAAAAATGTTGTTCTAAGCCCCCCAAAAGGGCAAGGGTGCTACCAGTGGAACCTCTTTTTGATTCATGGGTTGATTTCAAGTTTTTTGTCACAAGGGTATGGGTTTTCATGGACATAGTTTAAAAAATGTTGCAATTGTGACCTTGAAAAAAGTGGGTTGGGGGGGTGCTATTGTTGGTGCCACTTTTCAATTTAGGGTTGATTTTAAGGTTTTCATTAGAAATGATACTGCCTATTAAGGCCAGGATTTCAAATAAGTTGTAATTTTGAACACAACCCTTCTCAACCCAAAGAAAGGGAAGTGATGTTTTTGGGGCCACTTTTCGATTTGGGGATTGATTTTAATGTTTTTGTTGGAAAAATTATGGGGTTTGTAAGGCCATAGTGGAAAATGTTATAATTTTATCCATGAAAAGAAAAGGGTGTTATCAGTAGCACCACTTTTCAATTTAAGGGTTGATTTTGGTGTTTTTGACACATGCATATGGGTTTTTGGAGCTAGAGTTCTCATTTTGAGGTCACGTTTCTCATCAAGTTGGTAACTATGTTTCATCTCTATTCCAACTCTAGCACCAAATTATTTAATGAATGGTGCAACAAAGTTCTCTTCATCTCTATTCAAATTGATAGCTCATAGAATTTCAAGTGATCCACATTAAACACCAGATGGGTTCCAATGCATGGTAGTAGATCCCACTTAAAAATGTTCTCTCCAAACTTCTTACCAATTTTATATGGTCAATTTATGAGTGACTTGAGATTTTTATCCTTCTCCTTGTGTATGTGTGTGTGCACACACACACACACACACATATCTTTAATGAAATTAGATCTCTTTCATGAAGTTAGATCTTTGTATAGTGTTTATCATTCTTATACTTGTGATTCCATTGTATCTTTTCTAAATCTTCATGAACTTGATCATATAATTTCCACATTTGTTCAATCAAACTTAATTTTTACCCATCTATAGCGACTACCTTCACTGTCGGTGCCTTTGAACTGAACCTAATATATCTAATGTATTCTAGGCTAGGAATCATAGGCACAACCCAATGGTAAAGTACTTATATCCATACGCACTACACTAATCTTCAAATGGTATCCAATGTTTTTGGATTTGGGTGATTAAAACCCTTCAATAGTCAAATAATGGTGTGATTTATAACCTCATTTAACGTATGCATCTATGTATGGAAGGCAATACTCCTCTACAATTTGGCATCCATTAATCCCCATAGGGTTTGCCATAAAAACTTAAAACTTTGTTGTTGTGTTCAGAGATGTTTTATCAGATTCACCACTATCCATGAATATGGGTGTCTACTTTGGGGGGTGTTATGAGAAAATCAATCTGTTTTTTTCATGGTTTTCAACATCAAGCGAACAAAAGTTATATTTGTGTTTAGAATTTCACTTTACAGTTAAAACAAAACTTTTAGAGAATTATGTTGGATTTTTATTCATTATTTTTTTAATTTTTTTTATTGAGATTTGATAGGTTAATTTAGCAAATGTTTGAAAGTATGTTCTTATAAAATGAAAGGACTAATAAATAGTCATGTTTTTTGAGTCACATGAACTCATTGTTAAACTTGTGTTTATTAAAAACAAAATATGCTACGACAATCTATACAGAGTATATTACTGCATGACTATAATTTCGTATCCAATGGGTGCATACACTAATTATTATAATTTTTTGAATTGGTTCGATGAAGAAAACTTGTCGAATATCAACTTTTTTTTTTGAGTGGACATTTCTCTCAATTGCCACTAAAACTAAACAATCTAAGAGTACCCTTTTGAAGTAGACACTCCAATGAACTGCCTCATATTTTTTTCAAATTTTTTATTGTGTATTTTTTAAGTTATGGAATTTTCATTTCAATGCATTTTGAAAGCAATGAAACCAAAATAGACACATCTTACTAAAAATAATAATTAAAATGATCAGATCTCAACTAAATACAACAAAATCTATACATACGGAAAGTAGATTCAATGAAGAAACTAATGGTATCAGTTCCGACAGTCACTTTGCAGTATTGTATATTAGTTTTACCTTCTGAAATTAGAGAAACCTGGAAACCTTCCATTTTTTAGTTTTAACAGGTTTTCGATAGAAAAATAGTTCGACCGAAAGTTTTTTTCAATAACTGATCGTTAGATTTAATCGAAAAAAAATTTCAACCATTGAATTAATTAATTTTTCGGCCGAAAAATAGTTTGGTCGAAAAATTATACAATATGAATTTCGCGATGCGATTCTCACCGAATAGACACCCATATTCATGAATTGAAATACTTTAGGCTAAAAATGGTATGTAATTACCCCACTTATTCTTCATTATATTTGACTACAAAGGGATCAATCACACAGAAATTTGAAATTGTTGTCTCCAATCAAAATTGTCATGTGACTTTGGAATGTTTTTTTTTCTAAGCTAGTACCCACAGAGTTTCGAGTTGGTGACATATCACAATGAGTGTCTTGATAATACACACATTCACCGTCTATTTTACACCTCGTGGGTTACTTTGGAATGTCATGATTCATGCAGTAACTAGATTTAGTAATATCCATGGAGAACATATAGTAAGATGGAAATAATTTTTTCTTCTATAAAATAATCACAAAGGTAGTCAACTTGTAGCACCATGGACATTTGAAGAACTCAGTGGATCTATGCAAAGTCTAGACATTGCATATATGCTTCTTTGAAGTTATTGAATCCAAATTATTAGAACCATGCAAGCACCAACAATCTCATTTCTAGTGGTCCTAATAAGAAATATTTCTTCTTATTTTTCATTCCATTACAATAATCTAACACAATGTTGAATCGTTGTAGGTAATATATCCACTTCATATTTCATGCATTTTTTATCTTGTTGCATGTCTAGAGGAATTGGGGATATTTATGATAATAGTACACAACCTTCTCTTTGTTGAGAAAATAATGTTGCCATTAATCCTTAACATTTTTCACTAACACATATTTCTCATAATCCTTAACTAAATAGTTCCAAACAAATTCTTGAATTTCTTGGAGTGATATGTGACATGGCCTCTATGTTGCATCCTACACCTGTGGCATGTTTAGTGGGTGGATTGACTTGGTTAGTGATGATATGTCATTCATGATGCCAAATAATTTAGATCAAAGACTTCTTGATCTACTGGTGATCCCAAGTAGATCACTTACTATTGAATAGATTAGGCACACATCAAAATTGAGATGTTGATGATGAGGAACATGATTAAGGTGTGGTACATATTATTGTGAGTACCTATTAGGTCACACTTATGAATGAACAAGGTTGATCACAATCTAGAGTCAAATCAAGGCATAGATCACCCTATTACATGCCGATATTGCATTTAATTACATGACTTAGAGGCATAATGTGAAGTTATTCAAATAATTTTGCACATTATTGTAGCAAGACATCCAACTTCTTCTTATCACGTGACTTCTATTATTTCATGGGTCTTAATTGTACAAGCACACATGTTTAATCCCCAACGTTTTGGTGTTGATTGGAATGACTAAACTTTTATTCATTTTAGCCTTAGATTGAGCAATCAAATATAATCCTTTGATAAGCATATGAGCTTATGTGGTTGTTACTTATATGATAAGGGTGTTAGATGTTTGACTATGTTGTCAATGAAGGCAACCATATTTAACTAAGGTTTATTGTTTATTGTTTCATTCGTAGGTTGTATCATAGTGCCACACTTATAGATTGCCAAAAATGACACCACACACATTCATAAGTACTACATCAATCTCTACTACTTCAATATAATTTGTTGATATGGTGAGCTTTAATGTGCATCTTGAATTGGAGATTCAAGTGTTTTTTCTTGCTAAGCCAACCCAAGGATCAATAGGGTTCAAGATTTACGATTGTTGGAAAGTTTTTCTTCTTGAATACTTTGACTACTACTTATTATATTAAGTCTTGTTGGCTACTAGTATCAATTACCATAACGATTATATCCTTCTTGATTTGGATCTTTATAAAGAATATTTTTGCACTTTGGGATGCATGATTAGCATAAAAAAATTGCCTTTAGTTTCATATTTAGGTACGAAATTGTTTTACTTTTTTGTCTATGCATGTATAGTTCTTGGAATTATCTAAATGAAACCTACATCAATCCCCTTTTGAGTGTGCTCCAACTTTAGTAATTACAAAATGTAATTGCTTCTTCAGTCTAATTTTGAAGCTAGTATTTTGTTGCACGATCCCACTAATTGGCTTCTTTTATACACCACCTTGGTAGCATTATTATTTCTTGAGTGGAAGTAGCACCAACAACACCTTTTGGTTCAATACAATTTATTTTTTCCCTTTGCTAACTTCACTTTGCAACAAGCATAATCTAGTGTGAATGTTGAATATCTCAATCTCCTTTTTAATTAGGGTGTTTAGTCTACTAATGAAGTTGGAGAGGAACATCCATCACTCTAAGTCAAATGTAATAGTTAAATTCCTATATATATGAATCTTATATTTATTGGTTCAACCTTTATCACAAGAATGACCATCATTGATATTGCTCCTTCTAGTAGTTGACAAGATAATTTGCCCCACATCATGGCTTGAGTGGCATTAAGTGTTTGTCTCCACTAACATAAGTTCTCTTACCAAAGAAAATATTCACTATGCATTCTCAACTTTGTGAAGCATTGAACCTTGTATTTATTTATATATTGCTACACCTTAATAAGAATTGATCTACCTTAGCCAATCATTGAGTCATAGAGCGTTGATTGACTACGATAGAGAGAAATTCCCACTCTAATCTAAAATTTGAAAGACAAACCCAAGATAAATGATGGAAAAGGAAGGGTGTAGCTTAGCTTTGAAATGGAATGATTCACCAATATTTTTTGAGGAATACCCATTTGCAATTCTACAAATACAACTTTGAAAGTTTGTAGTGCTTGAATAATATGGATCATCTATTTGTCCAATTTTCTCATTTTCACATTAAGATTGGAAATTTCTTTCTCAAGAACTTCAATAAAGTCTACAATTTGTGATCTTTGCTTTCTTTATTTGGGGGTGAATATTTACCATGGGTTATGTAATAAATTATTGCGATTACATAAAAATGATGCAATTGTACCTATTTAAATTGAATGGGAGTAGTTCTTACAAAATGTGCAACCACAACACCAATTACAAAGAGTTATTTCTATCTATACGATCTTTTGATAATGGGGAAACTCATAAACTTAGCGAAATCAGACAAGCAGTACATAGACAATGTCCCAAGTACTTAGGCGTAAAAAATCCATTCCAACTTTTTCATTAACATAAAATGTACTTAAAGTTATATGAACAACATGAAACCTACAAGCAACAAAAGAAAAAGTATACCAAAAAATATATAGATTAAAAGAAGTTAGTGTTTCATATTCCACATATTTATACCCTATATATTACAATAATATATATGGACAAGGAAGAGAGAGACAGGGTTATTAGAAGTCAATTTGTCATAATTGTTAAAATTATAAATAAGTTCTTATTAAATTTTCAATTATGTCAATGTACCTCACACTATGCTGCATGGCTCCCACAATGATGTCAACATGCAAGGTTGTGTGACAAGGTATTGGTATAGTCAAACTTTGTCATGACCAATCAAATCACAATACTAGATTATATAACCTGCAATTTTGCATGCTCACATCACAATGTGTGCCCTATACCAATTTTTTTATGCAATTCCACTATTATAAAATAAAAACCAATTCTAGATACCCATACTCATTTGGCTTTCAATTTACTCATAGCAATTTGCCAAACTTAGACATGCTTTCAAATTACTCATAACAATTCCAAATGGTTCAATGGATTTAGAGAGTTTATTAACTTTTTACGTAAGTTTCAATGGCTTTAGAGAATTCATTAACCTTTTAGGTAAGCTTTCTTACTCTTCAGAGACAAATCTTATTATTCTTTACAAACTCCAAAGGGTTTAATGGGTTTGGAGAATTCAAAATTTTTATTAACCTCTTAGGTAAGCTTTCTTACTCTTCGGAGACAAATCTTATTATTCTTTACAAACTCCAAAGGGTTTAATGGGTTTGGAGAATTCAATTTTTTTATTAGGTTAGTTTTTTTAATCTTGGTGAAGTTTCGAAGTCGATGGCAATGTAGTTTCCCCGACAAATCAAGAAGTGAACTTGATTCATAAATTATCAAACTTAAAGATGAGATCCATTGCATGGGTGTATCCATAACCATAACCATTTTGTCCTCAAAATCCAAACATATAAGGCCCACTTTGAAATTATAATAATTTGTGTTTTTAATATTATATTATAACTTTGATATTATCTTTGTATGGCATTTAAAATGATGCAATCTTTTTTAAATATTATACATAACTAACTCTACGACAAAACAAATAGACAAAAAGGTGTTGTCGGTTTGCATCACATGTAATTTGTGTTTTTTTCGTACAAAGAGGAGATATGATACGTATTTTTGTCAAACTTGTTTAATTGCACCACCACTAGCCCTACATAAAAGAGAATTGAAATGATTAATAAGTTTTATTAAACACGTGTACAAATAAGTAGAAAACAAAACATAAGGATAAATTAAAATATACTACTTAAATATTATAAGCTTGTCTTTGTCATAATTGTGTGGGGGAGGCTTAGAAATATCAAACCAACAATCCAAAATAATTTATTTCTAGATCCTCATTCTTTCTCTAAAAATGCCAAATTAAGAGTATATGCATCTCGGTTAAGTATGTAAAGGTGGTCATCTCGGTTAGGAATCCATTTTTTCCTTTTTCGAATAAGAATCCAATGAATACATTATTAAATACGTCTAGTGTCTCGTCACTTATGGACATGGGTAGGATTCCATGTTCATGAACCAGGCTATGAATGTTACAAATTAAGAATATATTGTGTTCTAAGATTAAATAGATAAATGAGGAATTTATATGTAACTAAAATGGTCTTTATTTTCATACTTATATAAAGGAATATTAAAATGAATATTTTTAAATATATGTGTTATGACTTCTAGTGTTATTGTGTTTCTAGAAATGTTGATGAGGCATATTTTCCTTTATTTTCAGATTTTAGTAAAGGATTGTAAATGTTTTCTGTTTGGGCTTTCAGCTTCTTAATGTTCCTATTAATCCCGCTCATCTAAAGATTAAAGGGCATATGAGTGGTATGTGATTTCCTTACTAGTCCTTGTTATCTTGGTGGACATTGCTTACTAGGAGAATGCAACTTTAATGGTTGAAATCAGACCTTGCTTATGAGGAGAATATAACTTTAATGGTTGGAATGATCTACTCAACAATTGCAAGATTTAATTATCATATAAATGCCCCACAAAGTGGGGGTTTGGAACCTAGGAAGGATTTTGTTGATGTTTCAATCTAGCTATCTATGCCACCAATGGGTTATGCTCGCTAAGGGCTAGACATTGAGAAGGTTTTATCATGGAAAGTATAACTCTAATACACTTAGTCCTTGATGGTTCCTACCTCGTAGTGGACTAGAGTCCCCACGATCTAGACAATTTGTCCCCCCCTTCAAAATCTCTAGGTCTTTAGTGGAGCCTATCCACATGAAGGTTGGCCCCCGGATAATTTTGATCCATCATGTATTTCTTTGATATTCTACAACATAGTGGGTCCTAGTCACCTATCAACTACTTGTCTTCTTCTCATTGTTCTCATGTGCCTTTTATCATTGATGGATCCTACCCAATGGGTTGTTGAGGAAATAGAGTTTAGAGGGTAATTTTCTCATCTCATTGAGATCCTGCAACTCTAGGTGGTCCCCATATTTTTGGGAAACAAGAGCATTGAAAGAAATAAAATAAGATAGATCATCCACAAAACCCCTAGATTTTATTGGTAAGTTCCAAGGGATTAACTGTGTTTTTACCTCATGTCTCTTGAGGTCAAGAATCTATGGGATCTCTAGACAATTCTATCTCAAGGAAAATTTAAGGTGATATTGTCATTTAAAAAACCAGTTGTGTGTAAAAAATAAAGAGATACGTCCAGAGAAAACACTAGAGGGAAGCAAATATTAGGATAAAAAAGGAGAAAACATTATTGAGGAAGCCAATTGATTATGGTGATGCATAACAAGGTACTAGTACAATATGTCATTGTACAAATAGATGTAACCGATTCTAATGTTGGAAGGATCCATGCAATCATGGATCAATGATGGAAATCCACTATTGTGTATGAGGTAAACTGGTAACAATGAAATATCAACCAAGGGATCGAGCCTTTAAATCAAGCCACCAAAGCAAAGGTTTTGTGGTCAATAGGGTCATATCCATTAGAAAAAGGGAAAGGACGATTCCTCTAGAAACCAACATGAGGTACGATGAACATTGAGAGATGTAAGGACTTGGACATAATAGAATGGGATGAGGCAATGATGGGTTGGAGTTCTCTTTAATGGAGGATAACTAATAGGTAAGTTGGGAAACAACCATAACCTTAATAGAATAACATAACCATATGTCAATATCGATACAAGAATGTGAGAAATGCAAAGGGTATACTAGGATTGGAGGTGGATTGGAGAGGTGATGCTAGACTAAAGGTATATGCATGAATCAAGGATTAAGCGAAAAACTTGAAAATATCGATAGAGATAGAATCAAGAGCCAACAATCCCCGGAAATGGATAAGATGAGGTATCACAACACTGATGCTCCAAAAAATGGTGACCTTGATAGTGGTAGATCCATTAGAGAAAGGGAAATGATGATTCCATAAAAACCAACACAAGGTGTGATGCACTTTGAGAGATGTAAGGAGTTGGACTTGACATAATAGGATGAGGGCATGATGAGTAGGAATTTCCTTGAATGAAACATAATTGATAGTTGACTTCAGCAATGACTATATGCATTATTATAATTGTTTGGTTATTTCTCAATATGGAGGCTTGGAAGTGAGAAATGAAAAATGTGCATTAAGTATTAGAGAGACTATGCAATACTAAATGTATGAGTGTGATGCAAGGATCGAGCAACAGACTCAAAAGGATGGATAAAGATAGACTCAACGCCCAATGAGCTCTGCAAATGGATATAACGAGGTACCATAGTATTGATGCTCCAAACAATGGTGACACTAAAAATTTCCTAAACTATTAAATAGATGTAGCATGCCGAAACACATGATGATAATGCAAATAATTTAGCTTCCTTCCCCCTTTTGGTCGTTTAGAAGTTTTTAGAAGTTTTGTGTTTTCCATTTCCTTTTTTGGGTATTTTTATCTTTTATAAAGAATAATAGAATGAAATTATGTTACAATTAGCAGACATGCACACCATATGAAACCAAATGGTTCTAAACAACGACTATGGAACATTATAGCATATTGGTGTCAACCAAGGGTGTGCTTGGGGTGGGTCTCCTAAAAAACGGTGGGTGATGGAGTCTTGAATACATATGAAGATTTAGCACATGGAGGGATTGAAACATTGGGTCATCAACACAAGTGTGAGGAAGGGCATCAAACCAAAGTGTGACCACATGGGATTCAATGGAGTGTAGGCCAATAGTTGATAAGAGTGAGACATGGGGATCCATATACAATAAAATACTAATAAATATCAGCATCTTATGGGGATGAAGGACATGTGTTCAAAAAAGAAAATTGTGGTATTGTCCAATGAGGGGAGGAAAACACAACTTAGAGTGGGGAGGTCTCTTGCTGAGATGAGATGGAACCTATGGAAAATTTAAAGGTGTAAGTAAGTCTATATACATCTTAATAGAGGGAAATTTTGAATCCATATTCTAATGTAGTGAATTTTACTTGAAATTTGAAAATGAACCACTGAGAAAGGTGAAAAATGAGAAAAAAAATGGGTTTTGAGAAAACAAACTGCACATGAATTCAAATGAAAATAGATCAAAATCTATGTACAATGGGTATGTGATACTCACTTAGAAAAATAACTTCTACAAGTAAATCCCATTGAGTGGCTTCTTGAGAGGCTCTCCTTCATGATTGGGAATCTCACATGTCCCCTTCTCAAGATGAAATTATATGGCATAGTTTTCATGCCATAGTGATTTGAATTTCCTAGGGCCTAACCTATATTTGGCTTGGTTAAAATAGACAACAAGGTCATCCTCATGAAAGTCTCAAAAGGGTAGACTTGCCAATCGTAGTGGGCGTTGGAACACTTTTTCATGGCTTCATTTGTTTATAAGGTAGCATGATCGTCTTTGTCGGATCATTTTGGTTTTATTAACCATTGTTCCATTTCAATGATGTAATGGATAATTTTTATTACTAAATAAAGATGGGGTATTTCACATTCAAATGGTAAAAATCCATCTATGCCAACAAACATGATGAAAGGGTGTGAACCCCATGGTAGTTTTGATGGAAGTTTGATGTTCCTATAAAGAGGAGAACATCATGTGGTGTTAGTTGGTCTTTGTTTACTATCTATGCTCTGAAGCATGGCCTTGAGTACCTTATTAACAACCTCCACTTGGCCATTACGTTGAGGATAGTAGGGAGTGGCAAACTTGTGTGAGAAACCAAACATTGAATCCATTGCTTGAAATATTTTATTCTCAAAATGTTTGTTGTGGTCAGATGCCAATTTATTTGGAACATCAAAGCAAGTAATAACATGGTTAAAGAAGAAGCAAGTAGCCATGTAAGAATTGCAATCAAAGGTTGTCATTGATTCAACCCATTTATGGAAATATTTGAAAGCAACATAAATATTTGATGATGCATCTCTTTATTTTGTGGATGTAGTCATGAAAAAGGGAAGGCCAAAAATAACCTATGTTGAGGATTTTTTTTGTAGTTGTCGTTATAGTCATGTGAATACCACAAGCACCATTGTGGAAATTGTTGAGAACCTTCTCTACCTCCTCATGAGATAGGCATTGACACACAATGGTGTATAATTTTCATCGATAAAGAATGTTACGAAGAAAGTATAATGAGGACCCTCATGATGAATGTACTAGTGGTCATCATGGGAGAGATGCATACTAAATTTCCACATGTAAAGATAGACCATAATGTTGTCGAGCCATGGGTCATCCAATGATAAAATGAATAGATGCTCATTTGGGAGAGATGGGTTGACCACACCAATTAGCACTTTAGTGATTAAATTAGGGATGGGTAAAGTCTTCCTTCCTTTGAGAGTGGTAAATATGAGGTCAAACTCCTAGAGTATAGCTATGAAATGAAGAAACTTCATGCTGATTATTCATCATCCCAAGATGTACTATGCAGCTTGAACTTATTGCAACTTTGATGTGGTGAAGAAGGATATAAAAGTGGATCTTTCCAACCAAACAAACTACAACCATTGACAAATTATCATCATGATTATAGTTCAACACAGATCCTAACAAGTTTTTACTAACATAATAAATGACATTCTTGCTATCATCATCCCCCTACTATACTAACATGCCAATGATGGTGAAAGTCACAAAACAAATGAAAAGGATATTTAATCCTTTTTAAATTCAAGGGAACTAATAAAGTTTGTTCTGCTGAGAGAATGCTTAAGCATGTGAATTGATCATTGTGCTTGGTCATCCCCGAGAAGAGTGATTTATTGCACAAAAGATACAAAAAAATGAGCTCAAGTGACATAGTTAGGGACAAAGTGTCACAAAATAGTTAGTTTCCTTTGAAGACTTTAATGTTGGGGAAGGTTGTGTGGTGGAGGTAGTTCCAGAAAGGTTGGGATTTTTGAGGGATTGTTTGGAATCCCCTTATTTGAGATAATAAACTAAAGGAGGCATCCAATAGTGACAAAACACAAACTTAAGAGGGTTTAACCAAATTTTACATTGTTGATACTGAAGGAACATGGCACAAATGTCCTCTAAGTGTTGCGATTGTAATTAGATCTAGTTTGTTGATCATTTAGGTAGTCTATAATGATGTAGGCCATGTCATGGAACACATAGGAATGTGACTCTCTGGATCTCGAGTTTCAATGTCATGACATGATAAGTGAAAGTCCTCTATGGTGCGGTAAATGCCATTTTTATTGATCCTATTGATAGATTCAAATATAATTGTATCTTGAGAAACCATCCATGAAAGGAAACAATTCATGGTTGGAACACTCATGGATTAGTTGGTCATTGAAGGGAGTAAGGAAGTTTTCTTTGGGGCAAGATTGACTGTAATATAACAATTCAAGACAAACCCTAATAAGTCCTTTATTTTTGTTGATAGGGACATGATCAGACACCCAATATCTATAGGAAATGGGGTAAATGAAGCCAATCAAATTCAATTTGTTTAATCTTTGGTAACTAGGGATTTTTTTCTTTGGTAACTAGGGATTTTTTTAGGGTTACTAGGTCATTTTGTATCAAATAGGTGGCACATCAAGACATGTGTCAATATGTTTTTCAACTATATGATGGTCCATGCTTCAAATTTGCATGTAGGACCATGCAAAGACATCTAGTGTGGTCACCATTTTTTATGTGTGATTTGATGCAAGGGATGATCAAATGCATGTAATCAATAGGTTGGAGAGGTAGAAATGAAGGAAAAATGTGAGTTGTGTGAGTAAATTAAAGCAAACTAAGTTATTTCCCCAAGCACACAATAAATTGAAATTCAAGAAGAAGAGAGAAGCAAACCCTGAGGTAAGCTTCTCATTTATTACACCTTGATGTAGATGTGAAGAACCTGCAATAATTAATTAATGCAAATACATGAGATATCAGAAATAACAAAACTCATAATCACTTTTATATTGATCACGGGCCACTTCGAGGGGGCAACCTCCTTTGAGCAAGCTCAATACAATTAACTTCACGGTGCCTTCATAGGCCTCAACACACACTTATATACTAAATGTAGGTGCCAATACCATGGGTCAATACTATGTGTCAATACAAACCATGGGCTAAGTCTAGGCGCCAATACTATGAGTTAAAACCAGGGGACATATAATACTATGGGACGACTTACAAAGCATATGCGTCCAATACTATGGGCTAATATAAACTATGGATCAACAAATACTACGGGATGACTTACAAAGCATATGCATCCAACAACAATATACTAACAAAGTAAAGACATGGGTTCTTAACATCCCCTCTCCCTTAGAAAAAGCTTTGTCCTCAAAGCTTTAGATGTGGAAATTGATACAGAATCTGAAGGAGTGGGTCCCCTGTAGCATCCTCAGGTTGCATTCCAGGCCACTGGCGCCTTTTGAGTTTCCAGGAGGATTACATGGAAGGCTATAGACGAAGAAAAACCATATCATCGACGTGAAAAGTGCACGCAGAACGGTGCTGATCGGCTTGTTGTTTCAGTCGAATTCTTGCCATGTGAAGATTGTCCTGCAGAATGAGAAGAAGCCGATCGCGGTTTCGAAGAATTGAGTCAATTGCCTGAACTGGGGAGCTGCTGAAGGTGTATGGAAGAAGAATGGGCAGTGCCTGTCCAGAGACTGCTTCATATGGTGTCCTTTTAGATGTGGTACTATACCACTGGAGCACTTCTAGGAAATCCATAGAAATAGTTGTCCAAATCTGTGTAGGGATGGGCAAGGGTTCGAGCAGTCCCGAAAGGAGGGTCGTTTCACCCTTGTTGACCTGGAGAGTATCACAGTCAACCACCATCCGTTGAATTGTCATTTTCAATCCCTACCAAAAGAAGTTACATTGTTCTTGGTCATATGTTTTGAGGAACCCAGAGTGCCCTGCTGATGAAGAAGCATGGAGTTCATAGAAGAGATAGCCCCGTTGAACAGATTGCAACCAATTTAGAACAAGCATAGAAATAGCTATAAGAGAAACTGGGTCATCAAATGTGCGAGAAGGAGCATCTGCCACCATATTGTCCTTACCCTTATGGTAAGTGGTCGCATAGTCATAACCCATGAGTTGGAGAACCCATTTCAGGTGTGCTAGGGAGGAGACCCGTTGTTCCAGGAAAGTTTCCAGACTCTGGAGATCAGTATTGATGCATAAATAATTCCCCAATAGGGATGGCTTCCACTTCTGTACTGCATGCAAAATAGCCATCATGTCCTGTTGAGATGTAGATGTGGCAAAATGCTTACCGAAAAGGTCTCGTGAAGGCGGAAAGTCCACTGGTGCAACAAAGACACCTGCATATCTATCCAAGGAAGTAGTGGAGATCGTTGGTGGGTGCATCTGAAGGGAATGGAGCTGAGCAATGACACCATGTGAATTCTTCTTAAGGATCTTTTCCAAGCGATGTGAACTGATGATGCAGAGAGACCCTGGTTGTAAGCCCATAAATTTGTGTTGTGTCCCATTGACTGAAAACTGCATCCAAAGTTCATCAAAATCCCATAAGATGGGGCCAAGTGTGCGTAACCATTGAACGCACAAAACTACATCACATCCACCTAAGGACAAGGAAAACATGTCAGAGCGTAGGTTATAATATTCCATAGAGATATGCACATTATGACGCTTCCCCTTGCAAGGTAAGGTGCCCCCATTGGCAACCATGACTTCAAAGTTGGAACAAGGATGGACAAAACAATCAGCCTGTTTGGCGATCTAAGGGTCAATGAAGGTATGAGTGCTGCTAGAATCAATGAGTATTGTAAGAGGAATCTTCTTGAAGTAACCCCTGACCCGCATTATTTGGGGGGTGGTGACGCCGCATAAAGCATTGAGAGATATCTCTAGGTGGTCGTCCTGAGATGGGGGGTCAATAGGCGGCTCATGAATGTCGATTTGATCATCCAATGTATCTGGAGTTTCTTCACCAATTTTAGAGGTAGGTGGAGAATCCATATCCAAGAGATAGAGCTTTTGCTGAACACATTTATGTCCTTGAATGAATTTCTCATCACAATTATAACAAAGCCCTTTTTCTCTGCGTGCCTGCATCTCTGTTTCGGACAAATGCTTGATAGGAGTTGGTTGAGGGGCTGACGGGATGGGAGTTCGTTGAGAACCCATATTTCTGAAGGGAATAGAGGTGGGTTTGGAGCATTGTTGAGCTGCGATCTTGTCCTCTACCTACTTAGCCAACCCTAGGACTTCCATCATTGTGTTAGGATAGAACATTTTGACCTCTGAGCGGATTTCATCCTTGAGACCACTGATAAAACAACTCCTGTAGAATTCATCAAATAGTCCTTCTGTGTGATTGGCTAGTTTCTCAAATTCTGTCTGATACTCTCTCACTGTGCCAGTTTGGTGAAGTTTAGTGAGTGCTCATGTGAAGTCATCAAAAGCACTAGGACCAAATCGTGACAAAAGGAGTTGGCAAAAATCTGTCCAGTTTGGCTTGTGATGAGCTTTGATGTACCAATGGTACCATTGAAGGGCTTCCTGTTCCAAATGAAAGGATGCAAGTGGAACTTTCTGGACATCAAAAGTATGATGCAGACTGAAATATTGTTCTACTCAGTATATCCATCCAGTCGGATCAATACCATTGAAGCGAGGAAAATCAAGCTTCGGCCCATGAAAATTGCTAGAAGAAGAGAACCCGATGGCTGCAAAAGATTCTAGCTGTCGGGTATTGTTCATGGCTGAATGTTGAAGATGGAGCTTGAGAAATTTTTCATCCAGATCTTGGAGTTTGGTTTGGATGGCTACAAGTGCGTCCTCCATGGTTTTTGCTCCTGCGTGGGTGACAACCATAACCAGGAGTTTTTTTTTTTGGGGGGGGGAATGGCTAGAAAAACACCAACAAAAGTTTATTTAGTAAAGAGAAATTTGGATTTGGGGAAAACTCGGATGGTTAATAGGGGTTTGACTAGGTTTTGGACACTTTCTGAGGGATAGGGAAGCAGAAAATGAGGATTTCAGAAGCGGGGTGAATAATTGGGAAAATTTGTCAAAGAGGGACAAAGAAGCAGAATTAGGAAAGGAACACAGTGGCAAAATTTGAAGGTGTTTGGGTAAAAATCGAAGGAGTTATGGCAAACCCTAAAAATAGACAAATGTGGGATTTCTGGTCTTGGGAAGTGGAATTGGGGATAGTGTCTTTAGGAATGAAATATGCAGAATGGGATTGCAGGGGTTTCAGTGAAGTTTCGGGGAAAACAGAGTTGAAATAAGGGAGATATGGCCGAAAAACGGATTTTATTTTATTATTTTTTTTTTTTTAGGAATGGATCTGCAACGGCACGGAAGGTATCGAAAATAGATAGATATGCGGAAGGGATCTTCAACAGATGGATTTGAAGCGATGCCAAATGGATAAAAAGCGACTAGCTCTGAACGGCTTTCAGAATAGATCTAAAACGACTTGAGATGGAACGACTGTCAGAATGGAGTTGAAACGTCTGGATCTAAAATGCCTCGGAATGGATCTGAAACGGCTTGGAAGCGATCGGCAATAGTTCAACTGAAAAATAGATATGGACCCCAGGTATGTGCGGCTTCCTATCGGTTCAAGGGATTCACTTGGCCACCAATGCTGTCTGACGGCTTGCGTATTGGGGCAGTACCCCTCACTCCACGGCTCAGGTAAAACTGATAACCGCTTTGCCACAAACGACAGCTCTTGGTTTACCTCACGGGTGGGAACTAGTCAATCAGGTAGGGGTCGTTTCCCTTTTCGCTGGCAGGTCCTCTTAATGGGCCAGCTACTTCGAGGTTCCTGTGGTACTCCTCACAATGAGTTTTAGGGATTATGCCCAAGTACTTCCCACAGTTAAGCGGATAGGGATTATTCCCAGATCCGAACCTACAACAGATGTGAAATTTTTTTTTGGCCGAAATTTCACCCAGCGAGCCCAAGAAAGTGCTCTGATACTAGATGTGAAGAACCTGCAATAATTAATTAATGTAAATACACGAGATATCAGAAATAACATAACTCATAATCACTTTTATATTGATCACGGGCCACTTCGAGGGGGCAACCTCCTTTGAGCAAGCTCAATACAATTAACTTCACGGTGCCTTCATAGGCCTCAACACACACTTATATACTAAGTCTAGGTACCAATACCATGGGTCAATACTATGTGTCAATACAAACCATGGGCTAAGTCTAGGCGCCAATACTATGAGTCAAAACCAGGGGACATATAATACTATGGGACGACTTACAAAGCATATGCGTCCAATACTATGGGCTAATATAAACTATGGATCAACAAATACTACAGGATGACTTACAAAGCATATGCGTCCAACAACAATATACTAACAAAGTAAAGACATGGGTTCCTAACAGTAGAGCAAGGAGAAGTGCAGTCCAATGGAGAAGCCTCTTGAAAAACTTGCACATAATGGCAATGAATACTAGTAGTACACTTCTCAAACAATAATGAAAATTCAAACGCTTAGTAAATATCCAAATAAGATGCACACAAATCATATTAAACAACTTTTAGGAGGAAATATTAAATCCTTTGTATTGCAATATGCAAGAAAAAAAATACAAAATGAAAAAGTATCACTTGAGAGAATGATGAAAACGACCTCTTAAACAACTTTTAGGAGGAAATATTAAATCCTTTGTATTGCAATATGCAAGAAAAAAAATACAAAATGAAAAAGTATCACTTGAGAGAATGATGAAAACGACCTCTAATCATGCTCTTTAGGGGTTCTTTCCTCTTTAGGATTCTCTCACTAAAATGGAAGTGATTTGAGCATCTTTTCCATTTATACAATGGGCAATATTAGAAGGGAAATTTTCACAACACAACCACCCATTAAGCACAATGAATGGGATTGAAGCAAGTGTTCTTATATTATTTGGTTAATAGCTTGCAACATAATCTTACTCTTGTTTTTCTAGAGAAGGAAATAAAGACAATATTAAAAAATTAACCCATGTGATTGCTTTAATTGACTCAAGTAATATACCATGATTGCTAAAATTGGATTGAACTAGACATTTTAGGACTAGAACTCTACAGGAAGTGATCGTGACATTTAATTGGTAGTGAAATTTGATATGATGTATGTGAAACATGAATTTTATAGGTATCAATAGATTATCTATGCAATTTGCATTTTGTTTTACATAGATTACCCATGAACAATTAAACTTTTATCCATAATTATGTGCTTCGTTGTAGTGATTAATGCTTAATATTTTTAAATTAATTCACTTGAAAATAAACAAAAATAACATAATAACAAATTTCTCAAAATAATTTCATTTCCATAAAAACATTTTAAAAACCAAATTGTTTTTTGAAAATAGAAAACCAACTCTAAATAAAACACGAGAGGAATACATATCCTATGATAAAACTCATCATGCTCTCGTTTCTCCTAGTTACGTGATATGGCTATGGCCATGATTGTCAATGGTTATGTTTAGTTTAAATGTTTTCTAGTAATCTCTTTGTTATTCTCGTAGGTGAAATAAGTATTGTTATTCCTCTAGTTGAAAGGCTTTGCCATAAAATTAATTTATACTTTTTTAATTATGCACACATGAAGCTAAATTCCTTTATGTCTACATAAAACAATTTCGAAAAAACATGAAGCAAGGCATTTGAATGGTTCTCTCTATATCATCATTTTGAATGTTTTGTTAATGTATATGTAATTTTTAATATTGTATTGAAGCTAAGATGAAGATAGTGAGAAGGTTATCTAAGAAGTAAAATTAATCATTTATCTGAGTTGAAAAACAATAGTGTTTAATGTAAGGTTAAGGAGATTAACATAGATTAATGTAAGTTTTCATCCAAAAAAATAATAGCAGAAACAAAGGTTTGTATATTCAAAATTTAAAAAGAAAATTATTTTAAGAGAGAATTCCAAAGTGATAGTATATAATTTGAATTAACAAGAGCCACGAGGTGGCAATGTCCCTACAGTTGCAATAACAACTATTGCTATAAGACATAAGCTATAAAAATATGACACCCTCACCACAAAATTATAATAGGGAAAAAAATATTTTGCCACAAAATTATAATAGGGAAAAAATATTTTGCCACAAAATTACATAGCCATCAAACCTCAAGTTTCCTACAATCAATAAGATGATCAAACTTAAAATTTTTATCATAATTTGATATATTATGTAAATTTTGCTTATGTTAAATCAATATCTTAAACCATAATTTTGTTAAAACATACAATTTGCACTTAATCTATCCCAAAGACACTTTATTTTTGGGATATTTATACCATTTTATATTGGATTGAAATCAAATTAATTTTATATTGTTAGTGTTTTAAATTTTTTATGTGGTTGATGTGATATTTATAATAATAATTTAATTTTTAAAGTATGAGCGTACCAACCATTGAATGATCATAACTAAAGTGTGAATTAGTGTATGAAATTCTTGTAATTTAAAGAATCATCATCAAACTCTACACAAATTTATAAAAATAAACTTAATAATTAAAATATTCATTAACATTGAAGTATTCGCATAATGTAGTAAAGTTATGCTGAGTGAGGAGATGTGGTTTGAGGGGTATTGTTAACCACCTGGTATTGCTAGGTGTTTCACATGAAAATAAACAATGGCCCAAATCTTAAACCCCAAAAAAATAAAAGTGGCGTTGTTAGGTTAGCTTGGCTAGCTCATGCTGCTCTATAACGTCTAAGTATGAACAAAAAGCATCACCATGATAGCATGCATGCTCGCTAAACCTAATTAACTATCCACTAATAAGAGAGCAACAAGTGTTATCATTACCACTAACACACATGTATAGTTGTCAATAATTAATTACAATATTTCAACAAAAGCAAAACCAAGATGAATGATAAACACAAAAAGACAGTCACTAGTGTGACACTATGCAAGAGCAGGAGCTCTTAATTTAAAGAGATGCATATGCACATGAAACTTTAAACATTCAATAAAATATCTTTTCTAAAGTGTTGTGGTTCTAGTATTTAATGAATAGTAACAATTATGCATTTATTTATTCTGGAATTAGAAATTTTGAAATCAAGATAGGGTTTGGATTCAAAGTTGGAGGCTCACCTAATAATTTTCCATGATGAGGAGGGATCAAATTTAAAGAGTAATGTCCCATTTCACTTTGAAGATCTATCAGATATTGAATCCTTCAAAATTGACATGTAAAAATACCAAAAATTCATTATTTTGTTAAAAGTAATGTAATAGTAACAATATTTACAATGTTCATCTCTATAGATTTTAATAAGTAACGTCTATATTAGATTGTTTGTTTCCAAAAAAATATAATATCTATTCTCATAATAATTTAAGTATTTTTTTCTATTCCAAATAATGTTAATGAAAATAAAACTTTTTCTTTTTCTTTTATCTTTTTAACTCTGCCAAAATCACTTGATATTGAAAAAATATCAAATATCATAACAAAATACAAAATACGGCTACCATAGCATAATATGATATATAAATTGTTATACAACTACCATAGCAAATATGGTATATAAAATTTATACACATGATATAATGGAATCCATCCTCGTTATTTAGGAAGTTATTGTTTTTTTTTAATGAGGTGTTTAAAAGGCCCGTAGATCCATGTAGCAATGTTGGCCAAATCACATCTCAGGGTAGACACGCAATAGGCTAAATGCATACAAATGGGCGTAGTAGGTAAGCAGTGATTGGGCATATGCGAACAATGCATTAGCGCTCAGGTTGGGCACATAAAACATTGCAAATGACAAGGGAGATGCACAAAGGCCATATATGCATCTCACAGGAAAGACTCCAACCTTGAGTAGAAACCAACGCGACCTATTGACTACACGCATGATAGATGTTAGCCAATAGATGACGCCATGCCATGCTTTTGGGCGAATGAAATGTTAGAAAAATTATGATTCTTTACATGCGGAATAAACTTTTAAAGAATCGAAAAGAATTAATAATGCATGCCGTCAGGATCATACCTCCAGCCATTGATGCTGCTCACACTCTGATTTGATACTTTGTTTAAGGAAACCATTCCGTATGGCACTTCCAAACTCTGCTTACTCTGGATTGATGGTGTAAAAACTGAAGGAGATTGAGTTAGCGAGTTTGGGGACCAAACAGAAGTCTTTATAGCCCAGCTTCCATCAAGCTTCTATTGGCTATGTGTCAATTGTTCCACAGATCAAGGTAGAGAACCATTGAGGGAGTTATGGACCATTCCCGGAGCTCTTAACGAGAAATCAGTTATTTCCTTAATTATTAGGAAATCATTGAGGAGCTGTTAATAGTCGTTAAGAGAGCTTACATTCTCCCACTTGATCCATACTTCCAAACTTAATGTCTCATCTTAAAACCCATTGATAATCTATATTAAAAATAGATACATGAATCATGGCGATAAGTCCTCTTAAGACGAGTATTATCTTCCATGTATTTATTCTTAATAGAATTTATGTGGCAACAATTTCTTAATGAATAAACCTTATGTTTATTCTTGGTCCTATACAGATGAATTCTCTCAATTAAATTAAGGTGTACATAAGTATGAGAAAAACATCACAATAATAACATTGTCCATATAATGAGAAACTACATAATGGAATCAAGTCCCATATTCAATACATGATCCTTGAATTTAAACGGTGGCATGCCCTTAGTTAAAGGATCAACGATCATCAACTTAGTGCTGACGTGCTCAATGACCACTTTCTTTTCTTTAACACGTTCCCTTATAGCTAAATACTTAATGTCGATATGTTTATTTCGACTCCCACTTTTGTTGTTTTTAGCCATAAAAACAGCTGCTGAATTGTCGCAATACATTCTTAATGGCTTAGAAATAGAATCCATAATTCTAAGCCCAGAAATGAAACTCTTAAGCCATACACCATGTAAAGTAGCCTCAAAACAGGAGATGAGCAAAACAACAAATGCAATGTCAGGTCTTGTGCAGATCTGAGCATACATTAGGCTTCCGACAGCAGAAGCATATGGAATGTTCTTCATTTGTTCCCTTTCAAAGTCGTTCTTCGGGCATTGGTTCAAATTGAACCTATCACCCTTCACAATGAGAGCTATACTTGGTGAACAATCCTTCATCCGAAATCTCTCTAAAATTTTATTAATATGGGTTTCTTGAGACAGACCCAAGATGCCTCGAAATCTATCTCTATGGATCTTAATGCCAATGACATAAGATGCTTCACCCATGTCCTTCATATCGAAATTTTTAGAGAGAAATGTTTCACCTCATGCAGCAAACCCTTATCATTGGTTGCCAGCAAAATGTCATCCACATATAAAACAAGAAAACAAATTTTACTCCCACTAACTTTCAAGTATATACATTGATCCATAATGTTTACTACAAAACCGAAAGAAGAAATTACATTATGGAATTTCAAATACCATTGGCGGGATGCTTGTTTTTAATTGAGGCCTTAAAAATAAAATTTCATGCTTTACCAATGTAAATACATGCTTAAAATTGAATCTAATGACATAAAAATTGCCCGTGGGCTAAATTTTCAATTCAAGCAGATTCAATGATTCTTTATGATAGAATTGAACTTCATGACAAAACTATTAATTCATAATTCCTGTGGGTAAGTTATGAATAATTTAATATTTTTTCCTAATTAATTATATAAATATAATAAAAATTCCTGTGGGATAAAATTTATTACATTTAGTATAATTAATAACAATTAATGTCTAAATATTCTTTATGTGATCCTAATTAATCATAATATATAACATTATTTAATTAGAGATGCTGTGGCTATTCTCTAATCAATAAAAATTATATGGATCACTAGACATTACTAAAATTAACTTGATACTAATCATGCAAATGAAATATATATTCAAGTTGATTAGGAAAAAATCCTAATAGCACCCTATTATAAAACTTTATCTAACATCATGAACTATTAGAAAAATAGCTAACTGTAAAAATCTCGACGGAGATCCAAAGAACTGTTTCTTGATTTCAATTCTTTTATACATGTGCATAAAACTCAGATAGAAAAGGTATCATATTGTAATTACTGTATAAGAAAAAATCACTGTGGCAGCAGGCAGACAAATAAAGGCAGCAACCCTCCTTTTAAACAGACCACCACAGAGGTTAGCATATAGATCAAGTCTCAATAATATAGATCTGGTTAGAGGCAAGTCTCAGCAATACAGATCTGATCACAGTCAGGTCTAGAAGCTCACGATCTCCACAATTGTGCACATAGTAGGCTATAACAAACCCTAGGGCCTCACGGCCTCCACAAGTAATCAACTAGCAGGCAGATCGTGGACCAGAATAGAGCTCACAGCTTCCCAACAAACAGGGATGTAGCAGATCAGACTTCTTCAACAGCTCAACGGGCAGATCAGAATTAGATCAGGCCTCTCAACAACAGATCAGACGTGAATCAGACCTCAATCAGGCAGGCAAAAGGCAGATCAGATCTCTCAACAGCAGAATGAATTCCAATCAGGACTACAATAGGCAGATCGGACTCCAGGCAAGCAGATAGGACTTTAGTTAGACCTGAGCAAGCAGATTGAAACTCAAGCAAGAGCTCAGACAAGCAGATCATCCCACAAGGCAGCGACAGTCACAACAAGGAGGACGACAACCCTAACAGGCAGTGACCCTCTCCTAACAGGTAGCAGAACCTTCCTGGCAGCAACGTCACCCTCAATCAAAATAGTGGCCCTCTCTCAAACAGCAGTGGCACCCTCTCAAGCAGTGGCGGCACCCCCAGGCAGCCTCTAAACATGCAACGGCACCTCTAAACAAGGTTCAGTCAAGCAGTGGCAGCCCTAATAGGCTTCACAATAGAAGTGGCATTCTTTCTAAAAGCAGTGGAACCCTCGCAGCACTCACAGTCAAGATAAACCAATGGGACGCAACTCTAAAAAGCATGACTCAGCCATATCAAATATAGAGAGGCAGAAAAATAAACAATAAAATGTATGAGCAAAACCCCAATGGACGTACAGCAGTCCAAACATCAAGGAAGAGATAAAATTACGCTCTGATACCAACTGTTAGAAAAATTACGATTCTTTACATGCGGAATAAACTTTTAGAGAATCGAAAAGAATTAATAATGCATGCCGTCAGGATCATACCTCCAGCCATTGATGCTGCTCACACTCTGATTTGATACTTTGTTTAAGGCAACCATTCCGTATGGCACTTCCAAACTCTGCTTACTCTGGATTGATGGTGTAAAATCTGAAGGAGATTGAGTTAAAGAGTTTGGGGACCAAACAGAAGACTTTATAGCCTAGCTTCCATCAAGCTTCTATTGGCTATGTGTCAATTGTTCCACAGATCAAGGTAGAGAATCATTGACGGAGTTATGGACCATTCCCGGAGCTCTTAACGAGAAATCAATTATTTCCTTAATTATTAGGAAATCATTGAGGAGCTGTTAATAGTCGTTAAGAGAGCTTACATGAAATCCATGAGCCGACGAGAGAAAACACGGAATTTGCAACCCGACACCACCACGTCCACCAGAGTGGATATTATGATTGTATGATTTTTACAAAAATCCTGGAAAGAAGGTGTTGACATTCTGGAAAAATATGAACGTAATCTGGAACTGAATACTGCACTCTCAAAAGAGTCTGAATAGTCTTTTTAAAGTTCCTCGATTCTTCAGGGGCCTCAAATGGATATGCTTCTACTAACATAGCATAGAGTGTGACTCCACATGACCCAACATATGCAATCTTCCCATCATATTCTTTCTTTGATAACACTTCAGGAGCAATGTATGCAAGGGTTCTTACAGTTGATTTTGGCTGGGAATGAAGTACATAGGACTGGGACAGGACTTCCATCCAAAAGTGTATTCTCCAACTTAATATCGCGGTGACAAACTTGCATGTAATGGCAATACTTCGCCCATGATATGAGCTGCTGGAAGGAAAAACGAGCCTCATCCTCGCTAAAGCCGCCGACATTACAAATGTGCTCAAATAGCTCTCCTCCAGATGCATACTCCATAACAATTGCCAAGTGAGCGTAATTTCTCATAGTCCGGTTACGATGAATTATGAACTTTCTGTTTTTCTGTTTGTTTCAATTGGTTTATTCTATCGCCTTGAAATTTGAAACTTCATATTGAAGTAGAGATATCATGGTTTCGATTGACATACAATCACTTTAAATAAAGTATTCAGAATGTAAAAGTTTCAATGTGCAATAGTCACGTCTTCACTCCAAATTATTGACAGTGTGAAAATTTTCAAATTTTAAAGCTCTTTGTGTTGAATTTTTCATAATATTATTATGAAAAGGGAAAATGTATGTTAAAAAAAATTTCAGTTGTTGGAATATGATGATATAAAAATTACGATGATGTGAAAAGTTCAAATGTTCATAAAACCATTTTTTAATGATTTTGGAAGATTTAGGCTCCATGGGAACTCGTTGATGCCTAAAAAGTTTAGCTTACACATCAAAAGTGTTAAAAAAAATGATCATTTACTACATATTAACAATGCATCCACCCAAAAAACATTAGGAATAGATACGCAGGTAAAGATGATTCGATATATATGAGCAGACATGCAACAATGTATATATATACACATACTAAGATTAACGCTATACAAACCGGTACATAATATTTTCCATTAGAATTTAGATGAACCACCTGGTCTGAGATGGAAGAACTGTATCAAGGCCCGGGTACCAAATATCAAGGCCAACACCAGCAAGCAACCGCCAATGAACATTGAGATAAATGATTTTTAAAAAATATATTTAATATCAAAAATTATAACTTTGTTATAAACTTAAGAAAACATTGATATTTCTGCTCTGTACTCTATTATTAATAAGACTCACCGAAAAATATATAGTCCCCTGCGGGGACATAACAGTAACACAATATTGAAGGAGAAAAACATGAATGCCAAGTTTAATGCATAAGTTTTGAGAAATATCTGATTTCCAAGTTCAATGCATAATTTTTTTATAAATGGTAAACCTATGTGATGATGCAATACAAATAGTACAAATATTTTTAAGGGGAAGTATACATATTAATCTTTGAAATTTCTAAATCCATTTTATAATTTTTTTTTATAAATGGTAAACATATATCAAGATGCAATAATATTTTTAAGGTGAAGTATACATATTTGGAAGTTGAATGCATATAATCTGAAGGAAGTACACAAAAATTGAAGAGAATATGGAATTTGAAGACATAATGCACACAATTTGTGAATAATGCACATATTTTAAAGAGATAATATAGTAATGCATAAAATTTGAATATACAATACAAAAAATTAGAAGTAAACAAACTTAAATTGAAGAGGTAATGCATATAATTCAAGGAGAATGCACACATTTAAAAAGATGATGCTCCAAACTTGTTTGAATTAAACTTTAAAATTTCAAGAATTAAGAAATAAAATATTATAAACAAAAAATTAATTTCCAAAACATATATTAGTGAGCTCAAAACTCTAAGCCCTTCACCTTTGACTATGTTGTCGGCTCTAAACTCTAAACCTTTGACCTTTGACTATGTTGTCGGCTCTAAACTCTAAACATTTGACCTTTGAAGTGAAGTTTATTAAACGTACTTATAAATAATTACAAGTAATAAAATACATTGTATAAATTCCAAGCATATATCATCCATGTAATAATAATAATATTTATGTTTTTAATGCGTATTTTATAATTGCGATAAATTTTTCATTAAGCTTATTAGGGGGAATTCATGAAACGTTTGGTGCATTGTGAGACTATTATACATAACCAAGTGTCCTAGAAGCTTAAAGGCAAAACAACACCGACATAAGGCCTAGTGTCTTTGCATTGTAAGTAATTTGGCAAATATTCTAAATGTCCTTTTCGGGGACAAGGAGCATATGTGATATGTATTGGTGAAACTTGTTGAATTGCACCCATAGTAACCCTCATAAAAGAGATTTGGAATTAATAGTGGATGTCTCTTAAACACGTGTTCATTGTTTTGTAAAACAAAACTCCACTCCAAATCACAACTTTATGATCATGGTATTAACTTAATTTTTTTTCTATATCCAAAAAAAACATTTTTAATAATAGAAAAAGACGTGTCTCCATTGCAATACATTGGGAGAGAAGTGAGACGACTTTTCAATACCTATTATCCTTTCATCGATACAAAAAAATCATCTATCTAAGAGTTCTGTCCACAAAATACATAAAACTAGTAACACAAAGAGTGTCAATACATCTTACAAAAACTGTTCAAAAGCACCAACAATGTCATTCAACATATTTCCAAAATGTTCTTTCTAACTAGGAATGCTCCTCTAAATTCCTTGACTAGAATAATACCATCCATATCACCTAGTGCCGGCTTTGAGATATCGTTAACATCCTTGTTATAACATCGAAAAATGTGAGTAAAAGAGATTTCAGAAAATGCCATAATCAAAGATCGCGACCTCTGCATCCAGTGATATAGTAATATAGGTATCAAACACACTTTGCTCGAACCCCAATCAATAATACATTGAGAGTCCCCAAAAATGTGAATAGTATCAATGTTCGCCTTCCTAGCAAACCATAGAAGCCCCCAAACAACTAGAAGCTCATCCCTAGAATTAGTACCTCTCCCCGCTTTGAGCAGCAAATGATAAAAATGATTCGAGGAAAGTTTTAAGACCATGCCTGCACCACATACTCCCCCTCTGTGCAGTTCCATCAAAATAACCAATAGGGAGGGGATGCTCCGTTTCATCAAAGGATATAGATCTGTTCATATTTTTATTTGGAGGACCATTTTCAGAAAGGGACCATGCACAGATATGAGCATATACTAAATCAAAATTAGGCCTTCAATCCCTAAATATCACCCCATTTCTTTCTCGCCAAACTTCCCAGATAGAAAAAAAGGCAATATTAATGTTCACCTGCAGAATATTAAAACATACTGCCATATTTTTAATGAAGTAAGTCCTGTCCCAACTAGGAAACCTTGGGTTAGACATCCTAAATGCTTTCCAAATCCCTTGAAAAAATGAGCATCTCCCAAAGAGATGGCTATAATGTCCTCAAGTTGCTTATGACACAACTAGCAAATACCTGGCCCTTAAAACCCCTTTTCTGAAGGTTCTTCCAAGTTTAAAAAAAAAATTATGTAAGCATAACCAAATAAAGCAGCTAATTTTGAGTGGCACCTTATCATTCCACGGTCTCCTCATCCACCTGTTACCAGCTTTACCCTGCACATCTTCGAACAAGTTGTTATATGCCATCCTAGATGTAACAGTTCCCACCAATGGATTCATTTCCCATACCAATTGATCAGACATATCTATAATATAAATGCCAACTGAGATAAGCTTGTGAACATACACATCCCTTTCATCATCAAGTGGAATAAATAGTGCCAGATCATTGGAGGAAAACCACCGAATCGTGGTTTCATCTAGCCTGACTTTACCGCCTATTTCAATACAAAAATGCCTCTGCCCTGTAGCTCTCTGATGAGATCCTAAGATAGCTTGTAACCTTCATCAAGGCCCAAAATCATATTGATTCCCACAAAAGTTTGAATACCTCGACCCACCACCCAATAAAGAGAAATATTTATGATAGGTAACGCCTTAAGGATTCTTCTCTAGACTTCTAATATCTTGGATGTAGTATTGCACCTCAACCTGAACCAATGACATGGAGTTAGTCCATTCAAATATTTGGATTTAATAATATTACCCCAAAGTCCCTCATCGAACAGACTATGCCAGCGGCTCTTTGCGCAAAGTGCCTGGTTGAACGACTTCAAACATTTGAACCCCCATCCCCCCATCTGTAAGGGCATATATATATGCTCCCAAGTGGTGAGATGAATCTTCATGGCACCAACACGGCCTCCCCACAAGAAATGAAACATTTTGCGTCGAATAGTCTTAATCACCACCGTGGGAGCAACAGATAGTGAGAACCAATAAACCAGAACACTTTGTAGAACCGTTTTAACCAAGATAAGCCTCCCCCCATGTTAGCCACCTATAATACCATGAATTGATTCTTCTGGTAATATTTTGTATAAGCCAATTCCAATCGGCTACATGATAGAAATTGGGTTTTATAATGTAAGCAAGGTATTTAATACCCACCTAAATGTCCTTCATTTGATAAGGAAATAGATCAGCAATAAAGTTTTTAGTATTTGTCTCATCGCACCTGCAAAAAAAAAAGATTTGGTAGGGTTTATAAGTATCCCCAATGCATCACAGAAGATATTGAGAATCATATGATATTGCAGCCATTCCACTCTTGTCCCGGCTCCAAAAAGAAGGATATCGTCAACAAATAAGAGGTGTGAAATCGATCGATTCCTCGCCACATTTATTCCAGCGATAAGCCTTTAAGACTTGGCCTTGTTTATCAGTAAACTAAGACCCTCGATGGCCAGAATGAAAAGATGAGGTGACACCAGACATCCTTTTCTCGGACCACGAGTCCCTTGAAAAAAGGAGGTAGCTGACCCATTCATCAGCACCGCGAAGTTGGAAGTCGAGATACACACCATCATCCAATTGACCAATTCCACCGAAAGTCCAATCTAAATGAGAATGAAGCACAATAAGACCAATCCACTATGTCGTATGATTTTTGAAGATCTCGTTGAAGTATAAAAGCATTCAATCTTTTCATCTTAATAGAATTAAGTCCTTCTTTAGCCACACCTACATCATCCATAACCTGATGGTTTGGAAAGAATCCAAACCATCAACAATGATTTTCGTGATAGTTTTATACATGAGGTTTCTTTCAGCAATGATTTCCGTGATAGTTTTATACATGAGGTTGCACAAAGAGAT
Organism: Larix kaempferi; assembly: GCA_027924585.1. Taxonomy (NCBI): domain Eukaryota; kingdom Viridiplantae; phylum Streptophyta; class Pinopsida; order Pinales; family Pinaceae; genus Larix; species Larix kaempferi. Next base: position 9,008,198 of record BSBM01000019.1, read on the forward strand.
AGGATGATAATTGTCAAAGTCTATTGTTCTATCCACTTTCAGAATAAGTGTGATGTAGGTGGTATTTATACAGTTGGGTATCTACTCTTTTTTTTGTGACTCCTCAATGGCATACGTAAGCTCCTCACCTAGTAAATAAAAAAAATGGAGATAAAACTCCACCATCCACCCATCGGGACCAGGGATTTTGTCTTTTGAAAACAGCTTGAGGGTTCTATGAACTTCATATAAAGTGATAGGTTTTTCCAGTTCCCTACAATCCTCCTCATTAAAGAAACGGGAGAAATTTTGAATAGTCAATAATTGATTTTGCAAATTATTGGACTTGCTGCTAGTATAACTACCTTTAAAATGATCGATAGCAGCACGTTTTAGATAAGGACTGTCGTATACAGTCCTATCAGCATCCACTTTTATATCCTAGATGGCATTCATCAATTGCCTTTGGTTAGCAAACCTGTGAAAAAATTTAGTGTTTTTGTCCCCTACTTCCAACCAAATCGCCATGCTCTTTTGTCTCCATTCCTCTTCAATATGTGCACGAATCTTATCCTTCATATTCATCAGTCTAATAAGATGGTTTCTAGGTTCCATAGAGAAGAATGATTCATCCATACCATTCGAAATGTCCTTGGATTTCCTGCTCAATGTCAAGCAATAACTGTTGATTTTCAGCATTTTTATCTTTTACCTAGTCAATAATCGTTTCTTTTAATAGGGAAAATTTACGAGGTAACCCCAATATAGGAGGCATCTGGACCTTCTGCACCAAATCCAACCATTTCATCTCGACCCGTTCGCAGAAAGAAGTATCCGCAAGTAAGCGAGGATTGAACTTTTAAGGATATACTTTGTAATGATTTTCAAAATCCAATTGTAGTATGACTGCCTTATGGTCTGAAATACCCACCGAATAAGACCAGGTGCTGTACTTATCGATGGCTCCACAGAGGTCCTCAGTCTTAAAAAAGCGATCGAGCCATTTTTCAATTTCTGCCTTCCCGCACCTTCCATTCGACCAGGTTGGATATAAAACATGTGGCACAATATCCACCAAATTGGAAGATTCAAACAAAGAGGTGAAAAAATTAGCTAAAGGATCCAGTATATTCCCCGATCCCCAAGTTTCATCCGGGTTCATAGTAAAATTTAGGTCCCCTGCCAGAATGAGTGCCAGATCCTTTAATAGCCCAGATGCATAAATCCATTCCCAATAATATCTACGGTGTCGATAGGGGCCATAAATGTTTAGAACCTTGATTGTTTGCTGGAACCCCTTAAACTTTCCCTCAACTAAAATACTTGCACATGTATGATAATATTTAAGATCATCTGACAGAGGATCCCACGCCACCAGGGTACCTCCAGAATGACCCACTGCATCCAAAGCATATACATGCCACTAGGATTTAATTTTTAAAAAGTAGTTACAGGCATCCAAAGAACTTGTCATCGTCTCCTGAATGAGTATCAACGCAGGCTGAAAAAAATCAAGAAATATTTTAAGGGAAGTACGCTTTGGGCCACTACCAAGCCCTCTCAAATTAAATGAGACAATATTCATTGGATAATCGAGCCATGGGCTATATCTTCTCTAAGAGCCTAAGGTTTAAGCATACCATCAGTTGGAGAAACCCTCTTACGACCTTTGTCAAAGAGTGAGGTTACAGGTGGATTAAGGTTACTTTTGTTATAAGGGTTTGGATCTTCCCCCACTTGAAGTTTACTAGAGCCCTTCCTTTTTTTTTCTTTTGGGATAGTTACATTCCCATGAAATATAGAAGATATAGGAAAAATATTGGAGTTTTCCTTCGGAGAAGAGGAATAGGTATTCATAGAATGAGAGCACCACCCACAGGTGTCGAAGATGGGGCATTCATGTAGGATAGGGGAGAAGGGGAAAGAACAATACCTAAACTATTCCGGAAGTTCTCATTCGAAGTATGGGGATTAATCCAATCCAAAAGGGAGATGGTTCAAAAGTTCGTATGGTCGACATCAGGAAAAAAGGGCTTCAGAAAAGGAACCACTCCCTCTCACGTATCAATGGGAACCAAAACCCCTAAATCAAGTTTAGTTTAGGCTCCGTGGACAACCCATCAAAAGGTTCACAAACTAGACTATGCGAGTCCCCAAGACCCTAGGAGGATGGATCACACCCAGAACCCATCCCAATAACATAATTTAAGTCCAAACAGGAAGGAAGGGATTTTTTAATATCTTCCAAAGGTAAGAATTTAAGTAAAATCAGGAGGGTTTGAGTAAACTTACCTAAGAAAATGGATGCCAAAGAGTGGTCCAAAGGAATAGGTACCCATTGATCCTATTCTGAATCGCATATACATTCCCCCACACCACCAACACTTCCCTAGTTTTCCACAGTAATTCTGCACTGAGCTATTGAATTCCCCACCTTTCGACAAAGGTGACATCTAAAAGGAATCCTCCAATAATCCAGGCGTTGAATAAATGTGTCATCTTCCCATACCACCTCCAACTCCCCTAACGATCCTTCTGAGTTATCGAATTCAACAAGCATTCGAGGAGAGTGTCTCTCAAATCCCATCAGTTTCTCCTCCTCCATCAATATGAACTACCCAATGGAATTTTCCACGACCATGAAACCATTAATGTTCAAGCACTGTAGAAGGAACCCAAGGAGTATAGTCCATAATTGACGCTTTGTAAGTTTCTCAGTTTGTGGATCAACACTGTTTTACGAGCAAACCAACACTGATGAGCCCTTACCATAAACCTAGAAACGTTCTTCAATTTTCCTTCTTTTCTCTTTCGATAGAAATTGAAACATAATCCATCCATTATCCAACATTAAGACCCTAGGGATGTTGGAGATATAGGGCTTCCACCTCTGCTGAATCCATGTTAGGATCTCCGACTGCTTTAAATGCATATACTCAAACTTACCCACCAACTCTCTCTAGCTCAGCGCCGGCACAAGGTCCATGGTTACATCCTTCCCAACACACACAGTGGCCTACCCCTTTTCTCCCTCTCAAACTTCAGTTTCAACGTACTTTGCTTGGTTTCCACTCCCTGAGAGTATTCCTTTCCCTTCGTAGATAAATGTTGTGTGTGTCCCCTCCCCGAGGACTCTGTAACGCCTAAAACATGTGAAGCCCTAGGAACCGAAGCGGGATAGGGTTCGTAAGAAATTTTCTCTCGGGTTTTTGAATACGCCAGTTAAGGTGTCACCAACCTGTGAAACCGGATAGACACTCGTTCCTCTATCCTCCTAAATAGGAGAAGTGACAGACGACACATTCTTCGAACAACCGCCCGTCGCCTGTCTACTATACCGGTTTCCGTCATTGTCCGCTAGACAGTGATGCTCATCCATATAAAGAGAATAATACCGCCACTCAAAACCCTAAAAATTCAACAAGGCCTAAAATAATACAGCCAGACCCTAGAGACTGTCACCGAAGAAAAACAAGGTAATAAAAAAACATATATTCCCACTTATTTTAACCTGGTTGGTACTAGGTTCAACACAGGATGTTGAACGGACTCTAGTACCCTTGTTTTATCCCGTGACAGTACTAGGTTTAGGATGGAAAACACCATGGGTAAACACCTTTCTTGCAACTACTCCCATTACCACCCACATCGCCATCACCTCCTTCCCCACCTGCATCTTCTAGGGTTTTCCTCATTCACGAATCAACATTACCCACAAAAGTAGATTTGTAAATGGTTTCTATATGACATAATACTTAAAATACCCCCTCTTCTGGATCATAATTTAATGATAATATTAACATAATACTTAAATCTAAGCCTTTCTTCATCTGGAAGCATTTAAAATTTTTGGTCTAATATTGTCATTTTTTAACATTTTTTTATTCCTTTTATAATCTTTTATATAGATTTTTAATGTGTTTTTATTTAATGGGTTATTTTCTTTTTCTATATATTACTTTTAAAAACAATTTCTTGTACTTTCCTATACTTCCTTTATCTTGAATAAAAATTAAACTAACTTATAACTAATTTTTTTTATTTTAAAGATGAAAATAAAATGAATATTGATTACAATTAAATACTTAAAAGAACAAAATCTTAAAAAAAACAAACAAAAAACAATTAACTCTAAACTATCTACACATAAGATGTATAACAATATATAAGCATTGTAGTAATAGGGAAAATAAAACAAAAAATATGTTTTTGAAGTAAAGAAAGAAAGTGCAATATTTACGTATTGGAAAAGTAAAGATATTTTTCGAAAATGTAATTTTAATAATGACACTGTTAAAAATCATAGTCTAACAAGTCATACAATTTGCTCCATTCTTAAAAATGGAATGTTTATGAAATCACACAATATTAAAAATAATAAAATCATAATAATATAAGTCTGTGTAGGTGAGTAATTTGTTTGAAGGATTTTATACCCAGTTTGCTTGAAAGGGATCTATAGTTATGATTATGTTAGGCTTAAAAATATAGCTCAAACGTAATCCATGAAAACAAATCAATGAATATACCTTCAAAAGATGGTAGAACTCAATTTTACCCCGATGCTAGGTCCCTATAGTAAACCATCCAATAATCGTAGGTTATTGTTATAATAGTGAGAATTTAAACGAACAATAATGTTCAATTGTTGAAGAACATAAAAACACCTACTCTTTCTCCCTTTTTAAGGTATCCTTCTCTCTTTGTCATAGAGGGATAAATTGACAAGTGAAGGGTCATGTCTACCTCCTAAATTTCCTCCCATAAATAATTTCTAAAGGACTTAATTCATCCTTTCAGTGGTTTTCTTAGAGGTAGAAAATGGTAGCCTTTAAATTGCAAAAATGATTTTAAGATCAATTTTCACATTGTCCTTATAGATGATGTGTTTTAGCAACTTTCCTTTAGTGGCATCAAATACATATTTGTTAGGATTTAAGGATGTTCTGGGTTTTCTACATATAGGAAATATTTGTCTCAAATGGTCAAAAGGATCTCCATGCTTTCTAGAATGGATCATTAAATTGTCAAGAAAATTCTAATTAATATTACCTATCAAGTCATTAAAGGAAATGTGCATGGCACGTTGAAAGTTAGCACCTACATTAATTAACCTAATATGCACTCTGTGATAGGGGAAGGTGCGCTACTTTATTGTACGGGTGTCTTTATCGAACAGTCTTTTGAGTGGACTTGAATTTGATTATATCTAGAATATCCATTAAGGACATATATCATCTCATAACAAGAGCTTGCTGCAAAATAAAAACCATGTAAGGAAAAGGAAAATTATTTCAACAATTGCATGGTTCAAAACTCTAGAGTATAGAAAAATTCAAATGGCTTCATTTTTTTTGAACCAAAACTAGATCAATGCCCAAATTTGAGTATCATAAGAAAAAAATGACATTGGATTCGAGCATTTTTCCCAATTCCATTCTTATAACAACATCTAGCGCAAGATTAATAGGGATTTGTCTTTACCTTACTAGCTTAATGCCCTTCTCAAGGGCTATGGTGTTTTGGATAATATTAGGGTTGTACCCATCCAAATCTTTGTAAGACCACACAAATATCTCAAAATTGTCTGAAAAGGGCTAGGAACTTGGCCTCCTTTTATTTAGTGCATTGGGATCCTACATACAATATTTAAATGGTATCATATTTTGAGCATATAATAATAGAGATAATACCTCAAACTTTGTGCTTGGAATATTCATTGCTTTGTCTAGGATTCTTTGGGAAATTGGTGGTTGAAAACATATTTTCTAAAGGAATTAGGTTCTTGGGATAAAGATTATGTTTTGGAATTATTTACGTTGGAAGAATCATATATTTCATCCTCTTGATATGTTAAAGAAAACAAATGCTCTCATAATTATAAAATATCTACAAAGATTCATCATTATTAGGCACATGAGGAGAATAAAGGGAGACTACATAATAATAATGTTTGTTCTTACAACATTGTTTACTAGAGCTAGAAGCATAGACAATCAACTTATGATCTACATAATTTAATTATTTTTTAATATATGTCAAACTAAAAGAGAGAAATTGACCCATTAACTAATTTGTTATCTAAACATACTACTTAAATATTTTCTTGGTATCTGCAAGAATGTGGTTTATTGGCCCCAAGAAATGAGGTGATCGGACTTGTATTAACGTGGAGACTTGGGTTAAAATGAATGGTTATGATTGTAAATATATCCCGTTATAAGAAGTATTTCTAAATAAAATATCATGTGCTCTTTATACACTTCAATGTGCTCTCTATATGATCGTAGAAAATCCTCAATATACCTAGCCAAATTAAACTTGAACTATTATGTGTTGTTTCTTTCCCATAACCACATACCATAGTTAGATATCATTGTTTTCTTTTTTTATATATTTTCCCCATTCCTCCTTTTAATGCTTCTTTGTTCCTTGTATTTTTTTTTCCCTCCTCTTGAATTCACCATCCCCTTCAATGTGTTAATGATCAAAACCTCCCAAACCCAAAGGGATATAGAAATGTCAAAATCTATTCAAAGGGGTTGAGGGTAATTGATTTAAGCGCTAGAGCGCCCAAAGTATATGGAAATAAGGATCGAGGATGACTACGAGAACCATGTGTTGAGGACTAAGAGCTAAAAGAAATAGCGACCAGCTTCTAAAGCAAAGTAGATTACATGACTAATAGCGGGACAAAGGGCCCGAAACAAAAAGGGGCTATAGTTCACGAGTGAGTAGATCGTGTGGGGGGGGGCGATAGATCGACGATGAGAAGAGATAACACATTGTGAAGAGGCGAGGAGGATAGAAGTGGACCGAGGAGCCATTGTCCTGAAACAACTAGGATGCGCAAAGAATTGTGATTGGTAATGACTCTTCGAAATCATTTTTAAAACCACTCTAGGCTCGAGCCGTTACCACTCTAGTTTACCAAAGGGCAGTTTTTTTCCTATAGAGATACAATCATAAAGGGGGGGCTCCATGGATTAAAGGGGAAGTGAGTTGGAACACATGTGTACCACTCGGGGAAGGATGTGTGTTAGGCATGCCCACATGACATCACATGATGTCATCCCTAAGTCATTAAATGAGTTTCCTGGGGCTGTCATGCCTAAAAAATTGAATTGTGTAGACCATTAAAGGGGGAAATTATTTAAAATATGATTCATTTTGCTCCATTGAGGAGGAAACTAAGGCCATCTACAAAAAACTTCCAGTTGAATCAACATCACTACACAGTACATGAAACCTCCTTCTAGCTAGTTACCCTCCAAGTAATTTTCCATTTTTTACCCTTATCATTTTACCTTTGCATAAACAATAATTCAACCATGGCCTCCTTGTCAAAATATAAACCCACAAAACCATTAGCTCAGGTAATGAGAACCTATATTACCATGATGTTAATATCTTTGACACAAACATGACCACATCAGACCTTGATAGAATCATCCTTAAAGATCAATCTAACTTTGTTGCTAAACATGACCCATTCCACCTATGGGAAACAAACCTAACAAATGCAGTCTATCCCAAGGCCATACCTTTATTGGAATTCATCAATTGGTGAATTGTTCGATAATCCTCTAATAAATGATTTATTTTGTCCCTAGACCAAACCAGGACCCTATGCATCGTGTACATAGACACCGTAGCTAAACTTTACTATGTTTCTCAGAATTACAAGCCATGCAATTTTTGGATGAAGAATCCCTACCCTTATCCTATTGTGCCTTGAAACCAATGGAAGGAAATAGCCTCCTAGCTCAACATCTCAAAGAAGGCACCCCTATCCCAACCGGTTCACCTCCTTATGAAATTGTTAATTTCTTAGATAGATCAAAAGAATCCATATCCCTAATATGTATGATATTGGGGTATGATGATGACAAAGTTGTATATGAAGCCATCCTCAGATTCTTATCCCTCATGAATCCATCAGCAGGGGTTATGCCCCCCATATTTGACATTTGTAATAAACTAGATGAGAAAATCCACAACCCGCTAGTAGAATTCCCTACTATGGTCAAATTTAGATATCCACCATCATTATTTTTTAAGTTTCTATATCAAAACTTTCAATAGTTTAAAAGGCTAGAGATGAACGTCAGGGACCAAGAAGTAAAATAACTACCTATCTACAAATGGACATACATGGTCCTTAGGAAGCCAAAGAATTAGTTTTTTCAAGAATTTATAGACAAGGTTATGATAGTAGCATATTTCGTGCTACATGATGCATCTTCCACTAGAGTTTTCCTTGCATATCATGTGCTTCTACAACTTACCCTGATACTAGATTTGGGGATTGGTTCTTGTATGAATATTATATTGTCTTGAGGGAATATGGATTTGGAGAGGAGCCTTACAAGAGACATGCCTTTTTGACTCCAAGAGTGTTCACCGTGGAATATGTCAGACATATATTTATCTTTGATCAAATTTACTTTGTGAAGTATAAGCATCCCATCACTTTTAGGTTGCCCAAAGATGTAGGACCTTTCTTGGTAATTACTAGAAATGTCCTATCTTACATAGAAAATCTATTGAATCAACTGAATTTTGAGAAGATAGAAAAATATCCCTATGACCCTCACCAGATCATTTCCAAAAAAATGATTGAAAATAAAAATCCAACATATAAATGTATGCCTCGTATCAACTGGGAGAAAGTAGCAAACTTAATTACTTGGGATCAAGTCCGAGCTATTCTTGGAAATGATGTAGAGCATACACCTACATAATCACAAATATGGGCTAAGAGCATAGCTGAAGAATCCAGCACAAACATGGATGTATAAGGATCTAAAGTTAAAATACCAAGCAAGAAAGCGAGGGTTGGAGCTGAAAAAGAGGGAGAACATGCCATTGTTGAACATCATCCAATTGAGGATTTTCCAAGCGAAGTGGAGAAGTTACTAGAAAAATACCCAGGAAGCAAATATGTGCCACCTATCACTATTAGGCACTACCCTTCATTGGTACTTTCTACTCCCCAAATGAAACAAGGGTCATCCTCTGCAGGCCCAACTCAGGTACAACCAAACCTACATACTAAGTATATAGGCATAAGACAACATAGTATGGACACATTCAAAGAGTTTAGAAGTAAAATAGATCCATGAACAAGACAATTACTAACTATGGCAGATCACAAAACATATACCCTCATAATGTCAATTATGGAACCAAAATTCCCATCCCCCCAATCATTTGATGATTGGAAGGAAGATGAATAAAATGTACACTTTGGACAATTTAGCGCCCTTTCTAGGGTTAATTTCTATAGGTAGGCTAGTGATATGTTGTGAAAGGATGTGTTGCACTTCTCAGATAATGAAAATGAGTTAAGAATGGCACTGCAAAAATATGACAAGTTGTTGAAAGAAGAGAAAACAACGATTAAATCCAAGCAGATTACTATCAAGGAGATGGAAACTATAAAGATAGTGGCCCTGGGGGTAAGTCTAATTGATACCTCTCATGTATAATCCCTCTTGCAACAAAAAATGATAATGAGAATGCCCATATAAAGAAGAGGCTAAACTTCCCCGACAAAGATCCTTTTCAAACTCCACATTTCTTAAAGTTGCAGGAGGAAAAGGATGGGATTAATGACAACATGAAAAAGTATAGGTCCCAGGTGGAAGAGTATAAGAGAGAAGTGGATGAATTGGAGTTATAAATTTCTAATATGAATTTAAATCATACATCTCTTTCCACTCATCTTGTTCCCCATGCATCATGCCAAATATCTCAAGAGACCACTCAACCCACAAGGGAAGAATGGCAATATCCAAAACAGAAATACATGCAGAAATAAACATAACGTCATAGTTGAATCCATGGAGGAATATGTTCCATGCGAGCTGATTGATAAGAGGGACAACAAGATAACAGATCTTAAGGAGGAAAGAAGTGAAAAATATGTTCTCATTGATGATTTTGAGAGTGCAATTGATGATTTGAAGAAAGAAGTCTCTAATCTAGTAATAGATTTGCAAGGGGAAGGTCTCCTAAAAGGAGCCAAAAAAGTGTTGTGGGAAAATATAGAACATTAGGTCATCATCAAATGGGACCATTGCGAAGTAATATATGATGAATTATATCCGACCACCATATCTACCAAGGATACAAAGAGGATAGAGAAGGAGCTTGAAGATAAACCTAAGATTGCAGCATAAATAGTTAGCTATTTTAACAACCAGACTAAAAGTCAGTTGGGAGAGTTACAAATTTCCAATAGAACTTATTTAATAAAATTGTCCAATCAAATGATTATCAAGCAAACTCTATTGAATAGAACCCAAAATAAAATAGAGGATTTAATTTCAAAAGTTTCATTTTTTAAAGGTTTATTCAAAGATGTTATAGAAAAGGGCCTACCCCACTTATGGGATGGCCATGGAGATATATATAAGAAGAAAGAGTACAAATAATACCCTATTCAAAAGAAAAATGAAAAGATAGAATTTGATGAGTTGTATGGTCCATTAGGAGGGGATGTTGTAGTTGAGGAATTAACTGCCAAATTTGAAATTTGGATAAACTTGAAAATTTTGCTAAGAAGATTACTTGCTATAATGATTATGAAAAAATCACAAATGTTTAGATAGCCTTAGAGTCCATAAAGACACACCGCTATCATATGGGAAAGGATTGGAACCAAGTTTCCAAGCATCATAAGCTTGTTTTTCCACCACAAGTGGAGGCATATGGAAAACCAGTTGGGAAACCATCAGTGTTGTTAAGTGTGCAGATTGGGAAAATATCCACATAGCCAATTGAGCAGGCGTTCATGCCACCAATGGGTCAACTATGAGGGAAGGAATTTATCCATATGATGAGTCAGCTATTGGGGCATCCAGTTGTACCAATGAATGGACAATCAGTTGTACATCCAACTCAACAAAAAAGTGCTAAAAAGAGCTCAAGTAAGAAAAAATGAAGAAAGCAAGGCAGTCAGTTCATTATAGAAATAGAGGACAGTTAAATTAAACAAAATCTATACATTAGAAATGCACGCAGTCCAAGATCCTTTCCCGAAAACATAGTCCAATATCCTTGCTCAAAAATATTGTCGAAGCTCTTTGTTGAGAAACATGATTCATTTTGGATAAAATATAAATTTGAATCAAATATGATCTACCCCACCTAACTTCGAGGCTCTTCGGGATTCGTCACACGAATCAAGGAAAAACATAAATTAGTTAGAGTGGTTGTATGTGCTTTCCTGGTTAGCCCCGTCTTAGATCCCCTCCTTCTAAGCTGCAGAGCATAGATTCAATATATCCAATCCATCTTCAGTTCATCTTAATGTTGTTCCCCATTATCAATAAATGGATTTTAAAGGAAAATGATCATTGCAACACATTAATCGTCCCCGACATATAGGAGATCCATGTTTAATTTGTTAATTAGATAATAATTAGTTTTGCATAAATGGGTTTCCATACATGATGTCTTAAATTGATATTTCCAATTAAATATTTCAATAGTTTTATGTTTGATTTTTGGACAATAATATTCTATTTTGACATCAATAGAATTTAGGTCTCATCTTTCACTCTTCTTAGTTTGGCATTGATCAATTTGAGGGTTCATCTCTAGAACTGTGGGCTCGATTTCCTAAGTATTTTCCCATTATAGGCACTGCTCATGTTTGAACCTATATATTATATGAGGTGGTTGTATAGACGAACCTCATACTCTAGGTGCTGAGAAGACGCCAATGTCTCCCTCATTTTTGTAAATATCAATGCTCTTGGTATGGAATGAAATAATTTCTCACTTCCGAATTATGAGGTTCTAGTTTGGGTGCACACCATCCTTTAGCACATGGTTTTGAAGAATACAAATAGAAGAAGGGAATTTCTCAGTATTGATAGTCATGATTCAATCAATAATTTAAAGCAATGTATATGGGTTTTGTTTTCAATTAGTTAAGGCAATTTATATGAAGCATGCACCTTTGGTGACTTCCATTTGAATTTCTATGTTCTTGATCATTCAGTGGGGTCGATGCAGAGTCTTCATTCTCTAATAAGAGTGGCTTCATTTTTGAGGCATTGAGCAACAATCGTGACTGCATAGATATAGGTATAGAGAGGGGATTGCAATTCCCATATCATACATCATGGAATTCATTAGTCCAAAGGGGATACATCTAGGTGGGTGTTGACCATTGGAAATGTGATAGCTACATACACAACTGGGAGTTGTTGACAAAGCAGATGGCTCTACTATCTTCGAGATGGGGACCACAAAATTTATCGAAGTTGTATATGGGGCCTTATTAGGTTTAGAATAAGAATCGTTGGCTTCATGATCAGGTGTTGATTTGTTTTGATAATAGTATGGAGAATTTTAGCATAGGAGATCATCTGATATGTTCAAAAGGTGGCAGGAAGGCAACTAAGATATCCATTGTCATTCGTCATACATTTCTTACTATCATTTATATTCATTACATGCCTATGCATCTATTCATTATCTAAGGAAGTTATCGAATATTTAGATCATTCTAAGGGGAAAGCCAGTTGAATATCATAATATAGTTGATGATCTAAAATTTTCCAAAGTAGTATTATACAAGCCACAACTCAATGTTGGGATGAAAGAGGTATCGGTCAAAAAAAATATAGGATTTACAAAGGAAGCTCCTATGATCAATGTTCATGGGTTCAATATCTATCATAAAAATCAACTTATTATTCCATTTTGGAAGGTTTGGCAAGACAATAGTAGTATAGGAAGAGGTGTAGTAGGTGTTATTGAAGTAAACTTTATAGAACTTGCACATGACAAACAAGATTTTGAAAAAACTACATTCCTCCTTCTGTTGGAGTCAAGACTTAACCAAATGACTCTTGATTTATGGAAATACAATTGTGATTTAATCAAATATCATGGAAAAAGTAGAGTGAGACAAGAAGATCCATGGATTGATTTACCTTCCATTTAGAATCCTTATCAATTGGCAAGTGTTGTTTCAGGATTTACAAGTTTTGTTCTAGGAGTATCACCTCAAGAAATTTCAAATAGTCATGGGATTCCCTCAAAAAATCATGTTGGTAATGTCCAGGCCGTAACTTGTGGGAAGGAACTACAATTAGTTGGGGGTACACCAAATAAATTAGTTAATAACATCTGTGAGGAGAATATACAACTATTCATGAGGTGTGAGAAATATCATTAGAGACAACTGGAGCTAAATTAGATGATTGTAAAACTGGAGACTGGATTGGAGGATGGAAAACAAACTTTTGCACAACTTGTATCAACTATGGAAGCCACCCCCCCAAAAAAAATGTGATGACTAAATACGATGATGGTTATTTGAATCTTAAGGATTCGAACTACATGCCATTTCCAAATGCTTATATCTATAGGATAGACCACATATGAGTTTTGGACAATGCCGAGAGGTTCTTGGATGGATTTAACTTGTAGTTACAATGAGTTGACAAGTGAATGTTTAGAAAACATCAGTTGGCACAAAGGCCTTTAGTTTTGAACCTAGATTACTCTAATACCAAATGTAGGGGTCAAAATTTGCTAATCAATGTTTAAGCTAACTTCAAAATAACTACCATTCATTAACCTTGATTAATTAAGCAATTGAGATTAATAATCTACATGGTAACAAAGCCTTGGTTAACTCAAAATTTTAAATATAGTTCACATAGGAAGCATTTTCATATATAAATTATCCATCTATTTAAACCATAAAAAGCAGTTTTACTTTATAGCAATAATGTAACAAAAAAAGAAATATATTGCTCAATTTAACCAAAATAACATGGAAAACCATTACTTACCTAGTAGGAGAAGAAGAGTCTCCAAAGCTGCAGCAACCATCTTGTCCTTATCCAATTTACAGCTCCACCACACCAAATAGAGTGGGGGGGGAACTCTCCTCCCAACCAACGCTCAACATAAGATTAGCCCCCCGAGCCCCCAATAGATAATCCTATGCCAGACCAAGGAAGCACAAGGCTCACTACTGTTGGTACTAGGATCTGCTTCATCAAAATTTTTACATTCCAACAGTATGCATGTAAAGAGGGAATCCAATTTTTCCTTCCAGAATGTTCACTATTATTTTCACAAAAGTTATGAGTGTCTATGTCAAGCTTGGTCAATTGCTTCACCCTAATCCTCCATCTGGTTAATATTTCTAATATCCATGCTTGTCATATTCTCGAGGTCAAACCTGTATCTTAGTAAGAGTATTGCCCTGTCTTTGTTTTTCAAATTGAAACTTCCTAAGTCTCCTTTAAAATCACCAAGTTGCTTGAAGACTAAACCAAATATTAAAAAGAAAATTACAAAATAGATATAAAATTAAACTTATTTTAAAACTATTTATGTATAGTTTTTAAAATAATACTTTATATTTATTTCTTATGTCACGTGGTTTTCTTTTTAAAAAGGGAATAAAGTGTTGTTATGTAATATAATGGGATTTTTGTCCCATATGGAGACAAATTTATTCTCGACAACTATTATTTCGACATTACCATTTATACAATTAACTCTGAAGGTCTAACACAAGCATTCTTGCCAAGCGACCAAGGGAAGCTACGGGTCTGTAACCCATGCACTACACGTTGATATGAGATGGAAACAAGGCATAAGTTCCACTTAGGCATAAGTTCTACTTATGTCTGGAGGGGTGGAAAAGGATAAGTTCCACTTAATTAATTGGTGCTAGTTGGCTCGTCCTTGGGATTTGGGGGGATGGAACGTGAAAAAATTGGATCTTTTTGTCTCGGCCCTACATGCAAAGAGATTGTGGCGAGCTCTCTTCGTCGTCGACTCTGTTTGGGGTCTGATCATTATGGCTAAATTTTTGAAATCTGGTTCGGTGGAAGATTGGTTTCATAAAGGTCAACCTAAGTATATTGGCGTCTCTAACATCTGGAATGAGCTCCTGGGCTCTTTCAAAATCATTGCGAAGTGGCTCACATCGTTACCTAGGAATGGTCGGAGGATCCGGTCAGGGGTTGATCCTGTTATGGGGGGATCCACTACTTACCATTTATTGCCGGAACTGATTTCATATTTGAAGGCTAATGGTTTTTGTACACTTGCTCATGCGACGGTCCCTTTGAGGGGGGAGGGTTCTTCGTGGATTTCTGCTCAGCAACTGGGGCTCTATGGCTCCCTGGGGATTGAATGGACTGAATATATCAGACCTTTCTGTCAGGCCACTATTCAACTATCTAAGTCTCCTGACCGATTGGTTTGGTCGTGGGATGTGGCACATGGTTCAGTTTCTGCTAAGCTTGCATATGATTCATTATTTGCTAATCATCAACCATGGATTTAGTGGTGGCATCATGCTATTTGGAAACTTGCTCTTCCACTTAAAATCAAATGCTTTTTATGGTTGGCCTTGAGCAACCAGATTCTTACATGGGATAATCTTTGTCATCGTGTTTTCATTGGTCCTGGTTGGTGTTCAATATGCTATCTACATGAGGAAACAATCGACCATCTTTTCTCCAATTGTTGTTTTGTACAAGATCTCTAAAACTTAATTGGTGTATCTATTGGTTTGCGGGCTGTTTGGTGGTCTACCTCTCTGGTAGACTGTCTTGGTATGTGGCTTCAGGGTTCTTGTTTTTGGGTTGAGCTTCTATGATTTATGATTTGGGAAGTTTGGAAGGCTCGAAACGGTTGAATTTTTTAGGACTCTATTCCACACCTAGATAGGATGCGCGGAAGGACTATTGCGTCCTATAACGAGTATAATTCTCTCTTTGGCAATGCTGGCTACTGTCTTATAAAGAGAGGGGTTGGATCTGGCCGTCGGCTATCTCCTCCTGTCTTGGTTTACCCCTGTGGGTTCTTTGACGGTGCTGCGGTCGGGGGGCCTAGTGTGTGTGGGGCCGGTGTGGTGTTGTACCTATCCATCTAATGCCATTATCGCATTCACTTGAATTTGGGGGTCGGTTCCAACACGCGTATTGAGATATGTGCTCTTTGGCTCTTGTTACATTTCGCTCGCATCAAGCTGGTGTCATCACTCTTGGTTCTGGGCGATTCTTTATCCATTATTTCTTGGGCCAAGGAGATTTCCCCTCTCAATGTGATGCTTCTTTCTTTCTGGTTGGATGTGGTTCGGGTGTCCATCAATGCATTTGAACATATACACTTCTCACATATCTTGTGAGAATTTAATGGGGAGACTGACCAACATTCTAAATTGGCTTTAACTTCTCCGGCGGGGATTATCTGGTGGGAGGAGTGGCTGGATGATCTACTTATCACTCAGGGTTCCATTGACATGCACTAGTTTTGATTTTTTATATCTCGGTTCGTCTGACAGTTTCTTTCTGTGGTTCTTGCGGCATTATATATTATTTATGCGGCTTATCTTTCTTGCAGGTTTATAAGTGCCTTCTTATCCAACACCTTGTTGGGATTTTGGTCCGACTAGTCGTTTTATATCTTTTTTGGTTCGGATCTCTCGGATGGTGGCCGAGGTTTTTGGTCTTCTGTCCTGCTGGTTGATTGATGGGCCTGTTCCATGGCCATGACGTTTATTGATCTATGTGTATTTCTTTTAGTTGGTGCGCTATGTATTTCTGGTTTCTACTTGTAATGGTTTTGTTCTATCTGGTGTGATTGGGCTGGTGGTTATGGGGATTATTTTTTGGCCCTTTGGATATTATTTGTCACGATCTCTCTCTACTGGGATGTTTTTCCCCTAGCTTATTTCGGTTTGTATGGGTCTTTTTACTATTTCGCATTATTAATAGTAAGTTATATTTTCCTTGGAAAAAAAGAGATGGAAACAAGGCAATATATAAAGTGTTAATTTCTTTGTTTTCATCACAATGCAAGATTAAAGTATTCAATCATAGGCACGAGTCCAAGTGACGTGTCACACAGTTTTTTTGTTTGTAAAAACTCTAAAGTTTGTTAGCATTCAAATTTGACAAGAGGCAAGCCATAGATTTGTAATCAATTCTAGATTTAACAACACAAGCCCAATATTCTATCAAATAATATTTATATCTCCGACAAACAACTAAATTTAGTTGAGATTGAAGATGGAAGAAAATCAGTAGATAGAGGATCCTTTCCAAGATTTCAAGAGTATTTTTAATCCAACAAAGGAGGATTGAAATTATTTACAATTCCAGTAAATAAAAAATAATCTATATTTTCAATAGGAAGATTGATTCAGCAGTTCCAACACTTGGCAATAGAAAGTTATCAGTGAAAGACCAACCTAGATTCCAAGGCATCCATTGTGCTTTCCATTTCAGATTCAGGTGTAGATGGAAAAGGATTTTCAAGCAATTCCATAATTCTTTGCATAGATCGAAGATTGTTTTTATTTTGTTTTAGGATTTAATTCCGAAGAATTTGTAAAGGTTAGGGGGATTGTAATTTCTATAAATGTTTACATTTTCAATGTAAAAGGGGGTTCAGTTTTAGGAGCTCGACAGAGTTGTAGAAGGTAGAAAGGGCTGTATGAGTTTGAATTGTAAGTTTGAGCGGAATTTTGTCATGTAATTGCTTCTGCTATTAAAACTCATGACAATTATTCTATCAGATTGTTAACTCCACTGTTTTCCATTTTCCATTTTAATCCCACTCACTATTGGATTTGAACCCAAAATTCGACGACCAAATCCGACGATCTCCGACAAAGAAGGACTATGTCGTCGGATTTCGTCTTAAAATTTTAAAAATTTGATGATTTTTAAAAAATTGATAGAAGTCGATGTCGGATATCCGACAAGAATGCTGATATCCAATGGCTTTGTCGATTCCCGACATCATATTAAGCATTGGGATGTCTGATATCCGACATCAAGCTATACAACCCGAGGAGGTCGAAAATCGGACATCAATTCTCCAATGGTAACTAGGTTCAATGCAGGGGCTTTAAGAGGAGAAGAATTTTGATCACAATAGCCACAAAACATTGTAGGGAGCATGGGCACGCTGAGGGGGGACATGAATGCCATCCATTTGTAAGTTTTGCATTATATATGTTTTTATTTTGATTGCTTTTGTAAATTTATGTATTGATCGTGGTTTCAATAGATGGTGACTAACATGGACAATAAATATTGTTTTAATATTAAATATTTATTATATTATTTCTTTTTCTTTTGTGCATGTTGAATCTAGGATATAGTAGAATAACTCATTTATTTGTTCATTAGTGAGACTAACCCACTCACTGGGGAAAGCACTTAACTCTCTAGATTTGTGACACTTTCCATCATGATAATAGAAATAACGACTATATTGGCATGTTGTAATTTCTCTTATATTTTCTCTATAGAAATTACCATAGCATCATTCATCTTACCTTAGTGGATTATAGTATGAGAAATTTTGTGTTATATTTGAGTAGCTTTGGTCAGTAATTGGGTCAATTATTATGTCTCTTGGATAGTTTGGATGCACCTATTTGACCAACAGTACAATTGGTCGTTGTTCTTTTCATCCCAACAGTACAAAATTTGTTACATTTTAAATGCATCACATAAATGTTTACATTTTGCGTTTGAAATTTTTACATTTTGCGGTTGAATGTCTTATATTAACTTTTATCTATTGATGGTTTCATGTAATTATAAAGGAAAGACATCCTAGGGCACTTCGTCCGGAGGAAGTGCTTCCACAACAAGTACTGGAAGCTATGAAAATTAATGGAGAACATGTTAATGATCACATTAATGAAGAAGATGATCATTTTGAAAACATAGTTGAAGATGATGTTACAAATAATTTGATCCATGATTCATTTAATGTTGGAATGGTCGATGTTGATCCTGATTTTGATGATCATGAAAATGATGAATATTTTCATGATATTCATGATATACCTCTTCTTGATAAGGCATACGAACCCCTTTATGAGGGCTCCAAGACAAATCTTCTCTCTGCTATATTATTGATAATGAACTTGAAGGTTATGAATGGTCTTTCAAACATATCAGTCACACGGATGTTAAGGTATGTAATATATTCCATCACAAAATATATATGATTGTGTATTTTATTGTTCATTCATATATAAGTCAAATTATTAGGGATGAAATTTGTTCCATTAATATTATTTCTATATTATATTAACTAGATTTTTATTTTAATTTGTTGTAGCATGATAGGTGAATATTTGTTACCACCGCCAAATATTTTACCTCGCACATATCGAGATTTATCTGCCATCATGAAAGAAATTGGAATGCAGTATGAAGCAATTCATGCATGCCCCGATGACCATGTTTTCTATTACAATGAGCATGAATTTGCAACAAAATGTCCTGAATGTCATATCAATGGATATCGCACAGATCAAGTAACTAAAAAGGTACCTCACAAGGTTCTACGTTATATTCCCATTATTCCACGTCTCCAATGACTGTTCAGGTGCAAAAATATAACACAGTTTATGGATTACCATGCATAGAACAGAAGTCAAGATGACATTATTTGGATGCCTGCAGATGGGTTTGCATTTAGAGATATGGAGAAAAAATGGCCCCACTTTAAAGAAGAACCTTATAACCTTAGGATTTATTTGGCAGCAGATGGTGTCAATCCATTTGCAGAGATGAGATTCATTTACTCGGTGTGGCCTATTTTTGTTATCAACAACAACATTCCTCCATGGTTGACAATAAAGAGGGAGCACATAATGTTGTCGATGATTGTTCCAGGTACGAACCTTGCAGTTTTTTTTGAAGTAGTTGTATCTCATTTGTCGTATTTTTGACACATAATGTCATATACATATTTAATGTTTTTATATTGTGCAATATGGTTTAATATATGTAATCTAAATGGTACGTCTCATATTTATATTTTTTATATGTTCATATCAATCAGGTAAGTACCAAGTGAAAGATATGAATGTATATATCGAACCTCTTATTGACGATCTATTGAAGTTATGGACTGGCATCACTATGTATGACATATCTAGACCAATACGACAAAGGCAATTTCAATTCCATGCAATGCTTGTATGGACAATACATGATGCCCCAGGGTTAACCCATTTCTGTGGTATGTAATTATAAGTTCCACTTTATTTGCAAAAAGTTATACGAACTACTAGTTAATATACTACGCACGCATGTTTTTCTAAATAATCCAGTCATTTTGTATATAATTATAATTGACATAGATATTCCATCTCTTTATGTAGGTATTCATACAAAGGGGAAATTTGCATGTCCAGTTTGTGGTCCTAAGATCAAATCTCATCATTCAAAAAGCTTAGGAAATGAGGTGTTTGATGAGTATAGGCACTTCCTCTATAATAATCACAGGTATCGAACTACCGAAAAAAATCTGTTCAATGGCAAGCAAGAGACTGCATTAAAACCGCAGAGAATGACACCTCGCCTATGGAAGTTGCAATATAATAGAAATTGTCAAGGTACGTATAATGAATCATCGTATATGATATGTTATATTGTATTTTTTTATATTGTGTGTTTTTTACTGTAATTGACATTAATTTATGTAATTTCATGATTGTCGTTCATGTGATGATGAAGGCATTAATGGGATTCCACGAGGAATGAAAAGTTATCCTAGATAATTCAGTAGGTTGCCCTACTATGAGCACCTACAAATTGCTCATCTATTTGATACAATGTATATCGGAAAGAATGTGACCGAAACATTATGGAGAATATTGGATGGAAGGAGTGACAAAGAAACAATTGTCAAAATTTGCAAAGACATTCAAGATAGCAACCATACAATGAAAGACGTCATTCAATTTCATGGCAACGAAGAACAAATTAATATAAAATCACTTCCATTGATGTTAACGGACCAACAAAGTAATGTTGTAAAAGAAGTCATTCAAAAAATTAAATTTTCCACTAGATTTTGTGCGAACATGAAGAGTATCATAACAAGGAAATGTGATTTCGCGGGGGTGAAAACTCACGATTGGCATGTTTTCATGAAGGTAATTATTATGGTATAGATTTACTTTTTTTTTTCTTCCTATTACAGTGAATATGGTTGGTATATTTTTTATTTGTCTACTCTTTGTTGATAAAATGAAACTATTTGTATATTATTGTTACAGTATGTTCTACCTCTCTCTATCCTGGACAACTTCGACAACAATGTCAAGCAAATAATATATAGTCTTGGGAAATACATGAGGTAAGTGGTGATTTTTTCCATGCACTTAGTGTTTGTTTAATTCAACATAGAACTTATATTTGATTTTCGTTCTGTAATTCATGATGTTACGTAATATATTGTTTTTTTCCCTAATCTCTTGATTTGGTTGTCATGTCACTTGTAGATGGTTGCCATCTAAAGAATTCCATAAAGAATACATAAAGTATTGGAGGAGAGAAATTCCTCGTATCATGTGTGAAATGTAGAAGCATCTACCTTTGGCATTTTTCAATGCACAAGAACACTACCTCATACACCAAGTTGAGGAGATTGAATTATGTGGACCTGCGCACTCAAGGTCCATGTGGATGGTTGAGAGGCACTTGAAATTTATGAAGGTTTTGGTCAGACAACGAGCATATGCTGAGGGTTCTATGATGGAGGGATATATGGTATACCAAAACATGCTGTATATTAGTGAATATCTTCCCAAATTAGAAGAAAAGCTCAATTTACGTCGTATTTGTGACCTAGAATCCAATAAGAGTTTCGAAGGGGAAAGGTAGATCGAGGAAGGTGAAAGGTAATATAACACATTTTTATGTATTTTGCATAAATTTATGCTGTAATATACTTTTTTAAGTTACTATATTACATTTGTATTGAATTTTAATTTTATTGTCATGAAACAGTTGGTCAAGAGTGGGATGAAATTCATTTATACATTGCAAAGAATCTTGACTGGATGAAGGTATGGATCGAACGATGTGAACAATCTGGTCATGGAATATCATGGGAAGGTGTGGCTTTATTGGTTAAAGCTACACATCGCAATGGAGACACCAATCTAACACAAAGGGAAATCGATTTAGCAAGAGGTTTAAAAGATAAGAAGGTAAGCATATTAATCATCCACACTATTTTTTTTTGTACAAAATAATGTCGTTGTACGTCACGCTATTTTTTTCATTATATGGCATTATAAACATGCACTAGTTAATCATAAATATTGGATCATTATGTAATCTTTTCTTGTATGGCTTGTTGCAGGTAAAACACCATAAGGCTGTGTGGTGCAATGGATGTAGATATCGAATAAAAAAGTTGGATGAAACAAAGAAAACATTTGATTGTGGGATATCTGCAGTCTTTGAGGTGACCAATGTTTCTTCTAGAAGTGACAGACATACAAAAATCTTTGAAAATCGATACTATGGGTATCTGGAAGACATTCTTCAGTGTGAATTTAACTCCTTGAAGGTATTTTTGTTTGTTGTCAAATGGTATAGGTGTCGATTGAATCAATGTGATCTTGATAAAACAATAATTAAACATGATAATGGATTTACCATGGTAAATACAAGGTTTTTTGAACTAGGAACGGAGCCCTATTTTCTTCCAACCCAATGTCAACGGATATTTTACTCTAAGGTTCTAGGTAGAACGGGTTGGTCATTTGCTGTGAGACACGATCCAAGGGGAAGGCTGGTAAAGTATAACATAGATGAAGGTAATGAAGACATTCTCGAAGAAGAAGATGCCGTAGAAGATGATCATGATCAACATGAGTTAGATGATCATGTTCCTGAAGAAGATGTCGAAGAACTTATTGAATCATATCATGTATCAGACAATGTCCATGAAGATGATATCGACGATGACTTGATGATCGTAACTGACATTGACGACAAGGATGATATGGCCAATCCTTACAATGCTGAATTTGGTTCATCGGATGATAGTACAGATGATGACTCAAATGACTCAGATAATGAAGACCATTGAAGTTTATGAGGTATGCAGTAATAGTAAATTAACTATTTCTTAGTGAGTTTCCATTTTCCAGTATGATATAATTAGAAACATTGCTTGTTATAGAGTATGTCAAAAAACACATTTAAAGTTTTTGTACATAGATATTTTTGTTGGGTTATGGGGAATTGAGAGTGATGTGAGGGGGGGTAGGGGCTAGAAGAGCTTCCACCTTCACTTGGTTGGCCCTGTTTAGTAGAGAATATTAAATTATTCTCGAAACAGAGAGAAGCTTAGTAAGGAAATGCACAATTATCAAGACTCAAACATAATCATCATCATCGTCATCATTGATAGTCATCGTCATTATCATCGTCATCATCGTCATCATCATCATCGTCATCATCATCGTCATCATGATCATCGTCATCATCGATCGTCATCATCATCATCATCATCTTCATCATCTTTATCTTCATCATCGTCATCTTCATCATCGTCATCTTCATCATCGTAATCATCGTTATCCAAAGGGATACCCATTCACCAAAATTATTTGAGCCATACAAGTTGGCTAGCCCAATTATATGAATTTCCAAATAAACGAAAGCTCAGGCTAACCATTGAGATGGATGAACACCCCAATCAATAATTTATTTATCAAATTTAGGAGCGAACAAGGTATCCGCCCATCCTTTGACATAGAAATAATTAAAATAAATGCACTTATGTATTGGCCAAATAAAAAACCACTTATACTATGAAACGAGAACTTGACACGGTTCTCTTTTTCTCTCTCCTAATTTTAGTAGCTATTTTTACCTCCGTTTCAAAAAGGGTTGATACTAGTATCACACATTTTCATTTTGAGGCATTTTTTTGGGCCTTTGACACATCTTTATTGTAAAGTATTTTAATTTCTATTTTCAAGTGTGTTTTTTAGAAATTTAACAAAAAAACATACATTTAGACGCTAGCTATAATGAAAAAGACATACATTTTCAAAATTTATCTTTAAAATTTAATCATAAATAAGATATTTTTATGGAAAAAATAGTAAACAAATCGAGAAAAAGAAGACATTTAAACCCATTTTTAATAGATTTTTAGTCATTTTGTATAAAAATGATACTATTTCACATTATTTTTCATAATATTTAACCACCTAACCAATTATTATTAAAATTAAAAAAAAAATTACATTGCCCCCTTCTACCCTAACCCTATCCCTACCCCCCCACAAACTATTATAAAAGTTAAAAAAGTAATTATAATGCATCCCTTCTATCCTAAACCCCCTAACAAACTATCAATAATTTTAAAAAAAAATTACATATCCTACCCTAACCCCCCAACCAACCATTAATAAACTTTAAAAAAACAAAGCACATTTCCGAATGCCCTAGCCCCCTACAATACCCCCTACCTTAACCCCCCAAAAATTACATTTCCTAATGCCCTACCCACTATGTTAACCCCCCCCCCCCTCGATGTTACCCCATTACCCCTCACACATTGTTTTAACTAAAAACAATTTAAAACCCAACTTAAAAAAATTAAAAAATTAAAATAAAAACCTAAACTTAAAAAATAAAAAATAAAACCTAAACTTTACAAAAAAAAAAAAAAAAAAAACTAAACTTTACAAAAAAAATAAAAAAAAATCAAATCAAAATTAAACAAAACCAAACTTTCAAAAAAATAAAAAATAAAAAATATATATATATATATATATAAATTAAACAAAAAAGGTCGCCATTGTTGGGTGGGTGGATGCTAACTCTGCCCCTTTGGGCGCCCAAGTGGGCGGAGCTAGCATCCGCCGCCCACTTTTGGGCGGGCAGATGTTGGCTCTTCCCACTTGGGCGCCCAAAGGGCCGACACATAGAAGCAGCTCAATGCGGGGCATCAAGATGCTCCTGTGGGGCGGCCCTTTGGGCACCCAAGTCGACGGGGCCAGCCTCCGCCCGCCTATTTGGGGCGGTCTTTTTGCGCCCAGGATAGCACAGGAGAGGGGAGGGGAGCGACGGGGGAGGAAGGAGTGGGCTGGGGGAAGGGGAAAGGGAGGAGGAGAGAGAAGGGGAAGGGGGAGGGGGGAAGGGAGGAGGAGGTGGAGGGGGCGGGCGTAAGGGGAAGAGAAAGGAAGGAGGAGGTGGAGGAGGAAGGAGGAGGTGAAGGGGAAGGGAAAGGGAGGAGGGAGGGGGCGGGTAGAGGGGAAGGGAAGTGGAGGAGAGGGGAGGGGAGTGGCTGGGGAGGGGAAGATGGAGCAGCAGGGGGGAGGGGGAACTTTGTTTTTTTTTTAATTAATTTATTTATTTTAAGTTTAGTTTTGTTTAATTTTTAATTTTTTTTTTAAAGTTTTGTTTTGTTTAATTTTGATTTTGATTTTTTTTTGTTTGTAAAGTTTAGTTTTTTTTTTAAATTTTTTGTAAAGTTTTTTTTTTTAATTTTTAATTTGTTTTTTTGTAAAGTCTAGTTTGTTTTTTGTTATTTTTTTTTGTAAAGTTTATGTTTTATTTTTTATTTTTTAAGTTTAGGTTTTTATTTTATTTTTTTTAATTTTTTAAGTTGGGTTTTAATTTTTTTTAGTTAAAGCAATGTGTGAGGGGAAATGTGGTAACATTGGGGGGTTAACGTAGTGGGTAGGGCATTAGGAAATGTAATTTTTGGGCGGTTAAGGTAGGGGGCTAGGGAATTAGGAAATGTACTTTGTTTTTTAAAATGTAACTTTTTCAAACATTTATTAATGGTTCATTGGGGGGTTAGGGTCAGATATGTAATTATGTTTTTAAATGTAAATTTAAAAAAAAATATTAATAGTTTGTTAGGGGGGTTAGGGTAGGAGGGGCGCATTATAATTTTTTTTTAAACTTTTGTAATAGTTTGTTGGGGGTTAGGGTTAGGAATTTATTTGTTGAAAACATAAAATTTCAATTTAGGGGTTGATTTTAAGGCTTTCGTAAACAACAGTATGAGATTTTTAAGCAATGGCTATATTTTTAACCTAGAGAAAAAAAAAACGTTGATACTAGTATCAACACTTTTCAATTTGGGGGTTGCTTTTGGTGTTTTTTATGAAAACATGATACTGGTATCAACACTTTTTGATTTGGGGGTTGTTTTCTGTGTTTTTTATGCAAAAATATGAGTTTTTATGGCTAGAGTTCTCGTTCTTAGTATATAGTTCTCATTTCATAGTATAAGTGGTTAAAATAGAATCTCACTTACAACATGAATCTTAAAACTTGTATGTCTTGCCATCAGAACACACATATCCCACCAAAGGAATTCAAGATATGATGGATGGTATATTTTCTTCCCAAGTTCATTTAATCCCTAAACATTGATAAAAAAATGATGCATCTTCCTTCTCCACATTATTATATTCAAGGCTAGGATTTTTGAAACATTTTTTTTTATATATGTTATGGCCTAATACGTATTTTAATAATAAATAAATATAAAAATGTACATTTGCTACAACAAGCACATATACTAACCTATACTAACCCCTAACTAACCCATTCACCTATTAACATCCTATGAATTCATAACATCCTATGTATGTTATGTACATCATTTTATACATTCAGGATCCCTTAAATTATTTAAAAATTTTGTTATTTGATTAAAATTATGTAACTTCAAAGTTAAAACACAATATTATTATTTGATTGAAATTTCGTAACTTCAAACTGGCCTTGAAGGCTTCAAATTTGAATCCTGGACACGAGAGCGGGTTTGTCAAAAATATCTGTTAGAGGCTGTTCAGAACAACATTTATCAATTCCCAACCGTAGCAACAACAACAATTTCCTCTTTCTTCATATGTTTTGTGTACACGCATATGATTCCATGTGCTCCTTTCCTTTCCCTATTTTCCATTGTCGCCCGATCGAAGCTCTTGAGAATTTATCCACCCTTTAACTTTCATGAAATGGAGGGGGCTAGCAATCTAATTATAGCTGCACTGATGCATAAAAAAATCTATAAAATTAGTTATGGCAATTCACACTTAACATCTGCAAAGTTGATTTTCTTTGTGTCTCCTAAGTTATGTTTCACTAATAAATTCCTCATGTCCAGGGATATCATGTAAGAGTAAAATAGTATTAATTTTGGCTATAAGGATGAAAGTTGGATTGGAATGGGGTTAGCAAGTTAAATGTATTATTATACTGGTTAAAAGTTTAAGAGGCAAGATCATTTTGGGAAATTGCTAAGATGACAAAGGTGGCATAGTGGCCTAGAGACTGAGCCGCTAGATCCGGGAAAAATATGGTATATGACATATATAACATTCAGTGCTGCCATATCCATTGCAAAATAAAGCCTCTTGACTTTACTACTTAAGTAAACAATGAAATTTTGATGTACTAGTACATTTTCAAATGAAAAGAATGATTTATTTTTACATGTCATCATTGAAGGGTTCAATATCTCATAGCCCTTCAGAGTGAAATGGGACCCCCACCCTTCAAATTTGATCCTTGCCCCTAACTAACCTATACTAACCTTTTTCAATAGATATATATTTTTTTTCAATAGATAGCTAACCTATTAACCCCTAACCCCACCTAATACCTTAACTCTCCAACCATTAAATCCATAAACCATTAAAACCAAAACCCCTAATTCTCTCACTGATCGATAATCCCATCACTGATCACTGTTCGATAGGGTGTTTTCTGCATTTTTTTGGAGGGAAAAGTCCACCTCCTCCGCATCTGATTCAAACTTGCAGTCTGGTTTGTGTGATGGGAATTGTAGTTCGAAGGGTAGTGATGAATTGACATTCTAATTCAGTGATCGATAGGGTGTTTCTCCATTTTGTCAAGGGAAAATTCCACCTCCTCCACATACGATTCAGACCTGTGGTTTGGTTTGTAATGTGGATCCATTTTTGGTGGGCATGTCGACTTCGATTTGGACTTAACCCGATGTTAAGTGATGACGCAAGGGTTTCCATCGCACAAGCACAAGCAGGATCAAGAGCAGGGGTTTCGATTGCAAAATTAGGAGCATGAGAAGGATTAGTCTCTGCAATGTCTTCGGTATGTGGCAGTCCCACCTTTAAATTGTTCCTGCAAATCATTTTTTTCACTTAATAGCTATTTCTCATTGGCCACATAAAACCTAGGCAAGACTAAGATTAGACTAGTTTCTCTCTCTCCCATTTTAATTGATCGAAATTTATCTCAATCTGCAAGACTGATGAGCCTGCTTTTTATTTGGGTTTTCCTCCTTGGTATCCTATGTCGCCACTAAGATTTGGTGCTTTTTTTCTTGGGTTTTCCTCATGTAATGGTTGAACATTTTTGGATACCTCCAAAGATGACAATGAAATAATAATTTTTCGATAAACCATAGATATGAACTTTAGCTCCAGCCAGCTGCCTCCACAAGAGGCTATTCATGTCCCTCCCTCCACATCCACTGCTCATTATGATGCCTGATTTCGACCCCTTCACCCGTCCGGTACGTTGTTTGGCCTCTGGTCTCAGCGTTAATGACTCTTGTGTGTGGCACGTTGAGTCTATGATGCAGTCGGCATTTCATCTCTTTTTTCGAGTTACTGGGATGATGCCTCTTGCATCTAATAATCAATGGCCCTATCCTTTAGCCATCACTGGACAAACTCGCATTTCTTGTAATCATCCAGCGCCTTTTGAAAGCCGCAACCATCATCTCCATAGGTTAGTCGACACCATGATTATATCCTTACTTAGGAAAGGTTCTACTCTTAGCTTTGTTCTACTCATTTCTCCTGGCTTCCTTTGTCTCTGCTTTGATTCCGGTGACTCTCTGGTTTCTAGATCTTGTCATTTCTGCCGCACACTCTATGTTCACTACCTGTTGGTCTGCATTTTCATGGCCGCCCCCTAAGCACGTTAGGACCCGGAAAGATTCCCAGAAGTTCAATGCTCAGCACCCTTGCAGCTCCTCTTGCTCTCCCCCAATTCATCTGATGAGGGGTGTAGTGGAGAAAGCCCGCACTTACCACTCCGTGATTCCTACCCAAGCGAAAGAGAAGATATAGGACGATGAGGAGGAAGCCTTGGTTTCCTGCAATTCTGTTACTGATGATGAGATTCGAGCGGAGTTTGAGGAGCTTGTTCCTGACCCTGGAAACACTAGAGGGAGAGAAACCCTCTATCAGAAAACCTTGGATATGATTTGGTCTCACAAATTGGTTTTAGGGAAAGAACTGACTGACCGCAATGAAGCACAGGCGGAAATCTTAATGCAATTGGACAATTTAATGGACATGCAAAAAGAGAGTCTTTTCAACCAGCAGCAGCTGGCTCGACGTTTGGGGATCACACTGGCTAAAGACCCTTCAACTCAGCCGGTCCAGCCTGAGTACCACAGCTCCTAGTTATGATCAAATTCTGGTTTTCATAGGTTTTTATTCTGTTTTGTCTTTGTTTTAGATCTCTGGTAGCTATGTTAGTTTTGGTTTTGTCCTCAGACTTATGGTTCTCTAGATAATAGTAATTCTCTTATGCTACCTTTCCATACTTTGAATGGGTCTGTTTTCTCCTTGAAGAGAGGGCTCGATAACAGTTTGAAATTGCATCTTTTGCTGCTTACTACTCTATACATTTGGCTTATGCTAATATAAGGATCTTCTACTAGTTTACAAAAAAAAAGAAGGAAAGTCCCTTTCAATCCCATAAAAAGGATCCAATGCAAGGGATAGAAAATCATTCATAAGTGGACAAAGAAGAGATCCAGAATTTTCAGAATGCACTTCTCTGCATAGGGACTCATCACCTTTTGATTGATCAGACAACATGGGGGAGCATCCTTTATCATCTTCTGTCAATGCATCCCTTCTGTGATTATGGGAAGCATAATTGACCAGACTGTACCCATTCTTGCATGCTTAGGATCTTCATCAACAATTTCTACAATCTCAGAAACCTTAGGCCTTTTCTCAGTTGGCTCTAATTCATCAGACAATCTTGTCATACTCTTATGATTTTTTTTCTTAGGTAACTCCTACTACCACGGGTATCTTGCAAACCTAAATATTTTGCAAATTTCACAAGTCTCTTAAAGCCTTTTGTTTTCTTAATAACTACATGATCTAAACTGGCTCTCATCTCTAAACTTGGTAGAACATTAGTTTCACCAATATCGGATGAGGATACTAGCAATTCCTTATCAGTCTTCTTGGTTTCAGTATCCAATTGACAGTCATCAACCTTCCCTTGTATATCCAGGAAAGCTTCACAAGGGCTATTCTCCAATCCCCTGGATATTTGATCATTTGGCTTATGAGATCTAAATATTCCTGGGTTCATCCATTTCAACTGAATTCAATACTTGGGTTTCACTGGAGTCATTGGAGAGAGAAACACTTTCATGAAGGCCTTTACCACCATTTTCCAATGCACATCCCACATTCTTTTTAGTTTCCTGACACTCTGTAACAGTCGAAGACACAAGTTTAGAGGCTGAAGGATTCACATTCAAAGAAGAGTCTCTGGGTATTGAAGTGCATACCCCCACCAAAGCACCAAAATCAGACTTTTTAGTCGTTTTAGCTACAAGTGATGCTCCATTCCCCTATTGCACACCATTTGCTGAGAATGATTCCTTCTCAGCACCCACCAAATTTTTATGCACTCTGTGTAGTTCATCTAACGTATCAATAGTTTCCTTACCTTCTGCTTGTAAGAAATTCATTGGAAGAGCATGGTCTATTTTTATTTGTATTTGGGCATAATTAAAGCCTTACTCTTTGGTTTGGTTTGAGCATGGACTGTTTTTATTTGTATTTGGGCATAATAAAAGCCTTACCCTTTTACCTGGGAGTAGCTTCTTTTAAGACTAGGAGGAGTAATAAGATAATGAGTTTCACTGTTTCAATATAAGGCTGGAGTTTGAATGGGATATAGAGTAAATTTTATATCATTTTGTGCATTATTGCTTGATTGATATAGTATATCTTATTAATGAGTGGTTTCCCATTTTCATTTGAATGTGAGATCAGATTTATCAAATGCATAAAGAAACCTCTGGCATGGTCTTAGATAAAGTGATTACTCTAATGCACAAAACCTCCAAATCATCACTAAGTTATGTAGTCATGTATCAATATTTATATGCAGAAAGGGTTCTACTATCACTGTGTTTTTGTGAAGAATGATTGAAGAATGTTATAAGTGTTCCTAGAGAATTATGAACATGGATATATACAATTCCTTATATTTATTATCACTTTGTTTTATGTGATGAATTCATTTGCATGGCTTGAGTATATCTGAAGCTCTCCTTGAGGTCCCATGAATGAACTTGAACACTTGTTGCATTCATTTAATTTGAAAGAGTAGTTATAGTTTGAAAGAACTCTCTCCTTACCTTAGCTAGCATTCATTGAAAGGAAAGGCTTATTTTATTCATATGCATTTGCATGGTTTGAGTCAGTCATCACACCATGAGTTGCACTTCCATCACCCGATTGAGTAATACAACCATTAAAATTTAACTCGTTAACTCAACACACTTTAACCTCGCTTGAGGATAAAAATAATTTTTTAGTTAGGTAGGACACCGGGGATAGGCATCCAAATAATCCCCCTTGTCATTATCATCTGAGACATAGTTGTTGTCCTCTAGGGTGCTAAAATCCTCTTGTACTTGTTGACACGGTCATCGACCAGTTTGTGGAGGGGCCTCCTTGTTGTTTCAGGGGTTAAACCACTGCGAGATCGAGAACCGGACGGACTCTATGGAATGCCGCACTCCACTTAGCCCTAAGGCAACATCGATCATTGTCTTCCTTGTATTCTCCAGCCACCATACTAGTGATACAAGGGTGATAAGGTAGAAGCATCGAAAACCTTTTCCGACGTGTCATGAATGAGGTAGCTTAGTGAATTTTATACTAGGGCTCTTTTACCCAAGATCCCTTTCGGTAGAGGGATATCCTTCCATTATTGGTCTCTCATTTTGTATTGTTCGACTTGGACTTCATCACCTTGCGAAGGATACAACTTGTTGAGGTCTCCAGCTCTTAGTTAGGAGGTTTTTCTTGCTATTTCATCTTTTTAGAGGGTCTTTTTCTTTTTAGTGCTGCTTGTTGGCATTCTGGCCACTTTTGTTTCAACTCGCTTACTGTGACACCGGTCCCAGTACAGTTTTTTGAGCTTATCTGATGATGTGTGATGTCCTCTTCTCCTAGGTCTTCAAGATGATTGATTTAGATGGTCTTCTCAACGGACTGAACACCTCTTAATGGATCCATTGATGGTTGACCTTAGGAGTAGTCTAGAGGACCACATGATCGCATCATCCGTGTGGACTTTTCCGTTTACTGTGATGTTGGTCTTTCAGGTTATATGGAACAATGGTACATTTGAGAGAGAGATGATTGGTACGTTGTACCCCACCTTGGTTGATTGTCTTATGTTCCTTCCATTTTGTCGATAATATTTGTGTGGTACCTTGCCTTTTACCTTTTGGGTCTTTTACTCATCTTGGTATATATTTTGATTTGTACCACCTTTTATGTTTTTGGTCTTGTGGGTACTACGGTAGTTTGTAAACATTTGAGGTACACACCCTAATTTGTCCAAGTTGTTATGAGTCTTTATACCTTTTGGTGGTCCTATTTGAGTTACAAGAGGTAGTTACAAGGAGCTATTGCATATATTTGACATTATTTGACCTTCCATCTCTTTGGCATGTCAAATAACAGGTAGTTACAAGGAGCTATTGCATATAAGAGGTAGTTACAAGGAGTTATTGTATATAAGAGGTAGTTACAAGGATCTATTGCATATATTTGACATTATTTGACCTTCCATCTCTTTGGCATGTCAAATAACAGGTAGTTACAAGGAGCTATTGCTTGATATATATTTGACCTTATTTGTACCTTCCCCACAATGGTTGATTTACTTTTGGACCTTACACCCTGTTGTTTATTGGTCTTGTGGTAGCTTGTCCTTTAATTTTGGTCCTTTAATTTTTTTGTGGTACCTTGCCTCTCACCTTTTGGGTCTTTTATTGATCTTGAGTTATCTTTTGATTTCTACCGCCTTTTTTGTTTTTGGTCTTGTGTATATAACTATGGTAGATTGTCCACATTTGAGGTACTACACCCCCTTAGTCCCAAGGGTAATGAGTCTAATTTATACCCACTCTTTTCTGTTTTACTTGTTCCTTACTAATTGGTTTTTTTACCCTTTGGTTGGTCCTTGTACCTTACTGGGGGCCATGAGTCTCTTTGGCCTCAGTCTGCTAGTTGTCAGCTCATCTTTATTGTGATTGTACTGATCCTTTTGACTGTCATTGACTTTCTTTGATTGAATGTACCATAACCAATCATCTCTCTCTCTGGTTTGTACTAACCCTATAATAGGGTCACTTGGTTCCTAGAGTTGACTGGCCTCTAAGAGGCACAATCATTTCTAAAAGTAACTCTTATGAGTATATTACAGGAAACGTCTACACCCAGGCAATCAAATATGTGTTGGTTATAAGACTTAATTAGTAATCAAAGTGTTGTTAATCAAATACGTGGTAAATAATTTGAATTAAGTTGTTAAGGATTGTCTTGTCATATAAAATTGTTGGTAATCAAATTATATTTGTTGGTAAAGAATTTTAAGAGTGGTGGGACTTGACCTTGACTGAACTTGTGAGGAAAATTATCTTGGATAATAAGTGTCCTGACATAAAACTGAGTAGAACTATGACTTTATTTCTTGAACCATGACCTTATCATAACTATAACAGATTGCTCTAGACTTCCATTTGTGAGCTAAACAACACAATAAAATTTGAAACAACAAAAGGAAAGTTTGCAAGATGGGAAGAATTGTTCTGATGTTATAATTGTACTGTTCAT
Organism: Larix kaempferi; assembly: GCA_027924585.1. Lineage (NCBI taxonomy): Eukaryota > Viridiplantae > Streptophyta > Pinopsida > Pinales > Pinaceae > Larix > Larix kaempferi. Next base: position 9,041,922 of record BSBM01000019.1, read on the forward strand.
GAGCACATTTCTGGGAAAGCAAAAAGCATTCCTGACTTTATAACAAGAGAATATTTGACACAGAAGTGTGTTGTTAATTTTTAAGAAGCGAGCCTGAAGCAAGCGAGCCTGAAACAAGTGAGCTTGGTGCAAGCGAGCACGAGGCAAGAGAGCGTAGAAGTTCAAAGCGAAATCTAGTGGGCCCATAACCCACAAGTAAACATGAAAATATCTGCTTGGACAGGAGGAAAAAATCATATCTATACTATCAATGATAATATGAGTTGGTTGGATTAAATGCAAGACTAGAAACCTAGGTGGGAGTTGAGACATGCTGAATTATTAGATGCTAACTTACAAGGATTTGATGCTTTTATTAAACTAGTGCCAGAACTCAGAAGAATTCCTATGGGATCTAGTATTGACGTACCATAGATGATTTGCAACAACTCCTTGAGAAAAGAAGTTGATGCAAGCAATTGGTTAAATCACCTATACCATGATCTTAACTTAATCTCGACGGAGGGCTCTACACCTCACCCCGGGCTACGACCAGAACAACAATACTACTGTATTAACCGGATACATTCTTTGGAAGCATGGCCACATCAAGATGCTAGTCTCCAGTTTCCAAGTACTATACACACTTATGAAAAATATAAAAAATTATGGTGGAAATTCTTAAGAAAAGAAAATAAAGATAGAACATATTATACCATGCTAAAGTTTGGACCTCAAATGACACATACCCATGAGGATCCTGCATGGTTCGTCCTTGATTGGAATAGAGACTGGTGGCAGTCATTCGGCATCAACCTGACAACATTAGATCCATGTGCTATTTATAATCTAAAATGGGAAGTTGGAGAATCTCTTGAATAGGTCAAAGATATTTTGCATACAAAGCTTACTGAGGCTCAAATCCTTCGATACTACGTTAAAAATGAATGACAGTGGCTTGTCAAAACCCACATAGACGTCCACATGCATCCGAATAGACACGTGGTCCTAAGGTCTGTTTATTCAAAGGCATGGGTTGTTGAATCCAACGTCTTTTGAGAATTGTATGGTCTCCCATACTCCGATGAGTTGTAAATATCTCAAAAGTATTTGGCTATGAGTGGGGCCTGTCCATTCAAATTGTCATAAAGATTGAAAAGAAAGTCTTTGTAACTATGTCATGATAATATAAAGAAATCCCTACTTTTCTCTCTGTCAATATGATTGAAAATCTATGTTATGTATTAAATACCCTAAGTCAATATTACAAGTAATTGTCCAAAGGCAGCATTAGTTGGGAGTATGACTGAAAGCTACCATTTTTCAAAACCGCTTACATGTTTACGGTTCTTTTTTTGCTTGATTCAATTACTTTTAGTCATCTAAGAAGACCATGCTTGAATAAGATTATACAAGTTCCACAACATTATATACAATACTTTTTTTGAAGATTTGTGAACACTTATTAACCACCTAAAAGATCTTACTTTTGAAAGTCTTAAAAACTTTTAGACGTTTTCCATAATGGTTAGTGATTTTTATTTTATATTATTATTGTTGAATATAAATATCTTACTAAATGTGGCTGGACTTCAATTACCGGGTTGATGAACCCAAACTGATGGGATGAGAGAGACTTTAGGGCAATGATGACATAGCTGATAATTGGATGGTTTGATATTGGAGTCAAGACCCGAAGGACCAATAAAAGAAAGCTCATAATTGCATGAATTTGTACTCATAAGAAAGGTAAAGTGATTGCCTTCCTCATCGCTTGAATTCCTACATGTTGAGAAAGGGATTGAGGATCAAGTAACATTATAAAAGGCGCGACACGTCACCTTTTAAGAGGCGCTATGCCTTGCGGTCGTATCTAATATTTTTTCCCATGTTGTAGGTAGAACCAAACAGGTATTTGTCAGATCTGGCTTCCTCGAGCGAGGGGAGTTTAGGAAGGCTATAGGAAAATGAGACATCCGGGAGATCTAGAAGAGTTGTATATTCAACTAGATGTCAAAAGACCAGAAGAAAATTCGATAAACACAATGAATTTTTTCATGGTCAAGGGGGGTCATGTTCCTATGGCGATGAGACAAAAGACGACCTCGAGGTGCCCTTAAGGTACAAACATTTAGTGAAACAATGGATACCCAAGGATCTTCCTCAACCGAACACAGAATTTTGTGTGAACGATAGGATATATCGAATAGCACCGTTGTCAATACATGGTTTTGGGTTGTTCAACATGGATGGCATAAGGGTCCCTTAAAACACATGTACAAAATTGATGGAGTATGTTGGACCCTGTTACAGCTACAAAGATTGGATGCGCCTGGTCCAATTTACAAAAAGTATGCGTAGCTATGGATTGTCAACAAACTATTTATAGTTGAAAGACAAAAATCAAAATAAAGGAGCAACGTTGTACATGGACGGAAGGCCAAAGGCCACAGGGAATATTGCGGGGTTTATAAACAGTACACAACCAGGGTCTACAATTAAGCAACCAAACTGCGAATTTGAGGGGCGTAAAGGAAACTGTGTTTTTGTAGTTGCCATTAAATCAATATCTGCAGGGGAAGAGTTGCTTATTAATTACAATTTGAACCGAGTAGATACAAAATAGGTTACTATGGGAGTGGTACATATAACAATTTACCCAACCTTTTATTAATGAATTTAACATATTAAGGATTTTTTCGTTAGTTTATTTCGTTTAAATTTTCCTCATTTATTTTGCAGGCTAGTGATTGGGATAAAACACCGCCAGCAGATGGTCGGAGGAGTACATCTTCCTCGAGGGATCAGGTATACATCTTTGTAATAGTGAAAATATAATAAGAAAAAATAGTTGACTTTCACTATGTTTTTTATTTAGGTATCTATAAGGGCCAACTCCCAGTTATTAGCAGATCGGGGCAAGTCACCTATGACCATCGATCCGAGGAGTGGATCACGATCCTCTACGTTGCAGGTATAATCCATTGGAATTGTTAATATAATTTTAGGAATCTATCATGATATAACTCAATAGTCTTTTATATTTTTTAGTTGCATCCCAATGAATCGTTGTATGAAATAGCATCAGAAGAATGTCCAGTAGATTCTGAAGTGGTTGAGATCCTTAAAGATGATAAAAAATTGGTGAAGCCACAAATCGGTTTACGATGATAGACAAATTGTTGGAAAAATATAGTGCGGAACTCATTTCTCTGCTTATCAAGTTTCCGCAGACAAGCGAGAACCTGGGAAGGATTGAATTGTTGGAACAGAAATCTAAATCCTTGGAAGTAAGTTGAGGAATCTTGATTCATAAAATAATTCATTTATAACTTTATAATTTTCTCTTTTATATGGTAGTACTGAACGTGTTAGACGTGGTTTGTATTTACAGAATTATCGAAAAATACACAATAGTGGTGGAGGAGATGTTGGCCGCAGCGAGGCTCGTGGAGAGACGTGGCATCATGAGCAAACGACTCCATGTACTACATCGACTCCTTCACCATTGTTGTCGAATGAACAGTCAGCAACACGTTTTGACACACCACGAACCCCAATTGTGAGCGTACCGGCTGCTGGTGACCAATGCACACCGGATCGTCCATCGGAAGAGGTCGATAACAAGAATCCTGGTAATATTGATATCGACCTAGTTGCATTTCCAGGATCTTCCCGTGTCACTAGCACGGGAACAATGGAGGTAACATTTTTGGTTGACACCGATATCATCCCAATAAAGATCGATAAGGTCCCAGGTAATTAATATACGTTGATCAAGTTACTATTTATAACTTCATTGTAATATATCGATAAAACGTTTTCTTTCAACTAATTATGATCATGGCATGATCGTTTCGCAGGAAATGATGTTTTCTATAGACAAATGAATAACGCGTGCTTGGAGATCTTCGGGCCCACGATCCGAGAAAGGTGGGATAAACAACCTAAATGTTTAAAAGATGAACTCATGCATCGGTGGGTTGGCAATTTCGGCGACAAAACATTTAATAAAGTCGAGGTCATGAAAAAGGCTTGTCAACATGTAAAGGTTGTCCGAGACCAATATAGGACACACCTTGAAAAAAAACCTAAGTATGAGCGCCCTCCAATGATTTCACCAATGGAGTGGAGATCTCTAGTGGAGGATGGAAGGGAGAGGGCTCAGAGAAGAGAAGGAAAGATAACACCAGGCACAGGGAGGTATGCAATACTTTCTGCAATGTAATTCAAAACCTTATTCTTATTGAATATTTCTATATCGAACTTGGAACATCTAACATATTTCAACACTTGCATAGGCTGCCGGACACATTAAAGGCCACAAAGGAAAGACTTGAAAAAATAGGTCAGCACAAGCTTGGGCCTGGTGGTTATTCCAATTTTGCGGCATGATTTGTAAGTTTCGAAAAACCAATAATGCATGCAAATAATAAATTGCAAATTATTTTTCATTATATTACACCGGAAAATGTTAATTAATGATGTTATGCAAATATATAGGCCGAACGATTCAATGAACAGGCCACTAAGGAAGACATGAAGCTTGGCTTCAAGGAAGGCTTTGGAGCTATTGTTGAATGACGAAAAATCTTGTCTGGCCAAACATAGTCTTTTGGTACCAATCCGTCCGGTGCACAGGTAAATAGAATCTATATACTTTATTGAAGATTAATTGCTTGTGCAATCTATTCGTTATAAATACTTGAAAAACAATATTGACTCTGTTTTGAGCAGGAAAGCAATGATCCCCCTAATGTCGAGGAGGGAGAACAACAAATCGAATATCATACTTCTAATCCTAGTAATGAATTTATTCATATGCTAAAATTTTATGTATAGCATTGCAAATGGTGAACATTAATTGTAGTTCACCATATTTCAACTGCAGAGCATGTAGAGGGTGAAAGTACTGTACAGGTTGAGCCTGGACAAGAACATGAACTACATGATGTGGACACACCAGGTAAAAAACAACTTTGTAATGTTTTTTTTAAATGAAATACTTGTCATTACAATATCAAAATACAACGATGTAACATTTTCACATTGTTACAGCAAATCTAAACCCCTTGCTACAGACATCACCACAAGCGCCTGATGAAGAACAAAGAACCGGAAGAGAAAGTCCAGGGGTAGATGATCCTCTTAGAGATTATTTACCATTTATAAAGAGAAGAAAATCTGCTAGTAAGAAGAAGTGACTAGAAAAATGTACTCGTCTAATTATTTTTGATAACAATATATCGTCCATGATTTTTGGCCTAATGAATGAATGAATGGTTTAATGGTTTAATGATTCAGTGTAGTAAATTGTTACCTTTATTGAATGTCAGTTTTTATTGAATGAATGAATGGTTTATTGAATGTTATCTTTTATTGTATGAATGTGTTGACTGAATGAAACAATGGTTTAATGAATGTTGGCCTTTATTGATTGAATGGTAGATGAAAGTTCATGATGAAATATGGATGAATTTGCACGTATTTGTTTTTTTCAAGTACATCCATTGGGTATGGGGAATTGAGAGTGATGTGAGGGGGGGGAGGGACCATAAGAGCTTCCACCTTCACGTGGTTGGCCCTATTTAGTAGAGAATATTAAATTATTCTCGAAACAGAGAGGAACTCAATGAATGGCTATGATGTTGGTTTTCTACAACCCACTCGTGTGTCATCTAAATTTTGACAATTTCTTGGAGCTTGTTGTGATGTTTGGTTGCTCATCATAACCAATTTCGAGTTTCCACAACTTCAAAGGTTGATTAAATGATGCACTGGAATCAATATCCTTAACCTTCTCTTTAATTTCATTGGAATCAATATCCTTAACCTCACATTAAACCCTTCCAAAATGGTCTATTTAGCATTGAAGCCTGGCTTCTGAAGCATGATATTTGCAACTAATCTAGCATACACTAACAACAATTAGAAACATGCTTCCTGTTTTCAATGTTCATCATTTTTTATGGCTGCAACTTAACTAAGTAGATTCAAACCTGCGACCTATGTCTAGTCCCAAGGCTAACACCTTCAAGCTTGAAGTGAAACTGACAATGGGAGACCACCTTCAAGTAGCTTGATTCATTCTGCATGCATTTCATAGTGAGAGACGGCGGGCTACCACCTTGCTTGATTCATTATGCATGCATTTCACTATGCAACAGTCTCAAATGCCCTCTGTGCTTTCCCTAAATTAGTTTCTCGATTCAGCATGAGCCACGCCTGCCGTCCGAGGAGTGTTTCCAGCGGTCTAGAGTTTCATCCCGGAAATGGTGATGATTAATGGTATTATGTTTCCCTTCGATTGCAATATGAAAAACTCAAAGCTATCATATGAAGGTTTGTCTGAAAAATGTGATGGTTTTGGTTTCTCGATTCAACATGACCCAAATAGGCACATTTGTCAGACAAACCTTTGTAGTGGACTATGAGTTTTCCATATTGCAGCTAAAGGGAAACATAATACCATGAATCGTCACCTTTGCCAGGATGAAACTCAAGACCGTTGGAAACACCCCTTGGACAGTGGGCGTGGGTCATATTGAATTAAGACACTAATTCAGGAAAAATGCAGTGAATCTGAGACCGTTGCATAGTGAAATGCATGCATAATGAATGAAGAGTACTGGGTGTCGAGAGAAATGGTTGTGGGACTTCGTATGAGAGGAAATGGAGATGGGAATTGATTAACCAGGTAATGCTTGAAGGTGGTAGCCTTGGGACTAGAGATAGGTTGTAGGTTCGAATATCCTCAGTTTAGTTTGTACCCGGTTACTCTTTCGATGCAAATAATATATTTTATCTATTTTCCTTTGTCAACTTTATGTATCCCTTTATGTGTTTTCTTTATTTTCCTTTTTTAACATTATGTATCCCCTTGTGATAATCGGAATTGTTGATATTGAGCATCGGGGGTTCACTTAGTGAACTTGTTACATAGCACGATCGTTCGCGTGATATTAAAGAATATCCCTAATTTCACTAAATATTAGAAAATGTGTCCTAAAATTGTATTGTTGAACCCGCCTCCCAATATGCCTTTCCAATTAAGAAAACCCCTAGTTTCACCAAATATTGTAGCGATCCATTTTTATCAACCCATTTTTAACACCCCCTTTATATCATATTATCAAATTGTAACTAGCAGGAGCCCTAACACATCTTAGTATATGCAAACAAGATGCTAAATAAAATAATAGTATAATGCTAATAATGATCCCGCTAGGATTGCAGGGGTGACTGATCAATTTGTAGCATTGGATAGTGGAAGATCCAATGAAATAGTACCGGGGAAGGAAAAATGCGTAAAAGAAAACCTAGTCAAGAGATCAACATAACAAAGAATGTAAAATACTAATAGTCCAATAGTTGGTGCAATGCTTAGAAAATATGATAATTGCATATGTTTCACACCACAACCTGCCAATATACCAATTTTATATCATGTAAATACAAGTATAGCCATAGATAACTCATGTTTTATATAAGCTTAATAAATTAAACTCTATAAAAATGCAAAATTGAAACCCTTTCATGGATGGACTCCCCTACCTTCCTATCAAAACAAGCATCATTGGTGTTTGAACCAAAATGAACATAGAAAAATTCCTCATACTTTTCAATAACACCATACGATCATGTGCATATCTTGGATTTGGGTCATTCAGAAGATCCAATGAATTTCCTCCACTTCATCTAAATTTATTCTTGCAATCAAGAGAATTAACAACATTTAGTTACCTTTTTCTTGGGTTGTATCTAGTTTTTTTTCTATCTTTACAGGAGAGGGGAAAATATCCATTGTTAGGTTTTAAGCATGCAATAGTTATAAACATACATAGATGGTGAAACTTATATGATACTGTTTCATGGTACCGATAACACATAGGGTATGTAAATAAGGATTTATATTCTCACCTATATTCATGTTAGTTCCAATACAACATTAAGACGGATGCCTTGCATGTAAGAATTGGAATTACAATTATGAATGGGACAAATATAACTCAATCTAACAACTATTCCTAACTGGAAATGTGAAAATATTAAAGAAGAATACAAAAAGTTGAAAGAAATAATTAGTCAAGAAAAAATTATCTAACTTTTCTCGGTTCCAATGAGCCAAGAAAGATTGATCTCACTTTTCTTGGTTATCGTGGAGCAAGGTTTAATTGAATCTCAATACCCACCTAAACCCCAACCTAAAAAATGAAGAGTTTAAGATCTTTTACTTGAATGCCTACAAAAAAACAATACAATTGTTCAAGTTCGGAACCCTCGATTAGCTACATCTCTTAACTTAAAGATGAAAAACAATATAACATCAATTCAAACCAAGCCTAAATAATCTATTAAATGAGGATTGCTCAAGGCCAATAATCCAAAAAGACTTCCATCGATATTATCATTGGTACACTATTATCAGATTTATGCAAAACTTAGGATCATAAGCAATATCAAATAAAAATGGAGGGTACTTAAGTTTTAGGTGGGTATGAATTGAGCCCATGATTTGGAGGTATGAATCCATCCCACTATTTGGAGGTTATTCCTCAACACAACCAAATAAAATAACCCCCAATATTTATAATACCATGTCAAATTAAAAACCCCTCTTGACCCCTTAATACGTGGAAATATATTTTTGAGGTTTTTAAGAGTATTCAAACCCCCAATATGAATGGACGTGATATGATATTGCCTCACTAGTGAACCCCCCATGATATTGAGTCACTCGAGAATGAACTAAAGAGGATTTCCACGGAAATCTGTTCCATCCAAACCTATCAATTGTACTTTTAGGTCAAAAATATTCTTGTAACAAAGCGATGAAAGATCTTAGAAGCAAATGTAACAAAGCCCTGAAAGAAGTTCGTGTAACATAGTGGTTTGTGTTTGCAGGAATCCTTCAATTTATAGGGTGAAAATCATGGCCATAGAGATGCCACAGTTCAGAGATGTCAAAATTGCTGACCTAAAAGTGCACTTGATAGGTTTGGAATATGGAATATATTACCGTTGAAATCCTCTTTATGTTCATTCTAGAGTTTTGAGAAAACCAGAGATATATGAAACGATGCATTATGACAGTCTGACTTCACAGTCGCCTCTTGAAACCAAGGTAAGACTAGTTAGATACGACGGGACAAGTTCATGTGATAGGGAGGGTAGTTGGAGCAAATGAAGTAAAAGTTCATTTGCTTCGACTACTCCGCCTATTGATTGATCTTGATATTGTGTCTTGTAAATTATCCTTGTACCTTGCCATCTTCATCAATATTTTGCTATTGGTTTTTTAATGCTAAAATGCTCCCCCTTACGCTACTTCAAACTTCAACAAGTTTCTGTCAAGTAAATTCATAAAAGGTAAGAATGCATCATCATTCCATACTCCCTCAAATCTCTCTCTCTCTCTCTCTCATTTTTTTTGAATCATGCTTATTGCCTCTCCATCCTCCCTCTTCTACAACATTACCATTTTCAAGCAACAAACTCCACAAATGCTTGGACTTCTGAATCATCTCCTCATTTTGTTTTTTTTTTTAACGCAAGAACTCCTCTATTGCAATCATATTCAACACAATGTTGGTCTACTTCATCTCCACTCTTTTCCATAAACTCTTATGATACAACTGCTTTGTAGTGATACAACTGCTATATTTTTACTTTGGTTTTATCCACTCTGTTTTCTTTTGTTACACTTTCAAATTCATCTACAATGATATCAACAGACTACACATTATGGGAATAAGACATTCACATTTGTATCTTCCACTACTACATCTAATCAAATATCATCTCCTTGCAACTCGACCATTGTAACACCACTCTCTTCTATAGTGTCATCTTCTACAACAACACCACTCATTACTGCAACATATATCCATTACAACTTTTCCATTGTTTATTGAGTTTCTTGTACAAGCTCAAACTTTACCCCCAATCTTTTCCTTATTGTATTTTGCTACAATCAATTCTTCTACACCTTTACTTGGAATCATAGCAACATACACTTCCAAACAATATTGTTTTTTTTTTTTAAATTTCCCAAAGGTGTCGGATAACCGACGGCCATAAAAAAGACAACTGATGACTTTGCCATAGATATGATGGAAAATGACGTCGGTGCTCAACCATTTTCAAGTGGGATGGGCGTCGGTTTTTCGACCTCCATAGTGCACAAAAACGACGACATTGCCATAGATCCGACGACAAATGACGTTGGTGCTCAGCCATTTTCAAGTGGGATGGCCATCGGTTTTTCGACCTCCATAGTGCACATAACTGATGACCTTGCCATAGATCCGACGTCTAGAGACGTCGGTGCACCTCCATTATCAGTTTTGAGTGGAGTCGGTTATCCGACGGCAGTAGTGAATAAAACCAACAAGTATGCCATAGATTCGACAGCAAAAAGAGGTTGGATCCAAGAATTTTTCAGTTGTGACTGGAGTCGGTTGTTTGACGTCCAATGGGGTTGAATAATCGATGATGTTTGAGACGTCGTTTTTAATCTGAAATTGGACCGACGTTAAAAAAATACTGAGAATGTCGGATAGTCGACCACAAGATGTAGAAAATCCGACTTTTTGGCCATCGGATTTTGGGTCCAAAAAACCTAGTGACTTGAGTAGATTGCAGACATTGAGGATCAATATATGCCTTTGATTCACAGATTCTTGAGCAGTAGAGGGTCTTTTGTGACTTGCGTGTTGATCACTGTATATCTTCAAGTGCTTTTCAAGTTCTATTCTGCAAAGAGGATATCTGTTTAGTAGACATTCTTCTTTTTGTACATCTTTTAATCTTCTATCCATCGTCATATAAACTTATTATCTGATATGCAGTTTGATTGCCTTCAATGAGCAGGGTGTTTATGACTCTATCACCCAATGGAAGTACACTAATCTACAATTAACTTGTTGCCTTTCTCTTTCTTGATCTATTCTATCAGATCCACCACATTCCAACCAAGTTATTTCAAACTAAAGATGTGCCAGGCTTGTTCCTATTTTTTTTCCTTGGAAAAAAGCGTAATTTCATTAAAGAATAATCAAATTACATATTGTATAAGGGCTTTAGGGAGCCCTTTCTGGAAGTAAGCTTTCCAGCTTCAAGTATTAGAGTTGCAAAAAAAGAGAGTGTTTACAAGCTCTCAAATGAGAGCTCAATATCCCATCAAAATTACATCCAAAGGATCTCATAATTGCTATATAAGGAGTATCTGAAAACAGTGAGCACCAAGGCACCACCCGGAAGAACCAAATCGACAAAGGAAGAAAACATATAACAATCCATTGAAAGCAAACAAAAGGTTGCAGATCCACCAGTTTTCAAAGGTTGATACGCCGTTGAGGTGATAGGGCCTCCATCAGAAAGTTCTCCACCGTACCGAGGGCATCCAACCATTGTCATCTCCCCTCGACAATGTGACTGTCACCGCTGCCCAAAGAAATAGGAACCCGCTGTGAACTGCGGCGCTCCTTTGTCCGCCGTGTAGCCACCGATGCCTCGTCATGGAGCACCCTTCCAAGTTGTCCGCCTCAGCTCAAACCGCGCCACCGCCACTGGAAAATAGGAGGAGCTTGTTGCACAATGGGTTGTCATGCTAAAACACACGCCGCGCACTCTGTTTGCACGTGGTTCGTCAATGGTCGCTGCCATTCATTGTCGAGGTAGTCTCATAGGTGGGAGGGGATGGGGGCCATGGAAGGATCCATTGCCAGCCTTGTTCCTATAGCAGTCTAATAACAACTTCTAGACAAACAACTACCCTCAACCCTCCTCTCCAAAAAATCACTAGACTAGCAATAATAAGCCACAAAACCACCAAACTGAATTCCAATACTATCAAACTAGACCCCAAGTCAATTCATGAACCCCTCTATCTCCCAAATCCCTCTTTTTATGCATATAAATTAATTTAGCAGTATTTTGTATGGGTGCCAACTGGCCACCATGCACTTTTAAAATTGTTATTCTCACTTTATTCTCTTAACCAAGCTTTACTAATAATGTTGATGTTTAAATTTTTCCTTATTTTCTCTATTTTAATAAATATTTATTTATTACTTTAATCCTTAAAAAAACTAACTATGCTTATATTAACTAATTAATCCTAATTAAATTTGGGGTGTTACAATTTGGTTGTCTATGCCTTTAACCTTCATCGGAAAGAATGCCTACTTCTAAGAATGCCAAACCCTCAAGAAGTTAGGGGTTTCTGTCAATAGATATACGATCCTACACTATAGCTTAATCATCTACTACACGAGTACGAAAATAACACATGGTAAAATCCTCTCCATAATTTATTTGATGCAAAAAAAATTTCATTCGTTTATCTCAGAGTGTTAATAATTTATATTGAGAATTGGTTTCGAGGTCTATTCAAGCTTTATTTAGGCACGTAGAGTCCTTTCTTTTCAATTTCATTTAAGGTTATAGTAGTAACGACACTTTGTTTATACTTTGTTTTCGACATTTCAAGGGTTTTAATTTCCACATATGCAAGATCTTGAAATAAATATGGTTATAAAGATTGGAAGAGATACCTTGGTTTTAAGTGAATAATCTTCTAGTTTCTAGTCTTGTCTCTCTTTTATTGATTGTCCTTTAGAAATTAGTATTGTATAAATATTAACAACAAATTTGTTTTACTGCAAGGCATTTTTTGTTTGACAAAATTAATTTATGTTCATTTCCCTTTTTAGATTTTTGGATAGCGTTTCAAATGAAACTTGTATATTTTGTTTTGTTTTTTTATCTAGTATTTAAAGGTTTGTGTTATTGCTTTATATTTCTCATAATAAATAAGATGGATTAAGAAATGCACTTTTCTGGGTTATCAATATATTTATACAAGATATTTACCCATTTGAAATTATTCAAAGACATAGAATATGAGTTGTAAGAAGGTTTGAATATATGAGTTGATATAAAAAATTTAAACTCATATATGAGTTTTGGGTCTTTGGTGTTTATAAACGAAATTTCATAAAAAATTGATTTTCATTCTAGACCGATACAAGTTCATTATTTCATTCGTTTGAAAATATAGATAGTCTAAGTTTCTCTTATTATAATTCCAAAAATTAGGGAATATAATTACCATGATTTTGAATCGATGTATGTTAAAGCTAGAATTTTGAGTAGTATATAAATACCTTTATATATTTGTTTTGAGTATTCATCTTCTATAAAGAAATGTATATAGGCATATTATTAAAAAATTATGGGCTTATAAACCATGAGATAAATTATTTCTGTGCATTTGTATTTAAAATTGAAATGTTGTAACATTTATTTTCTATGCAAATATGTAAATTAAATATATTTCTACTGGTTGCTAAATCCATAGTTTTCAAGGAGACTACCATAAAATTTGACTTTAAATGTCTGAACATGGTATTCTTTTACTAAAAATCTAATAAATAACTTTATCATTTATCATTTGTGCATACGCAAATTCTTCATTTCAAAATTAATAAATATTTCTTCATGTGTATAGTACTTGCATGTATACTATAATTTCAAATTTCTACATAGGATATATAAAATATTCTAAACCCTTTTAATGCAAAAAAACGTAAAGAAGATAATAGTGATAGAAGTAAATAATAGTGTGTCTAATTCTGTAATATAAATTCTTTCAAATCTAGCTGGATAGACTGCAAAAATCCCAACAATAGACTTTCTTGAGAACACTTAAGTATTTTTTCTCTTAGTGGTCATCTCCGAGCTAGAGCATAATAATATTAGGGCTAAGTAGAGCTTAGGGTTCATGTATTTGCTTCAATCTTTCTCTCTCACATTGGGTGTCATCACAACACTTCCAAATGACGTACACTCTTCAATTACCACACCTAAAACTTATGGTGCTCAAAAAAGTGAGTGGGAAAGAGTATTATTACACTTGTTTATACTTAGTTCAAGAAATCCTCTTTTACCAATCTCTAAGATTATAATTACCAGGCACTCACATTACTTGACCCATACAACACTTCAATGTGCTCTATGTATGATCATAGAAAGCCCTCAATGTACTTAGTCAAATTGAACATGAACTATTATGTTTATTTTTTCCCACAACCACAGACCATAGTCTAATATCAAAGTTTTCTCCCTTTCTATATTTTCCCCATACCTCCTTTGATGCTTCTTTGTTTCAAGGTTTTTGTTTTTGCTTTCCCTCTCTCGATTTCTCCATCCTCTTCAATGTATGTATTGTCTTGTTTTTTTCTTTAAAAGATGTCACTACGGCATAATGCGGGAGGTCCTTTTGGGACTCTTTCTTGTCCTAAATTTTAGGAGTTATGGCTAAAGTTAAGGGACAAGTTTTGACCACTTTTTTTCTCTAGGGGAGGAGACAAGTTGCCTGGGATAGGTAGGTCTACTTTGCGTGCTTTCCTATGTTGTATTCCCCTTTCTTGCGTGAATGAATAAGCTTGCATGAAAGAGGACAATATTCTTTATTTTCTATGATTAGCTTCCTTTTCGCTTCCTGTATGATAGCGTGCTTTCCAGTGAGAGAGGTTAAGTTAACACGTGAATTCCTCACCTTACTCTAACTTCCCCACTAATGGTATCATGGTCCCTTATTTATTTCGATTATTTCCAGTCAACCTTAAATGCTTAAATAAAGTATTTAAAAAATAATTACATTTACGCCATATTAAATTATTGTTCATGCTACATCACTTTCTAATGTCACATAAATGTTTTAATTCAAAGCATAAAATAACTAATTCAAAATCAACAACGATATTAGTGGGTAATATCCTGGGATATTAAAGCTATATATACATGATGTAGTTGTATTGCCCCTCATTTGGATAAATGTTTTATTATTCGATATTATTATTTTTTAGTGAATCATATATTGGGGCAAGATATTTCTATTGAACACTTTGACTAGATTTATGCTTAAACTATTTTCATTTCCATGATGTTTTATTAATGTTAGATGAGATGATTATGTATTAATTATGAACATAATGATACATACTTGATGCTATTAGATATTATGATTGAATACACAAACTTGTGATATGATTTGATGATGGATAAATATGATTTGTATGATTGACTTGATATATTTTTACAAAACTACTAATGATTTTCCAATTGTGACAAGGAAATAACTACATGTATATGGACTCTAGGGCAATTTCAGTTATATGTATGCAAGTTGGAATTATGAGACTTATGTATCAATTTGAATATTATGTTGCAAACATATGATTTGCATTTATACTTGCTTTGGACAATGTTGTTTGATACATATCATCCAATGTATGCACAGGCAAGGATGGATATTGCCAATTAAGCTTAAACATGGGTAATTCTATCATGAAAGGAATGTGACATATGTACTACTTGGAGAGGAAGAGTAGTATTCCTACTCCTAACCTATAAAATACACCCATGTATTGGGATGGACGATTCACATTCTCACCTTATAGGGGTTATATATTGTTGTGAGGGAACAATGTGTATTTGGTTTCTCATGAGGTCTATATTAGGGGCACATAATAAGGACATGAGGTCATTATTCCATAGTGACCATTACTTTCTCACTAAGAGTAAATGAGATGGAGTTAACGAGGTTTCACCCATGTTACATCAATTCTCCCTCCATTAAAATATGTGAATTTAAAGGGTTGGAGTGAACATGGTCCCACCCTAGGTATAGGTTCAGAAGGGTTGGAGTGACCATGGCGTCGTCTTTGATTCTAATACTAATTGATATTTACTATTCTGAGACAAAGTATCCTTCACATGAATGATATTTTAAATAGTAAAACTACATTCATGAAATTATTACATGTATTTAGAGTGCACCTATTAAAATAGAAGTGACATATATGTTCAAAATATATTTGATTTCATTTTGCAAATAGAAATTGAAAAATATGCACTAGAAACCTGTGAACAACATGAGCCATTCACTTTCTATTTTAGAAGGTTTATTTCATTAAAAACGGTAATATTATGTGCACACACCCACATCTAAGTTTGAAAAATTAGGAAGAAAAGTGGATGAGTAAAAATAGGAAAAGTAATGGAGAGTTGGGTGAATAATACGTATTTAATTAAAAATTTAAATTTATACATGGGAGAGACATGTTGTTCAATGCACGATAAGCATATTAGTGAATTAAAAATCAGGTTATAGAGACACTCACATGACAAATTTGTGCAAAAATTGGTAAATATTAGGGGAAAGGCATATTTTGGGGGGTTTTCATCTAAGAGGGGATTGGATAGTTTAGGTTACTTGTGAATATGTTTAGCCTTTATTAGCTAAATATTTTAGACTTGTTTTGAATTGATTTAGAAACTTATATTTTAATTTGAAAATACTCCACCTTGTTTAGAAATTTAAGAGACAAACTTGTTGTTACATCTTATTTCTTCTCAACTAAAAAATACAATT
The DNA here is from genome assembly GCA_027924585.1 of Larix kaempferi. Taxonomy (NCBI): domain Eukaryota; kingdom Viridiplantae; phylum Streptophyta; class Pinopsida; order Pinales; family Pinaceae; genus Larix; species Larix kaempferi. Next base: position 9,058,342 of record BSBM01000019.1, read on the forward strand.
AAACTATAGAAATAAGCAATAATACATATATGAAATATACATTCACTGTGAAATCAATGAAATATACATTTATAGTGAAATCATGATGGTAGACTATTCATAAGTTATTATATAGCTCGCATGTCAAGGAAAATGGAATGGAGTTGGGATCATAGTTTTTATGTAAGAGATATTTATTGATGAACTTCCAACTCTTTCATATACATAATAAATAAAATTATCTTATGAATAATATAAGTGCTTTATTTATGATTTCACTCATTCTTATTTATATGTAATTTTTTACAATGTCAAGGCTCATTCTTATTTATATGCAAATTTCTACAATGTCAAGGCTAATGATAGCTTTTGTTGAATGAGTTTTTCTTGTGAAAGGAATTAATAGGTAAGGAAGTGAGTTTTTAATGTGTGTTTGAAGAAAAACAACATTCACCGATTAATTTCACTCATCATTCATAAAATTAGTAAATTGAAATAATTTAACTATAAAACTAGTTTCCAAAACTACTTGGAATCTAGGAAGAAATAAAAGGAAATTTTGTAATCTTACCAAATATATGGAAAATACTATGTTCATTCAATTATATATATTTTGTGGTTTAAATTTTTTTTTGTAACATAGTATTGTTTATGTAAGATATCATAGAGTATATAGGACTTTTGAAAGCCAATTACTCATGGAAATTATGTTATAGATTTCAAAATATTATATGGATATGGTAAGTCTTGTTATGTTTTTAGAAGAGTGGATATAGAACATAAAAATTATATTATGCATATAAGGTTGAATGATTAGGATGAGTCTAATTTCTAGGATGTGCTTCTTCTTATTTTGATGATAATACTTAGATTAAATTATAGATTTTTTAAAGCACAAGGATGAATCCACAATACATCTCAACATTATTATAACAATATGCTTGTTAAAAACTTAAAATATTATTTGTAAAAATTAAACTTGTACAAGAAAAATAATACTCCTATAAAACACCTAAATTAAATCCAATAGACAAATTATATAATTTTATATTCAATATAACTAACATATTTTCAATCCTCTAAAACACTCAAATTAAATTCAATTGACAAATTATATAATTTTATATTCAATGTAGCTGACATACTTTCAAAACTTGTTATAAAATAAACATTAAAATTCAATTATATAATTTTATATTCAATATAACTAACATACTAATGATTGCAAAACCTGGGAGGGAGGGAGCGAGCTCCAAGAAAATGCAGATTCAAAGAAGTACGTTAAACTATGGATATTTCTGTTACAGGTGATAAATCCTTGGGTATGGAGGATATGAATTTCAATTGCGGTGGAAGGAGGTGCGGAAGCGGGATTGCTCCATGAACTGCCTCAAAACTGCGGTAACGTTGTAGATCTGTGCAGGCATTTGCTGAGCTCGTGGAGAGCTTTTCCCCCTGGTATTGTTCTCCTTGGATCGGGCTTGGAGGGTCATTGAGCACGAGGGAGTAAGTGTGGGGGTTCTCTTTGAATTATTGAGCGTTTTCTTGGCATGGTGGATGGCACCTATAATGGCAGAGATCAAATTGATATGCCAACAAACTGAATGATTAAGTCAGGCGATGACTGATTTCTGGTGATTGAAATGGGATCTGGGGGAGAGGAAAACGCTAGCATTATTCTTTTAAAGTTTTAAAACCCATATTCATATAGAAGGATACAGTTTATGATATACCCATTCTGCTAGGAACTCGATGCTATCATCCATTGGAAATTGATACAGGAAAACCTTTAACCATGTTGAATCTGACATGAAGGTGCCACCAAGCTATTGACATGGGCATTTGATGCTGTGAGATTGGTCTAGCAGAGTATTGGATCTCGGTGCCCTGAGGAGTTTTAGCTGGGGATTGCTGGTGGTTGATCTTGAATCCCTGATGTGATTGTGTGCCGGGCCTCTCAGGGGTGTGCGGGGATCTTGGAGGAGTTCGTGGTGATGAAGCTGAATGCGTGTTTTGTGGCTTGGGGGTCGAGCCCTTGCTGCTTTTGAATTTTTTATTTTGAGCTTACTGTTCTGGCCGTGCTGTTAATGCTTGTCAGGTGCCAGGGATAGGTGATCTGGCTGATTTTGGTGCCAGGGATTGCTGATATGGATGAAATGAGGGAAAGGCTGGTGTAATGTCCCCATTCAAATAAGTGCATAGTAAGACAATCCCATTAATCCTACTAGTTTCCTAGGTTGGATGGGCACATGTGGGATGGTAATAAGGAAACTAATAAATTATATTTAGACATTAGAAGGGTTCAAGAATTTAATAAATATGATGAATAAATAAATTCAAGAGAAATTCTAGGTGGCAAGTGGTTTTGGAGACATATGGAGGTGGTGGGACCCACACTAGCTTGATTTTTCAATGACACATGGCAGCTCTCTCTTGCCAATTCGAATTCATGGGAAGGTGAACACTCTTGGGTGAGTTGGTAAGTCATAACACATGGCATTGAGCATATTAGGTCGAAATGGGAAGGAATAGTAACCTCCATGGGAGAGGAAGAGTCAAATTGGAGACTAGTGGACACATGGGCTAGATTCCCTAGTTTTATGACAACAATAATGAAGCATCTATGACATTTTATGACAAAATTCAGACCTGACTTCTTACACCTGACCATTATGACATGGCAGCCCCAAAAATAGGCTCAAGAAGGCGCTCATGGAGTTGGAGGAATCTAAAGAGACTCAAATTCGAATTTGGGAGAAGATGGAAGGTTGGAACTAGGAGACAAGTGGCAAATGAGGAATATTTTCTAAATGGAAAATTATTGAATCTATTGAGAGGATTTCGACCCCTTGAAGGCTAATGTTGGTTATAAAATGTAGAAATCAAGTATGAGAATGGCTTTTGATGATTTGAGAAAAATTGCATTTGTGAAGAGAGAGCTAGTGGATGACTAGTTTCTTGCCTTAGCCAATTTCGAGGGTGAAAGATTCCCATCCAAGTTGGTGTTTGGAGAGGCCACTCAGGTCTTTCATGGTGCTTTAATGGAGTTTGTATTTGCAGGTAGCATATACAGGAAGTTTCATGGTCTGGTTTAGTGCAGCACTTTCTCTCCACCGTTTCCAGTTTTGAAGGCATATTCGTGCTCCTTGAGGGAGGGCGTTTTTGGTGAGCTATTGTACTCTTTGGGGGAGCTTATAATTCCAAATTTATTTTGTAATATGAATTAAATACTCTGTTCTTCATCTCCAAAAAGTTTCAGGTCGAAATTCCAAGTAGAAATGTATAAATATCATTTTTAATGGAAGAACAATGCCATTTCCCCACTACCTTGTTGTGAGCCAATGTATTGATGATGATTTCGAATGTATGGATGATTCTCTGATATATTTGTGATAAATATATTGCCATGGATGTCTTCTACAAGTTTCATGTACTGTACTTGAGCATTTGAAGCATTTTTACTCAGTTTAGTTGTATTGGGAGGTGGAATAGTGCCATTTCCCCAAGGGTCGAATTGGGGGTTTTTGCTGTTGAATGTGAGAGAGTTAGAACAGTATTAAAAATCAATTAATGGTGCATATGATACCTTAATCACATAATTAACACATTATATACCTCTGTTCATAAATTTGTGGGAGTTTGGAGGCATTTGGAAGGCCATTTGCAGTGTTACCCGAGGGGGATTTGATGCACAAATTACTAGTCAAAATTACATATATTGATCAGAATACAAATCAAGTTTGCAGCAGTATTTGGAGGGACATAAAACATCCCTGAACCTTATATTCAAGTCTAAATACCATTCATACACTCCTACAGAATATTTGGGAGCATTTGGGTTGATTTGGAGGTCAAAACAGTAAAACTAGTCAAAGGTCGAAATTGGGAAAAAAAAGTGGAAAATTGGGCATTTTAATAAAATTTGAAAAAGGGATATTACAAGTGGTATCAGAGCATGGTCTTGGCACCTGATGGTATTAACAAGAAGCCAAACAAATAAAACACCACCCTTTGAATCAGTAGTTGAAGAAGTTTTGGTTGAAGAAGAGATAGTAGCAGAAAAAGAGTTCTTTTCTAAAACAATGGGTAGAGAGGAGGAGGAAAAATTAAGACATAAGGAGGAATTGATTGAAGCCTTAAAACCATGTTTTGAAGGACTTACCATGGTTATGCTAGATATGAATAAACAAATGATGAAAGGTTTCGAATTGTTGGGTAGCCAACTTTCAGGCAAAGGGATGATAGGAGATAATAGTGGTTCACACTCAGGGGAAAAGATGAAAGGGAATGAGCATATTTTCTCAAGTACAGGACCTCATAATAGACCTGATGAATTTCAAAGCACACAAAGGCATACTGCACCTAAATTTCTCACACCCAAAGAAGAACCCAATCTTGAATTGGATTACAAGAAACTAGTAAATGATTGGAATGATTTGAATGAAGAGTGTAAAAGAGGTGTACCACTCAGTGACTACATTGATGCTATGCAAAAGATTAAAATGAAGGGAGACAATAGGAGTCCATTCCAAAACAAAGAATTGAATAGTGCTATTGGAAAAATGTCACTTCCTACTTTTGATGGTTCTTCTCAAAATTCTGCTAACACTTGGGTGCAAAAATTGGATGTATATTTTCAGCTGAATCCTATGTTGGAAGAGGATGCATTAAAAATGGCCATTTTGCATTTGGAAGGATATGCCAATGAATGGTGGTTTCATGGGCTGAAAACCTTGGGTCATAATCAGGTTAAAACATATGGAGAATTTGTTGACAGGGTACTAGAAAGATTTGAACAAAAAGATCCAGAATTGCCTTTCAAAGAACTAGCTCAATTGAAGCAAACTGGGTCCCCTACCGAATATATGTTGGACTTTCAAAAATTATCAGTCAAGGTGGCTGATGTATCTATGGGAAGATTAGTATTGCTGTTCACTGAAGGTTTGGATGAACCCTTAAGAGGTTTGGTCAAAGCCCACAAGCCAACTACATTAAAAGATGCAATGAGCTTGACTAGGGATCTCCAAAATGTGCTTCCTAGAACGAGATTTCCTCCTAAGCCTAGCTATAAATTTGAAAAGAAACCTTGGCAAAGGGATGGATATGATAAGAAACCTTGGAAAAGAGAGTCATTTGAGAGGAATAAAAAAGAGGGACTAAACAGGGATGAACTTAGAAAAAAGAAACTATGCTTCACATGCTTCCAACCATGGACACCAGGGCACAAATGTACCAAAGGAAAGGCTCAATACATAGAAGTATTTTCTGATAATGAGGGGTATGATGGGGGAATGGATGAAGATGGACATATTTCAGATCAAGAAGAGGCATATGAGACAGCAGTAGAAGAGGAAAGACAAGAAGAAAATCAGCCTTCACCGAACAAAGCAAGAATGGCAGTGCTTTCAGCAGTACCTCGCTATCATACTATCCGATGCAAAGGGGTGGTACAAGGACAAAGAACTTCAGTCTTGGTAGATGGAGGAGCCACTCATAACTTCATTGATGCAGAGATGGTAGAGAAAAGAAAGATACCTATTGAACCATTTGATGGCTTCACAGTTGTCATTCCCGGTCACAACACAATGCAATGCAAAACATGGGTTCCAAAGCTGCAAGTCACCGTAGGTAACTATACTTTTGTTGATAGTTTTTATGTGGTTGATGTTGCTGATAATAATGTGGTTTTGGGAGTGCAATGGTTGTATTCAATAGGAGAGCATACAGTAAATTATCAAATTCCCGAAATGAAATTCCAAGATTCAAAAGGAGTACAAAGAGTTGTGAGAGGGCAACACACTTATCCAAATCAAGTAGTGACTTGCAATAGCATGAGATCTATATTGAGGCATGGGGATATAGAATGGGCTGCTGAATGTCATATTACATCTCCCAAGCCAACTATAAATATTGTCAAACACCCAAAGGAGATAGAGAGACTTTTGCAAAAACATGAAAAGGTTTTTAGAGACCTTCCACATGGTAGGCCACCAGATAGGGGGGTTGAGCACAGTATTGTTTTGGAGGAGGGTACTTCACCCATTAAAATACCACCTTTTAGACATCCTAAAAGGTTTAGAGATGAGATTGAAAAAGCTATCCAAGAACTCCTAGAGTTGGGGCTCATTAGACCAAGCTCTAGCCCTTATGCTTCTTCAGTAGTGCTAGTGAAGAAAAAAGATGGAACATTGAGAATGTGCATAGATTTCAGAGCCTTGAACAAAAAGACTATCAAGAATAGGTATCCTATTCCTAGGATTGATGAGCTCATGGATGAGCTATATGGGGCCAAATACTTCTCAAAAATTGATCTTAGATCAGGGTATCACCAAATTCGAATGAAAGATGAAGATGTGCAAAAGACCGCTTTTCGATGTCATTTTGGCCACTTTGAATTTCTTGTCATGCCTTTTGGGTTAACTAATGCTCCAGCCACCTTTCAAGCATGTATGAATAGGATATTTTGCAAGCAACTAAGAAGGTTTGTTTTGGTTTTCTTTGATGATATTCTCATTTACAGTAAAACATGGGAAGAGCATTTGCAACAGTTAGAGATTGTGTTGAAAATATTGCAAGAAGAGTCCTTATTTGCTAAATTATCAAAATGTGAGTTTGGGATGAAAGAACTACTGTATCTTGGGCACACTATTGGGCAAGAAGGAGTGAAGGTACACATGGAAAAAATCAGGGCTATCTTGGAATGGCCATCACCAAAAAATATTACTGAATTGAGAGGCTTTATTGGCATATGCACCTACTACAGAAAATTTGTGAAAGGGTTCTCCAAGTTGAATTCTCCACTCACTGATTTGACTAAGAAGGATGCTTTCAAGTGGGATGAAGAGGCTGAAAAAGCATTCCAAAAAATGAAAGAGGTAATGAGTAGTTGTCCCATACTTGCACTTCCTGATTTTACTAAACCTTTTGTTGTGGAATGTGATGCTTCAGGTGGAGGAATAGGGGCTGTCCTAAAGCAAGGCCAACACCCCATAGCCTTTGAGAGTAGAAAGTTGCAGCCTCATGAAAAACTTTACTCCATCTATGATAAAGAAATGCTGGCCATTATGCATGCATTGGCCAAATTCAGACAATACTTGGTGGGCAGCAAGTTTGTGGTGAAAACTGACCATAATAGTCTAAGACACTTTCTCACCCAAAAGGATCTAAATGAAAGGCAACAAAAGTGGGTAAGCAAGATTCAAGCTTATGATTTTGATATTGAATATGTCAAAGGAAAGAATAATATAGTAGCAGATGCTTTGTCAAGAAGGCCTTCCTTTTCTCTCATGGATATTGCCAAGGATTGGAAAAACATGCTACTAGTTGAATATGCCAAAGACAAATTTGCTTGTGATGTGTTGGATGGAATCAAAGGGGATGATAATTATAGGATTTTGAATGGGCTGATATATTATAAGGGAAGAATTTATTTAGTTCATAACTCCAAGCTCAAGTACCGAATTTTTCAAGAAGCACATGATTCCCCACTAGCGGGCCATCCGGGGATCTTCAAAACTTATAGACAGTTGAGGCAAAGATTTTTTTGGAAGGGGCTGAAGGAAGATGTTCAGAAGTATGTGAATGAATGTAAAGCATGTCAACAAAACAAATCAGAACTTACATGTCCAGCCGGCCTATTACAACCATTGCCCATTCCGGAGCAAAAATGGGACAGTATTTCCATGGATTTCATCACCGGATTGCCTAAATCCTTAGGTAAGGATTGCATCTATGTGGTAGTTGATAGGTTGACAAAATTTGCTCATTTCTTTGCTGTTACATTATCTTTTAGTGCTGCACAAGTGGCTGATATTTTTTTCAAAGAAATCTTCAGATTGCATGGGCTCCCCAAGAGCATTGTCAGTGATAGAGATAGTAGATTCATGGGTGCTTTTTGGCAAGAACTTTTTAGATTGGTAGGCACTCAATTGACTCCAAGTACCAGCTATCATCCACAAACTGATGGACAAACAGAGAGGGTAAACCAATGGTTGGAAGGATACCTAAGAAACTATGTGGGAGTGCAGCAAAAAGCATGGGCAAAATGGCTACACTTGGGTGAGTTTTGCTACAACACCACTTATCATATGTCAATAGGAATGTCTCCTTTCAAAGCATTATATGGTTATGATGCACTTACATTTGCTGACATTATATTTGGTGATAGTAGAGCCCCAAAGGCTAAAGTTTGGGTGGAAGAGAGCCAAGAAATTTTAAAGCTCTTGAAAGACAATTTGCAGGTTGCTCAAAATCAACAAAAACAATATGCTGATAGACATAGAGAAGAGAGAACCTTTCAAGTCAATGATTTAGTATATTTAAGGTTGCAGCCCTATAAACAAACATCTCTCAAAAAGAATGGAGCAGAAAAATTAAAACCAAGGTACTATGGGCCATACAAGGTAGTGCGGAAGGTTGGAGAAGTAGCATATGAACTAGAACTTCCGGAAGGGAGTAAAATCCACAATGTATTTCATGTTTCTTGTCTTAAGAAAGCTCTTGGTCAGAAAATCATCACTTCAGAAATACTACCTCCTTTGGATGATGAAGGTCAGCTCACACTTGTTCCGGAAAAGATTTTGAAGACACGGGAAAGAAGGTTGAGGAGTAGAATCATCAAAGAATATTTAGTGCAATGGAAGGACTTACCAAATGAAGATGCCACATGGGAAGAGGAGAATATTTTGCAGCATCCAAATTTGAAATTGCTTGAGGACAAGCAATCTTGGGTGGGGAGTACTGTAATGTCCCCATTCAAATAAGTGCATAGTAAGACAATCCCATCAATCCTACTAGTTTCCTAGGTTGGATGGGCACATGTGGGATGGTAATAAGGAAACTAATAAATTATATTTAGACATTAGAAGGGTTCAAGAATTTAATAAATATGATGAATAAATAAATTCAAGAGAAATTCTAGGTGGCAAGTGGTTTTGGAGACATATGGAGGTGGTGGGACCCACACTAGCTTGATTTTTCAATGACACATGGCAGCTCTCTCTTGCCAATTCGAATTCATGGGAAGGTGAACACTCTTGGGTGAGTTGGTAAGTCATAACACATGGCATTGAGCATATTAGGTCGAAATGGGAAGGAATAGTAACCTACATGGGAGAGGAAGAGTCAAATTGGAGACTAGTGGATACATGGGCTAGATTCCCTAGTTTTATGACAACAATAATGAAGCATCTATGACATTTTATGACAAAATTCAGACCTGAATTCTTACACTTGACCATTATGACATGTCAGCCCCAAAAATAGGCTCAAGAAGGCGCTCATGGAGTTGGAGGAATCTAAAGAGACTCAAATTCGAATTTGGGAGAAGATGGAAGGTTGGAACTAGGAGACAAGTGGCAAATGAGGAATATTTTCTAAATGGAAAATTATTGAATCTATTGAGAGGATTTCGACCCCTTGAAGGCTAATGTTGGTTATAAAATGTAGAAATCAAGTATGAGAATGGCTTTTGATGATTTGAGAAAAATTGCATTTGTGAAGAGAGAGCTAGTGGATGACTAGTTTCTTGCCTTAGCCAATTTCGAGGGTGAAAGATTCCCATCCAAGTTGGTGTTTGGAGAGGCCATTCAGGTCTTTCATGGTGCTTTAATGGAGTTTGTATTTGCAGGTAGCAGCTACAGGAAGTTTCATGGTTTGGTTTAGTGCAACACTTTCTCTCCACCGTTTCCAGTTTTGAAGGCATATTCGTGCTCCTTGAGGGAGGGCGTTTTTGGTGAGCTATTGTACTCTTTGGGGGAGATTCTAATGCCCAATTTATTTTGTAATATGAATTAAATACTCTGTTCTTCATCTCCAAAAAGTTTCAGGTCGAAATTCCAAGTAGAAATGTATAAATCTCATTTTTAATGGAAGAACAATGCCATTTCCCCACTACCTTGTTGTGAGCCAATGTATTGATGATGATTTCGAATGTATGGATGATTCTATGATATATTTGTGATAAATATATTGACATGGATGTATTCTACAAGTTTCATGTACTGTACTTGAGCATTTGAAGCATTTTTACTCAGTTTAGTTGTATTGGGAGGTGGAATAGTGCCATTTCCCCAAGGGTCGAATTGGGGGTTTTTGCTGTTGAATGTGAGAGAGTTAGAACAGTATTAAAAATCAATTAATGGTGCATATGAGACCTTAATCACATAATTAACACATTATATACCTCTGTTCATAAATTTGTGGGAGTTTGGAGGCATTTGGAAGGCCATTTGCAGTGTTACCCGAGGGGGATTTGATGCACAAATTACTAGTCAAAATTACATATATTGATCAGAATACAAATCAAGTTTGCAGCAGTATTTGGAGGGACATAAAACATCCCTGAACCTTATATTCAAGTCTAAATACCATTCATACACTCCTACAGAAGATTTGGGAGCATTTGGGTTGATTTGGAGGTCAAAACAGTAAAACTAGTCAAAGGTCGAAATTGGGAAAAAAAGTGGAAAATTGGGCATTTTATTAAAATTTGAAAAAGGGATATTACAGCTGAGGTGGAATGGAGGTGGATGTGGCTTACACCACAGATGGGGTACATGATAGAGGGAATATTTCTACTGGATTTGACTTTGAGGAGGTGGATGGGTCTGGGGTTTTTTCTGGGCCCGAGGTAGCGCAGGACAGGGATGGGCATCATTTTGAATTACCTACCTCTGCCGGGGAGCCTATTCATCGAACTGGGGTTTATGCGAAGGCTGATTCTCATATATTTTCTGTGAAGAGGGTTAAAGATCGAAAGAGAAAGGATAAGTTGGTGCTGGGGGTGGACATTACGATGGAAGAGGCGGAGGATTTCACTCACACCTCTATGGTTGGACATGTTCAGGGTAGAAGAATTGGTCGCGGTTTCCTTCAACGTTGGGCGGCTGAGCAGTGGAAGGATTTAGTGTCTTCTGCCCCTGATATTCGGGTGTTGACGAAGGGATCGTTCTCTTTCATTCTACTGAACAAAGGGGAGTTTGATGAAGTCCTTAGACGACATTGGTCGATGCAGGGCGTCCCTATCATTCTTAAAAGCTGGACACCCTTTTTCGACTCTAAAACGGAGAAAATAGATGCTGAACCGCTGTGGGTGGAGATTCCTGGATTCCCCATGCATCTGTGGATTCAAACTCGTTTTGCGGAGATTGGGAATTTTCTCGGTGATTATGTGTGTTCTGATTACTCTTTATCATGAGACTGGAATATACACGGTGGCAAAGATTTTGGTAAAAATCGACCTTCGACTGGGGCTTTCTGCTGAGATTAATGTACAAACCTAGGATGGGGACTTTGTTCAACTGCTGGATTATGTGGGTGTGCCGTTTAGGTGCCACCGCTGCCACAATCATGGACATCTGGTAGCTAGTTGCCCCTTACCTTTTTAGGCTTGTAAGCCTATGGTCAATGAAGGAGTTGAAGAACGCGCTGATCCTTTGTTGTCGGTGAACACTCAGTCGGTGGAGGTTGAAGGTTGTGGGCTAGCTTTTGTCCGAGGTGTGATCTCTGATACTGTAGTACCTTCTAACAACCGCGGGATACATGGTGCTGAGGCAACTTTGCCTACATCGGTGAACAATGAATTGGAGACTATTGGGTCTGCAGATTCGGTTGATGTGGGGGCCTCTTTTGCTGCGACTCCTATGTCTCGGGCCTACACCAGCGAGCTACGGGAGATGAACATACTACGATGGGGATCATCTGCAAATACCCAGGGTATGTCTCATTTTATTTCACCTGCTGACTCCTTATTTGCTGTCTCTGATGATGTGGGGGGGGGGGTAGTCATGGGCCTCCTCCACTAGCAGGTACCAATATACTTTGTCCTGTAGCTACTTGTATGTCGTCTGATGCAGACTATGTATCCACGCCGTCCATTGAATCCATCAAACACACCTGAAGTTCTGAGGGTCGTAGTATTCGCTATGCTCTCAGAAATAGGGAGATTGCTACTGACGAATCGGGGGGGAAGGGACTTTCTGCACTGGATTATAGTCTTGGGAGAAAGGGACGGGGACGAAGATCCCTTTTGTCAAAAGCACAGGATCGGGCTAAGGTAGACTTAGTGATGGGCACACAATCTTCTATTGAGTGGGCACTTAGAGCAGCAAAAGCCCTGGATGGGGGTCTCTAATGAAAATAATGTCCTTCAACTGTCGCGAGTTGGCAAGTCCCATAAAAAAATCATCCCTCAGGAGGTTGGTGGACTTAAATCAACCGGATGTATTACTGCTGCAAGAAACTTTGGGTGGCAATGTGGATGTTGTTCGGACTTTAGAATCTTTGCTTCCCAGATGGAAGTTTATAGGAGTGGATGCACGGGGGCGCTCTGGAGGGCTGGCCTCGGGGTGGAAGGTGCAGAGCTGTAGATATGACTGTTCTTGGGGTATCTCTTCTGGTATCGGCTTGGAAATTTGGGATGCTGAGATTGGTAGGTTGATCACGGTTCTCAATATCTACGGGCCATATTCAAATAGGGTTGGATTATGGGAATCCTTGTTTAGTATGAATCTTTTTGATGGTAGGGATGTGATTCTGGGAGGGGATTTAAATCTTTCTCTGGGGTCTTCTGAAGTGTGGGGGCCTCGGGCTGCTCCGGATCCATTGGAAAAATTTTTCATTCAAGCCTTCGCCAGGAAGGACCTACTAGACATACTACCTACCAAGCTAACTCCAACTTGGAGGAATACGCGAGCTAGGGACCAAAGGGTGGCTAAACGACTGGATAGGTTTCTGGGGATGATGTGTTGGTACTGGGGGTTGATGTTGTCAGGAAGTGGGTAGGGTCAGGTGGGGTATCTGATCACTGCCCCATCTTCTTGGAGTTAAGAGGCAGATGCAATAAACCCCCAAGTCCATTCAAATTCAATCCTAGCTGGCTGAAGGAGGAGGATTTTCATAAATTGGTTCAGGATCTGTGGGTTCATCGACCTTTAGATTCATAGGAGCATGCGGGTGCACACTTTCATCACAATCTTATGCGAATTAAAGAGGCCACTATCCTCTGGGCTCATGAAAAACGGGTGAAAGATGAACAGAAGTTGTAGGCTGCTGAGTTGAATATTGATAAACTACTTCATTGTCCGGGAATGGGCTATATGGATGATCAGCAGAAAGGTGAGTTGTTGGAATGGGAACGTTGCAGAAATGTGATTCTGTGTGAGCGCAAAGAGATGTGGAGAATGAAAAGTAGAGCGATATGGCTACAGTGTGGTGATGAGAATACAAAATTTTTTCAAGTATATGCAAAAGGGAGAAAATCCACAAACTCTATTTGGGAACTATCTTCAGCTGCAGGGGAACGGGTCTCCAGTTTTGATGGATTGGCGGAGTTGGGTGTTAGACACTACGGAGATTTATTCACTGCACAACCTGGGGCCTCTATTGCTGAGGTTATACGTGTGACTCAGCTTTTCCCTCATTTTGAGGGGGAGGAAGAGAATCGACTGTTGATGGAGGAAGTGTTGCCGACAGAGCTCTCGCTAGTAATGCATTCCTTTCAGAAAGATAAAAGCCCTGGGACAGATGGCTGGCCTATAGAATTCTTCTTGGGATTCTATGACTTCTTCGGGGAGGAATTATTGAATGTGGTGGAAGAATCTCGTAAGGCTGGGTTTGTACATGGTCCTTTTAACTCGACCTTTATTGCTCTTATTCCAAAAGAGGACAAGCCTGAAAAATTTAATGAATTCAGACCTATCTCTCTCTGCAATTGTATCTATAAGATCATCTCTAAGGTCATGGCGCGGAGACTCAAGAATATCTTGTCTCCGCATATCTCTTGTGAGCAATTTGTCTTCTTGGAAGGTCGACAAATACATGAGGCCATCGGTGTAGCCCAGGAAGGATTACACACTCTGAAAGTGCAGAAACAGAAGGTGATCAAGATTGATCTCTCAAAAGCATTTGATAGTGTTAGTTGGCTCTATATCCGGATGCTTCTAACTCACCTGGGTTTCTGCTACGAATTTATCAGATGGATTATGGCCTGCATCACTATGGTGAGCTTTGTTGTACTGATCAATGGTTCTGCTAGTCCATTCTTCCATGCAGGAAGGGGCCTACGACAGGGATGCCCACTCTCTCCGCTATTGTTTCTCCTTGTTGCTGAAGGACTCAGTCATTTTATACTGAAAGAAAAAGCTGATGGTTCCTTTCGAGGCATATCCATTTCTCAGGTATTGTATATTTCACATCTCCTATTTGTTGATGACATTCTGATATTTTGTGATGGCACAAGACAGGAGATTGATAAGGTGGTTGAAGGTCTCAATTTAGTACAAGTAGCTGCGGGTATGTTAGTGAATATTGACAAGTCTTCAATCACTTGTTCGCATTTAACCGAGCAGGAGATACATAGTATGGCACTCAGACTACCTTACAGGACATTGGATATTGATGATGGCTTAAAATACCTTGGCTTTCACTTGAAACCAAATGCTTATTTGAAGGCTGATTGGTACTGGTTATTAGCTAAATTAGAACAGTGACTACATGGATGGAGTCATAAATGGCTCTCTCGGGCAGGGAGGCTGGTTCTGATTAAATCAGTTTTGGAAGCAATCCTGGTGTATTGGCTGTCTCTGGCTTGGATTCCCAAAGGAGTATTGGAGCAGATCCGTCGGTTGTGTTTTGCTTTTCTTTGGAAGGGTAAGTGTGACAAACGAGCGTTGGTGTGGGTCAGATGGGAAAAAATTGCGATCCCAAAAGCCCTGGGAGGATGGGGGTTAAAGAATATATTTCTATTCGCAAAAGCCTTGGGGGCTAAGGTGTCGTGGCGACTTATTCATACACGGAGTCTTTGGACAAGAGTGGTATATCATAAATATATTGCCCCTCTAACACTACTCGAATGGATCAGGCTGGCCAATAAGTCGTGGGCAAATTGTTCTATGGTTTGGAAAGCGGTGGTGCAGCATTTTCATTTGGTAGGATCTGGATTAGTGTGGAGGATTGGAAATGGGAGACATATTCATATAGGACTGGACCCTTGGGTTGGCTGTAGGGGAGGTCATGTCCTCCATGTGGAATTGAGGAATTTTTTGGCAGCTAGGGGTTGTCATTTCTTGGCTGATATTGCGGATCAGGGAACATCTACACTTTGGCATCAGGGGTGGACCACTGCACAACGACTTGAGATCCTTGGAGATATGCATGGGGCTTGGGTGGATTATCTTCGACACTTAAGACATTCGAATATTCGACTGACAAATAGGAGTGATGAACTTATTTGGGACAATCATCTCTCTGGAATATACTCCCCAAAGAATGGATATATCCAGTTGAATGTGGATGTACATAACAGGGGATTGGTGTGGTGGTGGAAATACCTGTGGAAGTTAAAGTGTCCAGGTAAAGCAAAAATTCTCTTCTGGGCTATTCTGGAAAATAAGGCCCCAACCTGGGACATTCTGCAAAAACGATTCATATTGGGACCGTGGTTCTGTCCACTATGTAGGGATGCGAAAGAGTCAATTTCTCATCTTTTTATACATTGTCGGTATACTTAGGTAGTCTGGGCTGATGTTTGCATATTACTGGATCTCAATGTGGGGTGGCAGGGTGCGAGTGTTCATGAAGCATTCCAATTGTGGTGGGCAACACAAAAGACATCATCCATCCAGGCTATCCCTTGTATAATTGCCTGGGGCATTTGGATTACCAGAAATAAGATTATCTTTCAAGATTGCAGGGTTCCTATGGAGAGTGTAGGGGCACAAGTCGTGGCTATTACTCAACACTTCAAGGCTCCTGTCCATGTGAATAGAATGCGACCTGTGCGTGTAGAATTGATCGACAAATCCATGCCGTGGGATTTTTTTGATGGTGCTTCAATAAACCATCAAATGGAGTGTGGAGGGGGGGGAGTCCTTTACAAATCAGAGTCCCATTACTTTCATCTGGTGGCTGGTTTGGGGAGGGGATCAAATAACTTTGCTGAACTTATGTCTCTTAGGCTGCTAATGTTATTTGCACTTGAACAAGGATGTCTATCTCTACAGATTTTTGGCGACTCCATGTTAGTTATCGAATGGGCAAAGGAGATCACACATTGTTATGTGATGATACTATTACCTATACTGGAGGAGGTGATCCGGTTAAAGCTTTCATTTAATCATATTACTTTTACAGATGTCTACAGGGAGAGGAATGGGATGGATGACCTGCTTTCCAAAGAAGCGACACAGCAACACTTAGTATTTGGCACTTGGAGAATCACTATACACTCACCAGAGGGCACCTACAGCTATTATCACAGACCATTTCATGAAGATTATGAGGCACAGAATTGAGCAATAGCTCAGATTTGGTTGACCAGCGATGGAGACATTCTCTCGGCACATGTTTTTGACCGGCGATGGACACTTTCTCAGCGATGGAGCAATCGCAGCTATTGCTGATACAACGATGGACAATATATGTTTATCTGTAACTGGATATTTGTGGGCTGTAGGGACAACTGTGTAATAGTTTTATGCATACCAGCGATGACTTTCATGCAAGTCTGTTGACAGTATTTGTATATCTGTAATTGGATAGATGCGGGTTGTATGGACAGCCGTATACTTGTTTTATGTTTGGGACATCAGACATGATGTTAATATGGGATAGTAACCTATGACAATGTAGGGATCTTAGTGATTCTATTACATGTGCAGAATGTAATTTTGTTCATTTTTTATGAAATAAAATTACAACTTTTTCCAATGAAAAAAAAAAAAAAACTAACATACTAACAAAACTTGATTGACAAATTATATAATTTTATATTGAATATAACTAACATACTTTCAAAACTTATTATAAAATAAACATTAAAATTCAATTAGATAATTTTATATTCAATGTAATTAACATACTTTCAAAACTTGTTATAAAGTGAACACTAAAATTCCATTATATAATTTTACTTTCAAAACTTGTTATAAAGTGAACACTAAAATTCCATTATATAATTTTATATTCAATGTAAGTAACATACTTTCAAAACTTATTATATCAAAACGATTATAAAGTGAACACTAAGATTCAATTATATAATTATATAATTTTATATTCAATGTAAGTAACATACTTTCAAAACTTATTATATCAAAACGGTTATAAAGTGAACACTAAAATTCAATTATATAATTTTATATTCAATATAAGTAACATACTTTCAAAACTTGTTATATCAAAACTGTTATAAAGTGACCACTGAAATTCAATTATATAATTTTATATTCAATGTTAGTAACATACTTTCAGAACTTGTTATAGAGTGAACATTAAAATTTTAACGATTTAAGAAATAAAAAATTATAAAAAAATATTAGTGAGTAAAAAACTCTAAACCTTTGACCTTTGTCTATGTTGTGGGCTCTAAACTCTAAACCTTTGAAGTGAATTTTATTAAACGTGCTTATAAATAATTACACTTAATAAAATACATTGTATAACATCCAAGCATGTATCATCCCTACAACAATAATAATATTCATATCTTTAATGCCTATTTTATAATTGGGATAACTTTTTCATTAAGCTTTATAGGGGAAAAATCATGAAAAGTTTGGTGCATTGTGAGACTATTCTACATAACCAACTGTCCTAAAAGATTAAAGGTAGAACAACAACCGACATAAGGCCTTCTCTTTGCATTATAAGTAATTTGGCAAATATTATAAATGTGCCCTTTTTGGGACAAGGAGCAGATATGATATGTATTGGTGAGACTTGTTAAATTGCACCCAAAGGAACCCTACATAAAAGAGACTTGGAAATAAGAGTGGATGTGTCTTAAACACGTGTTCATTGTTATGTAAAACAAAACTCCACTCCAAATCACAACTTTATGATGGTATTAAAATAATACTTAAACAACTCCCACTTTTGGTATTTAAATAATACTTAAACAAGTACCACTTCTGATCAGAATTTAACAATAAGATTAAAATAATACTTAAATAGACTTTCCTCATCTTGAAGCATTTACAATGTTTAAGTTTGTAATGTTCCTTATTTGAAATAATGAGCTCCTTATTTGAAAGCTCAATATGTGGTATTCATTTTTTGAACATATTTTTTTGATAGATTTTAATGTGTTTTTATTTAATGGGTTATTTTATTTTTTTAAATATTATTTTAAAAAATAATTGGATGTTCTTTCCTATACTTCCACTCTCTATTTTATAGTTAAAAAGAATTAACCAAATGAAAAAGTAAAAATTATAAAGATGAAAATAAAATAAGTATAAATTCAATTAAATATTAAAAAAAAAAACCTTAAAAAAAACAATAATCAATTACATCTAAACTATCTACATATAAGTATCATAATATATAAGCATTGTGATATTAGGGAAAATAAAACAAAGCGTAGGCAAAAAAAAGAAAATACAGTATTAGAGGAAAAGTGAAAGATATTTTTCGAAAATATAATTTTAATAATAATAATGGAACAAATCATAACTTAACAAGTCATACAACTTGATCAACTCCTAAAAATGATATGTTTATGAAATTACACACCATTTCGAAATTAAAAAAACACAATAATATAAGACTTAGTAGGTGAGTAATTTGTTTGAAAGATTCTATACAGAGTTTGTTTGAAAGGGATCTATAGTTATGATTAAGTTAGTCTAAAAAATATATCATACAACTTAATCTATGAAAACAAATAAATGAATATACCTTCACAAGATAGTAACACTTATTTTTACCAAGGTGTTATATCCCTATAGTAAACCATCCTACTATTGTAGGCTATTGTTATGGCAATTAGAATTTAAAAGAACATTAATTTTAATTGTAAAAGAAGGGTATAAAAATACCACTCTTTCCCCCTTTTGTTACGGTCTCCTTCTATATTTTTATGGAGGGATAAGTTGATAGGTGAAGGGGCATGTTAACCTCCTAAATTTCCTCCAAGAAATAAATGCGAAAGGAGTACTTAATTCATCTTTTCAATGGATTTCTCAGAGGTAGGAAATTGTAGTCTCTGAATTGCAAAAGTTATTTTAGGATTAATTCTCACATCGTCCTTAGAGATGATGTGTCTTAACAACTTTCCTATAGTGACACCAAAGACATACTTGTTAGGATTTAAGGATGCTTTGAATTTTCTACATCTAAGAAAGATCCGTCTCGAATGGTCAAAATTATCTCTATGCTTTCTAAAATGTATAATTAAATCTTCAAGAAAATTCTAATTAATAATACCAATCAAATAATTAAAGGCAATGTGCATGGCATGTTGAAAGTTAGCACTTAGATTACTTAAACCAACATGCCTCTTTTGATAGGTGAAGGTGCCCTACCTTATGTAAAGGTGTCTTTATCTAGTAGTCTTTTGGGTGGACTTGAATTTGATTATATCTAGAATATACATTAAAAACATATATCATCTTATAAGAAGAACCTGTTGCAAAATAAAAACCGTGTAAGGTAAAGGAAAATCATTTCAACACTTCCACGGTTTAAAACTCTAGAGTATATAAAAATTTGAATGACATCATTTTTTTTGAACTAGAACTAGATCAATGACCCAATTTGAGTAGTGTAAGAAAAATTATATTGGATTCGAATATTTTGTCAAATTCCCTTCTTATAATAACATCTAAAGTAACATTAATAGGACATTGTATTTTCCTTATGAACTTAATACCCTCCTCAAGGGCTATGGTGTTTTGAATAATATTGGATTTGAAGCCATCCAAGTCTTTGTAAGACCACACAAATATCTCAAAATTCTCTAAAACGGGTTAGGAACTTGGCCTCCTTTTCTTCAGTACATTAGGATCCTATATATAAGAATTTGTAATCATCTTTTGATCACATAATAAAAGAGATAATCCCTCCAACCTTGTGCTTGGAATATTCATTGCACATGTAAAGATATTTTCTAAAGGAATTAGGCCCTTTGGATAAAAATTATGTTTCATAATTATTTACGCGAAAAAAATCAGACATTTCATTTTCTTGATTTGCTAAAAGAAAACAAATGTTCTCATTATTATAAAAATCTAAAAAAGATTTATTATTATTAGGCACATGAGGACAATAAAGGACAATAAAAAGAGACTACATAACAATCATGTTTGTTCTTACAACACTGTTTATTGAAGCGATAAGTATAGACAATAATGTATGATCTATAAAATTTAATTATTTTTTAATCTAAATCAAATTTATTATTATTAGCTACATGAGAACAATAAAAGGAGACTACATAACAATCATGTTTGTTCTTACAACACTCTTTATTGAAGCGATAAGTATAAACAATAATGTATGATCTATAAAATTTAATTATTTTTTAATATAAATCAAATTAAATTTAAAAATTAATCCATTAACTAATCTAAATATATTACTTAAATTTTTCTTGATAATTACTCTTTTTATCAAATTTATAATAAACGCAGGACTCTCAAATAGAGAATATGCTTGCAAGGCCTACTTTAGGCCTAAACATAAAGCTTATAATCCTAAATTATATTCTTCACTAATTCAAAAACATGTATTCACATTCTTAGCTTCTAAAAATAGAAAAAAGGCTTGTAGATAAATTTATCAACACAGAGATAAATCTTATGTTTCAATGATACTAATACAATTTTACTTTTAAGATAAATATAAAATATTAAAACCATTATCAACATTAACATTATTGCATATATTTAATACAATTTTATTTTTAATATAAATATAAAATATTAAAACCATTATCATATATTTAATACAGTTTTATTTTTAATATAAATATAAAATATTAAAACCATTATCAGCATTAACATTATTGCATATATTTAGAAACAATCAAATGCTTTAACAACATTTTATTCGTAACAAGTTTAGTGAATTTGGAGAACATAACTTTATCTCATCAAATACATTATGATTTAAGACATAGATTAGGTAATAATTTCCAGATGTAATTTAATGTGGGATTCAATTTCATTTGAATATTGTAATGTGGGATTCAATTCCATTTGAATATTATTGCACGCTTGGAAAATCAATAAAAACACTTTTTTCTTAATATAAATTAAAATTTATTTTATTTTCACAATTAAAATTATTAACACCAAACTATAACTATCAACCTTAGAAGTAAAGTTTGTCTTGCTTAGCACACATATTCATTTAAAGTGAACTTGATGCCCTCATAATCCAAGCATGTATGACCCACTACGATTAAGATTGTAATAATTAACTATTTTGATGTTTATTTATAATCTAGATAACTTTTAGGTAAAGAATAAAAAACTATGAACTTGAGTAAAACATAATCATATGTTGGAACAAGATCTAGGTGTATCCATCACCACTACGTTCTAACATGCCTCATATTTCCCAAAATCCAAGTATTGACGGCCCACTTTTAAGATATAATAATTTATGTTCTTAATGCTATAATAAATTATGATTTTAAATGTTTATTTGTAAGATTTTGTTAAATAACTTTTTTAATGATTATATGATAATTCAGCTAACTTCTATATAAATATTTTATGGAAAATGTTATCATATTTTTAAATGTCTATTATGTAGGATTATAATAAATTATTTTTAATATTTCTTTAATAATTTTTGGAAAATGTTATTTCATATTTTTAAATGTCCATTTTGTAAGATTATAATAAATTATTTTAATATTTATTTAATAATTTAGCAACTTCTAGATCAATATTTTATGGAAAATGCTTCTACTGATTTTTTTTAATGGAAAGTGCCGGAAAATAATAAAAAATTGAGAATGTATTTTGAAGTCTTTTAACACCGACAAATAAACAGTGGAGAAAAGGTCTTGTCGGTCTGCATTATATGTAATTTGTTTATTGTTATAAATGTGCTGTTTTGAAACTCGAAATTATTAGTTAATCACTATTAACCCCGTTGTAAACCAAAAGCTATTTCAAATTACAAATTAATAATAAAATTAGTATAATGCTTGAATATATATATATATATATATGGAAAGTGCTGAATAAAAAATTGAAAATATATTTTGAAGTCTTTTAACACCGACAAATAAACAGTGGACAAAAGCTCTTGTCGGTCTGCATTATATGTAATTTGTTTATTGTTATAAATGTGCTGTTTTGAAACTCAAATTATTAGTTAATCACTATTAACCTCCGTTGTAAGCCAAAAGCTATTTCAAATTACAAATTAATAATAAGATTAATTAATATAATGCTTTAATATATATATATATATAACAAATATATCTATATATATGTTTACGTTATATATATATATATGTATCTGTGTTTTATATATATATATATATATATATATATATCTCTCTGTCTCGTACGTGTTGGCATTTCTCCTATCAATCCCTGTTGTAAGCCAAAAGCTATTTCAAATTACAAATTAATAATAAGATTAATATAATGCTTGAATATATATATATATAACAGATTCACACATTTATATCTATATATATTTGTTTGCCTTATATTATATATATATGTGTTGGTATTTCTCGGGTGGATTAGCGCTCTAACAAATGGTGAACCACCTTTTAAAAAAACATTCTTGTGACTATTAAGTGATTTCATTATAAAATATTTCTTGTGGCTAGATACATGTATCAAATTCAATGCTTAGAAATATTACTAAATTTAGAGGACAGTGTCATTTAGTTACTTGTATAATTTTTATAGTCGAGGAATTTATATAGGGTAAAAGTGTTCTTCTTCTTCATACTTATACAAGGGAATATTAAATTGTTTGTAACATATTGTTATGACTCATAATTAATGATCTTTCATTAATGTTTGAGATGAATCCCCATCCACCCCTAGAGTTCAAAGAAGCTTTGTGTAGATTTTCTCTTGTAGTGTTTTAGTCCAATTCATTTAGAGTTTAAAAAAGTTTTATGTAGATTTTCTTTGTAATGTTTCGTTTAAGGCCCACTCATTTAGAGGTTGGAGAAGTTTTTTGTATTTTCCATGTAATTTTTAGCTTTTTCATGTTCCTATGAAGCTCCAGAGATGAATGGAGTGTGAGTTTTCCTTTTTATTGTCATGTTGTTTTGGTGGACCCCATCTATAGGGTTTTGATTTATTGAAACTATGGCATAACATGTGTACTTGTGGCATATCAAAGAATGCCCTTAATTTGACTAGATATTGATAAATACCTACCAAATTCTTTTGTTGAGTCCTCCTCTCAATATATTTTTCTAATCAAAAGTACTTTATTTTTACTAGATACCCATTTTTATACCTCTCCTAATACCTATAAACCCTCCATATCCTACATCCTCCCACCCATACCTACAATATATTGACCTTATTTTTTCACAATTAAAAAATCTCCATTTATGAATGGACATGATAAGATATTGGTCAATGAGGTGAAGGCCTTGTGACCCCATGCATTATGAGATTGATGTTGCCAACAGTGAAATTCCTTGCTCCATTTTCATAGAAATATAATATCTTGTAATTGTACCATAAATTAGGGTTTTGAATATTGGGAAGGCTTTTGTTGATGCTTCTGCAATCTAATTCTTTGTTTCTGGTGGGTCCTACTCATTGGGGACTAGACCATCTAGAGGGTTTTCTTGTGGAAAGTATATCTCTATTACTTTGGGTCCTCAGTGGGTCTTACCCACCAATGGGTCAGAGTCTCCAAGATCTAAACATGTTGCTCCCCCTTCGAAATACATGATTTATTTAGTGAGTTCTATTTGGTGGGATATTAACCCCCTAAATAAGCTCGATCATTTATTTCTATCCTTAGTTTCAATGACAAGGCGAGGCCCAATAACTAGACGAATTGCATTGCCAAGTTTTCTCTTTTGTTCATTGTTCCTTTGCACCTCTAGTCCTTGATGGTTTCTACTCCATTAGTAGCCCAGGGAACCATAGTTTGGAGGGGCTTCTCATCACATTGAGATGTCTCGAAAGTAAGTGGACACCACCTTTCCTAAAAGCATGAGCATTGGAAGGATGAAAACTAATTATATAATCTCTCAAAATCCTAAGTTCCAATCCCTAGTGGAAGGCCCTTCTGCATCTTTTAGTTCAAGTTTTTAGGGGTTGAAAGATTGTGAGATATGTCGACAATACCATCCTAAGACAAATGCAAGGTAGTATGGCCATTCTATAGACCAAGTATTTTTAAGAATTTGGAGTATTGATTCTAAAGTAAGGATAGTGGAAGAGGGATACATCCAAAGCACAAAAAAGGAGACCAACCTTTCTTACTGCAAAAAAAAACAAGCTTCCACTAAATTCCATATTTTTTGCGCTCCTAGTTAAGTGATATGGAATCAAGATCATAAACATTTATATTTAGTGTAGGTGTTCTTTGTTTTCTCTATTATAACCATATGGGAAAGAACTATAAGGAATTTATCTCATTTTGTATGTAAGGCATTAATCTAGAGGCTTTTGTAAGTTTTAAAAATAATATTTAATATTATATATATTTTTAATTTTACACAAAATTCTTTGGTTTTCAGTGAATGTTTGGAGTGCATACTGGAAAGAATTATTTTGGAACAAAATGATAGGACATAGGAGGTTTTATGTGGTCTTAATACTTATTCTATGGTGTTTTATTGCATAAGATAATTCTCAAAGTAATTATAGTTTTTGTTTTTAAGGTTGAGGCATAGTGTTTTAATGTTGAAGGATATGTTGGAATTATCAATGATACTGAGAAGAGGGATGAATAAGTATTAAGCACAGTTTATCAATTTTTCACTTTTCCCAATTTCAAACATAAATTATATCATGTACGTAATAATCATAAACAATGTTATTCATCATCACATAAACCATACACATTGCACAAGGGATTTAAGGTTGAAATCCAAATGGGAGAAAAACACAGAATGCTTTCTCATATAGTAAAGATTGCATTCATAGGAAGCACCAAATTCTAAGATTCTCCAGCACCGGCTGGAAGGAGTCTTCAACCCCTTGATTTACAAGCTCCAACTTGAAGGGAAACACCAACTCCCTTATATATTAGCACCAACTGAAAGGAGGTATCAAACCCCTGATTTACAGACTCCAACCTTAAGGAAGATCCAACTCCCTATACTTGCCCCTTCCTGCCACCTTGATATAAAACTAGAATTTCTTCTTTCCACTTCCTACTAGTTCTCGCGCACAACTTTAGACTTGTTCTGCTTGTTGCTTTACTTTTCTTTGTGTGATCCTGCTATGTACTTCATAATTAGTTCTACTCAATGTTAGTCACTTTATATTTTTCTTAAGTATTGCATACTGGTTCTTATGCTTCATACTCATCCATCATTCTGTGCATTGTTCAACATACTACTTTGTTTATGCGCACATGCATATTCAACTGATTATACGCATCATCTACTGTACTACTCTTCTGTATTTGTGCACTTGGTTATTAGGTGTATCATAATGTGCAACATCTTCTATACTACTCTTTGTTCTTATGCACTTGGCTCTCTGTTGTTTCATCTTCTTCCAGATAAAAGAGCCACTAATACCCCAATGATTTGAATCTTTCCATTTCATAATACCATCTCTTGCTCATATTCAAGATTACTTTTCATTCATCAACATCACTCTTATTTATACTCACTTGTTCAAACAATGTTTCCACAAGTTGGGGCTTCTCTAAATGATTACACCCATTCTTCCTTTCTTTTCGGACAAGCTTACCCAAAAATCTGCCACTTGTCTTAACTCGCGCACATGGCGTACCATGCCTTAGTGGATCTTGCGCACAATGTATCATTGGCTTAGTGGGACTTGTACACTAGAATACCATAACTAGGTGGGATTAAGGACTTGCACACATAGTTTTATGTACTTTTTCAAATTGACACATAGACACTAAGTCCTCTTTGACATCAACTTTGACATCAATGACAACCAAAGTTCAACAATATCGTCTTTTGGAATTGATGTCAACACCTTATGATGTTGTGCTCCTCCTAATCATGAATTCCTCTGTTATGCTTGCACACAATACAATGCTCCCCCTATGTTCATGCAAATTTGATACTTCACTTTGCTATGCAACCTTTGATCATTATTTTTCTGTTTCTTTTCATCTCATCCTGATTTCTGCGCAGTTCTCTATCATCGATACATGATTCATAGTATCTCTCCCCCTTTGAGATCAATTGCAAAAATATACTCCCCCGTGAGTGTGAGGCAAAGCTCTTATGACGTGCAACATGCTTTCCCTGTCTTCATGGCATCTGATTCTTTTTGCATGTACGTTTCCTATTATTCTCCTACCTTGTTTTAACTTCTCGTATCAATGTTGCATTACAGAATGGTATTTTTGTGTTGATTGCTTCTATACTACATGATTCCTTTTGTGCACAATGCTCTATTGCAGTATCTTGGTTTCATGCTTCCCATTTCTTTGATTTGACTGTGTCAGATTTCTTTCATGTCACCCATTTGTTCCAGTTGCTTCCCTTATGGTTATTTTCTTTTATTGAAATTTTAGCGTGACCAATCTGGCTATCATAAATGTATTGCTACCTTTTGAACTCACTTATCACACTTTTCAAACACTTCTCATTGTAAATCATATTGATTTGACATCTAAAATGTGCGAAAATGTTTTCATATGTCATTTATGACACGTGCATGATTCAATATGATTTTGTCCTTAAGAGAAATCTTCTTAATTTATGTCGACAAGAATTGTTAGGCAATTTGCGTTGTCTGTCGTGACTATGATTAACTTCAATGTCTGTTGATAGCAATAGTAGTAGGGATGTGTATACACTAATTAACTATCTTACTATGAACTTGGTGAGATTCAATGAAAGAAATACATGCAATACTCATTCATTCTTTAGATATTTCTAAGTAATTTTCAAGAAAATAGAAGGGAGGAAAAGAGTAGAATACCTATTCAATCCATCCACTTGAAGAAGATCCCCTTGCTTGAGCATCCATGGCCTTTAGGCCTCCATTTTCAGTAGCTTGATAGGTTCTTACCTCTAGCTTCTATTTCTAAGAACTTGAAAAGTTTTGCAAAACTTGAAATCTATCTACCAAACTTGAATTCAAAACTTGATCTAAAACCTAGATTCAAACACAAATTTGGGGGGGGGGATGAATTGCATCATATTGAATATAGGAAAGGAAATACTTACAACCTTGTTTCTTGAGGTGAGTCCTTCCTCCTTTTCTTTGAGCCAACCTTCTCCATCATTGACTTTGATCCTTCAAGAGCTTTGTTGAAAATGAGCTTTCCAACATTGAAGTCCTTCCAGCATGCCTTTACTCTCACTTTTTGTTCCTTACCATGCCCCAAATGCCTTTCTTTTATAGCATTGGGAAATGGGATTTTATGATTCAACTTTCAATGTGGCATAATACCTTTCACTAGTACAAAATGAGAGATAAATGACCAAAAAAATGACCAAAATACGCATATAAATGACCACTTTTGAGTTGATGACCACTGGTAGAAAATTAACGGTCAGTTATCATGCGACCAAAAATGTGGTCATATTTAGCTTGGTCATTTATAGCTTATCTTGTGGTCATATATTTGATCATTAATTTGGTCATTAATTGACAAAATTAATGAATAAATTTATGACCACATTTTTTTTCACATGATAAATGACCGCTAATTTGCTACCAGCGATCGCCAACTCAAAAGTGGTAATTTATATGCATATTTTGGTCACTTATCTCTCATGTTGTACTTGTGGTTGTTTATATGCAAATTTTGATCATTTTTTAGTCATTTATCTCTTTTTAGTGGTTTCAGAATATATAGGGCATGGAAGAATCGAACCACCAACCTCCTGCCTATAAGGCAGGTGCTCTACCATTGAGCTAGCACCCTTAAATAGAATTCCTTATGGATTGATATGAGAATAAAATTTCCAACAGTTAACACCATCTTGCCAAATTCTGGAAAAGGGTCACATACCTAGGTTGATTGAGGTAGAGACAATATTTGACCAACTACAAAGATCCTACGAACAATGTTACCTACCATTTAAAAAAATAAAAAATAAAACATCTTCTTATTCCAAAAGTCAAACACATTAAAAAATACCTTTAGATACTGGAAAAATTTCTCCATAACCCCTTTGTTTCCAACAACCATCCACATCCTTATCAACCATAATAATATATTCATACTCCAAAAATCCATCAGAGGAATTCACTTGCCAAGCAACCTTCCCCTATAAAGAGAAAATCAGAATAAAAAAGATAAGTTACACTATAATTTGTAAAATGCTTATTCTTAGTATAACTAAAGCAAAAGAAAATATTTATAGTAGATAATAAATATAAATGTAAAGCAAAATCTAACTCTTATCTCAATTTTGAAGAAAGATACTAGCAAAATAAATTACTCATCCAATAAATTACTACATATCTTGGTGGATGAAACTACAGAAAATGGTCGACTACTTTGTGTGGTTAAAGGCCCAACCCTATACCAAAATAGAATAGTGTTAACAATAATTTGTATTTTATATGCCAAACAAAATAAGAGAAATAACTATCTCCTCAGTAGTAAGAACTATTTCTAAACTCACCTTTTTAGCATCATTCTTAATACAATAATTCAATAGCTCACATCAAACTTACTACTGATATAAAGTGCATATCATCTCAAACTAAGACACATGATCTAATGAGAACATATAGATCCACCGATAAAGCCAACAATAGTTCTCTAATCCCCACTCAATCTAGTTGTAATAAAAGAGAACCAATGTCAAGGCTCTCATGTTGTATCCACCTACATATTGATACTACTTCATCAATACAATTGTGGATGAAATAGTACCACTTATATTAATTGCATACCTTCTTGGATAAAATCCTTGTTCTACATCTCACATGCTTGTCATTTTTTTGAGGTACTCTGGTTGAACCCAAAGACTGTAGCTCTTTATCTGCTTACTCTTAAATCCTCGGTTTTGGTTAGTTCTCTTGTTTCTATGGTCCCTTACTAGGCTCATATTTTCTTTTGGTAGGATGAAGAATTTGTTGACCAGTCTACCTAGCCTGTCCTTGCATAGTAGGTCTTTGTGCTTCTCCCATTGGTTCTTTCTTTGATTCTTGGTTCAAAGTGGCCATCTGATCTGGGTGTAACTAACACAATCTGCAAGTTAGTCATCTTTATATCATCATGCATCATTCAAAATTGTTGAGATATTTGGGCTTGCGAAAGTCAACATTGTCTGATTAATCCTCGACTGAGTGAAAAATCTGGAATTTGCTTTGAAGAATCAATCTCCCAAAGCTTCAAAGAATTTGAGCATTCATAAAGTAATGTTATTATATCAATCTCTCAAAGATTCTTGAATCTTTCAAGAACTCGTGCAATTTTTAAAATGTTAGAAATAGGAGTTTTCTTCTAGAAAGCCACTTGTAGTATAGGAGTAGAGTTCATTAACTAATACATACAACTACAAGAATTGCTGACGAGCATCCATTACCAAACACTATTAGCTTGCCTATAAGGAAGGAAACATTATTCTCATCAGTTTCTGAAACCTAAACATAAAGTGGCATTACATGCAACATATTACATCAAGCAACAAAAAATGTTTAACAATCTCATCGACAACTTGCTAAAGAGCATCCATTACCAAACACTATTAGCTTTCCTATAAGGAAGGAAACATTATTCTCATCAGTTTCTGAAACCTGAACAGAAAGCGACATTACATGCAACATATTACATCAAGCAACAAAAAATGTTTAACAATCTCATCGACAACCTGCTGACTGAAAAACAATAATCTCTCTCGATGAAGTCAGTTGATTCTACAAGATATACATAAAAAACATTGGATACTTCTAAATACTATGTTATTATGCAGATAAAGAGACATTGACAATGCTTAAAACATATGAAGGAATGAAGAGTGAATGAGAATAGATATGTTTGATTACATAATGCAACAAAGATAAGAATATCTGAAATATTTTGAATCCATGAATCTCATTTTTTAACAAGAAAAAACAAAATCATAGATTAATATCAAACTGCAATAAGACATCACATAATGAGTAAAATATCTACATTAGATCAAATTTAAGCACATGTGTGATAAAAATAATAAATTCCTAGGAAAAAAGGTGTTTCTTATAGGATATACTTGCATGTACAAAGAATACTAAACATCGTCAGGAGTATTAGACATCCTCTTCACCCTGTTCAATTGTTCGATGAGTTTATGCATTAGCTTCAAGAATGTGAAGTTGTCACTATAGGAAATGTTTTGTTAATAGCCAATGTATTAAATATTTCTCATCTTTTATTACTGACTATGATACAGGTAAAAAGACTTTGTTTGTGACTGAAGGGCACTTTAACTGATAAACGCCTCCTCAATTCCTGTCTAAAGTTTGCTTTCATGCATACAACTTATGCCTGAAAATCATTCCTGCAAACCTTCCTTTATACTGAACTGAAGTTAGCTAGTTTAGATGGCTGCTCCAAGTTCACTTTCTACCACTTTGTTCTAGTTGACAAGGGTGCACTTCCATATATTTACTAGTTCCTAAAGAATATATAGATTAAATTAAATCACTTGATCATTTTATTTCTAGTCAAAGGAACCCTCCATGCCCTCCAGTGCTTGTGAATCTATATACTGTATACAAGACCTAGCACTAGTATAAAGTGGTTAGTCTAGACATTCTAGGAGCCAAAAAATAAGAATAAATACTTTGGCAGTAAAATTCTCCAAATAAAGTAGCACTAGGCACAGTTCCACAGACGGTTGTGTTGACAACTCATTAATAGAATAGTCAGTTTGGCAAGGACCATGGTCCTAACAGAACACGAAATTAATGCAATAGGCTCAGAGTCAAACAAAGATATTGCCAAAATGTTTCTAAACAAACAATATGTAGATATTGCTTAGAGGTTGTAAAAAATGAAAGAATCTAGCACATAATTAGCAGTAAAGCTGAGAGCGGAGCTTGTAATGGTAGCTCTATTACTACTACTGTAAAGAATACTTGACAAAATGCCAACTCTGAAATACGCTCTTCAATTGAATCTACACCTTATTGGCATTGAGCGAGATGATGGCTGTGATGATACCACCGTTGCACCAAGGCAGGCAAACCTAGAAGCAGGAAACCACCGAGGCAACAGAAGCGCTTTTATTTTTGGTTGCATTTTATTATTATTATTATATTGGGGTTGTTGGGAAACTAAACCATTTACAGAGATTAAGAACAAACATCTCATTCTCTTGCTTTTATACATACAAATGGCTACTAAACTTGGCTGGTGGCTGCTTGGCTTGGATATGAACCAAGGGCCTGTTCTCGCTTGCTGGTCATAAATCTTCCTAAATTTCCAACTCCGTCATTTTTTCATTCTATGGGACTTCTTCCCATAGGGATTTATTGGCTGGGCTTAGTAGATGGCGGCTTTATTGCTTTGTCTTGCTTTTGACTAGTCCACCAGTTCATAGGGAGTTCTACATAGCTTAAGGCGGTCTTCCACATGGATGAAAGTATTATTTTGTAGTGTTTTTACGAGGGACATAAAGACAAGACAATTCATTTCCCTCCCTCGAACAAGCTCATATGTTCTCGCACCGGATCTTCCCATATTATATATTTCTGCATCATAGTCTGTGAAATCACTTAGTTGCTTACATCCTTTTCAACTGGCTCCTTCCTCGATGTGGGGCTTTGCTTGGACTGTAACACTTGTAGCTTCGGATGAAAGTGAGTTTTGGCTTGTGATGTGGTAGGGATTCCTTTGGGGCATTGAGTGGATTCGCCACAAAATATTATATAATAGCTACTTGTGTTCTCTGGTTTTAGTGTTCTCCGACCTGTCCAAAAATTGTAAAATGAGCAAGGTGTTCTGGCTCTTTCTGTCGCCCACGTAGTGGTTTTTACATTGGAGCGGCTTGTAGCATGGGAACCCCGAAAGCTTGCTACTTGAATACCTCATGATAAACCCTTAGTCCATGTCTCCCAATGGCTTGATAACCCCCAATTAATGGATCCTGAGAAAGGAGAAGCGAGGTGTCAATATCAATGAATCTGCACAAATGAGAGATAAAATCAAATTTCCCAAAGAAACCAACACTGTATAATTATTATTACACATATCAACAAAACAAATAATTTTACCTGAAACAACCAAGACCAACAACAAGATGGCCAGGGTCAGTTTGACCAGGCTGTGTATATTTTAAGATGCCACATGTTATTCTTCAGGAATTTGAAAGAAAGAATCTAACATTCGGGTAAATCCTTTGTTGAATCTAATTTATTTATGCGTGGACTGTAGTTTTGTTGTGAGTTACATTCCATTGTTATGTAGAGTACGAGGGTAGTTGGTATGATGTCGAGTAGAGCATGGACAATTATATAAGTTTTTAGAATTATGAGCTTTCCGCTAAATAGTATGTACTAAAGAGAGAGTACTCAAAGGAAATTATGATTGGGTAAAGAATATGAAACCTAGCCTAGGCTAGATAGGGGGTACACAGTGTTGAAATATTGTAACTTCTAAGAATATTATTGCAGTGAACGTATCCGTTCACTAAGTTAATCGTGTCCGGTTAAGGGTTAAGAAGCGAGGCCATCTTCCATATTTGAGATAAATGATAATAATATATTGATTGATTGTGATAAAGTTACAATAAGCTCACCTTTATAGGGCTTGAGCAAGAATAGCGAAGGGTTACACCCTTTCGCTTATTAACCTAATAATCTATTTAATATATAAATAACAATATTAATTAAATATTCATAGCATTGCCTTCCCCTTTTGGAAAGCTTTGTCCTCAAAGCTTGAGTATTTTCCTAATGTCGTCTTTCATTCAGATTCAGTGTCGGTATTAGAATCGGACTTGATTTCTTGTGTAGAGACTTGCACTTCCTTTCCATTGATGATTTTGCACTGTATTGTCTAATTGTTCCTACATTTATGGCCTGGGATCCAATCATCACCGCATCGACGACATATGTTTTTCTTCTTTTTTCTATTATCAGAGTAACTGTTAGATGACTTTGATCTATTTTCCATTTCATAGGCATATGATTGAGGTTTTTGGCATTGATGGCCGGGTGACCAAGTATCTGCACAGTACTTACATTGTGTCTCTTTTTATTGTCGATAATGGTTATCACCTCTTGTTTTTATTCCTTCCAATTTGCGTTCTGCAACTTTTGCTTTATGTCTTGCAACCTCTACATTAGGTGTGTCATGTAACTTTAACTCTTTTTGGAGGTACGGTTTAAGACCTCCTAAATAGGTTTCGAGTCTTTGTTTGTCAGACAACCCAAATACTCGTGTCGATAAGGATTCCCACTGATGTGTGAATTCCTCAATGCTTCCAACTTGCTGTAATCTGGTAAGTTTACTGAAAAATTCATCTTCTTTGATACCTTGAAACCTATTAAAAAAATCATTTTTGAACAAGTTCCAAGTGTAGGAAAAATTGTCTCTCTTCCACCATAAGTACCAATTATAGGCGTACCCTTCCATATGCATTGACACATATTTCACCTTCTCCTCGTCAGATTGAATATTGTAAATGTCAAAGTATTCTTCTGCTTTGTTTAGCCAAGCAACGCATTGGTCTTCACTTCCATTGTATTCCGACAACTCCATTTTTGCCTTAGGTGGGTACACTATGTAAGCGTGATATTGATTCCCTTTTGCTTTATGGTTTGATGGTGGATCGGAACTACTGGACGATGTAAGTGACATATTTGAATTGCTTCGTTGTTGAAGGTGATTTTTATCTTTTTTATTCTCTACTATATTACTGATAGCTTCTATTTCGCTGTTTAATCGTGCCTCCATATCTGGCAGTACTTTTGTTTCTATCTCTTGCTTAAGTGTTGCATTGTTAATCTTTAATTCTTTTTGCAATTCTTCTTGATTCTTGGCAAGTGCTTCCTGTGTGAAAATATGAAATGAGGCATCTAGCATGTCTACACTGCTGACTTGGTATGTCTTGGGCGTTAGTCTTTGTAACACCTCCATTAATGTATTATGGTTCTGCGTCATGGTGCTCAAGTTCTGGGTTATGGTGTTTATGTTTTGAGTCATAACACTCATTTTGTCATCCAAGTCTTTTTGTTTCTCGTTCAGAGTGTCAAATTTTTCACTCAACCTTCTTTCTAGTACCAGAACAACTTCATCTTTGATTTCTTTTTTAAGCACGACATTGTTATTTTTCATCTCTTCCTTTAAATCTTCTTGAAACACTTTTTCAAGTTTGTCCATTCTGGAGTTTAGACCTTCGACGATTTTTAAATCTCTAATTTGGTCTTTTTCTAATTTTTCTAGTCGGTCTTGTAACTCGGCCATGATTCTTGACCTGGTGTGGGGAGGTGAATATTTGGAATCAATATTGGAGTAAGGATAAGAGTTAGGGTTAGGGATAAATAACACAATAAATATTATTAAATTATAATAATAATTTATTATATATATTAAAAATAATAATACAATAATTATTATTTAAATTATAATAATTTTATTGTGTATGAAAAAAATATAATAATAAAAATTTATTATTAATTTTTTTGTGTTTTGAATGTATGCAGGTCGTTGGGAATGGTGGGAAATGATAGTAGGGAGGCGGCGGTGGAAGAGTGCAGAGGGGAATGGAGAGGGAGGGAGGTAGGGACGACGCAATAATGGGAGGGACGACATTGGTGGGGAGAGGAGGGCCGGAAGAGAGGAGGGGAGGGCGCGGGGTTGAGCGGAAGAGAGGGCACGGGGAGGAGTAGAGGT
Source organism: Larix kaempferi (assembly GCA_027924585.1). Classification (NCBI taxonomy): domain Eukaryota; kingdom Viridiplantae; phylum Streptophyta; class Pinopsida; order Pinales; family Pinaceae; genus Larix; species Larix kaempferi. Next base: position 9,093,049 of record BSBM01000019.1, read on the forward strand.
GGAGGGGCATGGAGCTGCGGTGTTGGGAAAGCAGGGAGGAGGCGCGAAGGGGTGGACGAGGATGGAAGTGAAGGGCAGCACGGAGGTTGTGGATTGGTGGTGGAGCGCGTAGGCAGTGGAGTGGGGGTGGTTGGAGGATGCTGATGGATGAGGGCAGCAATGTGGAGAAGCTGGACGTGGGGAGAGATGCGACAGGGAAATGTGAAGTGCGGTGGTGGAGGGAGAGAAGGCTGGGCGAAAGGGAGCAGTATCATGGAGGAGGAGTGGAAGAATATGGGAGGCGAGCAGTTGCGTGGGGAAGAGTGAGGTGCAGGGCTAGAGGTGGGCGAGTGGAGAGGTGAGAATTTCATGGAGATAAGAAGAATTACGGGAGTGAGTGGAATGGTGGAATGAGGAGATGAATCCGAGCTCGCTAGAGGAGTTGATGAGCCAAGTGCGAGCTCAGAGTGTAGGAGTGAATCCGCTCTGATACCAAATGCAGTGAACATATCCGTTCACTAAGTTAACCGTGTCTAGTTAAGGGTTAAGAAGCGAGACCGTCTTCCATATTTGAGATAAATTATAATAATATATTGATTGATTGTGATAAAGTTACAATAAGCTCACCTTTATAGGGCTTGAACAAGAATAGAGAAGGGTTACAACCTTTCACTTATTAACCTAATAATCTATTTAATATATAAATAAAAATATTAATTAAATATTCATAGCAATTATATTTGTACTTTATTATTCCGGAGATGTTTCATTCCTCCGTGAAGACCTTATTATATATCCGGAGATGTTTTATTCCTTCGTGGATAATGTGGTAACTTGGGTTATTAGAATTCCCTAGTGGGGGTCGGCCCTGTATGAGTCATGTGGGTTAAAGGGTTATTAGACCACCCTAGTGGGGTTGGCCCATTCACATTATGTTAAGTAGTTAAGTTGGGGCCGACCTAGTTCGTGTAAAAGTCAAGTCGGAGTTGTGCATAAATAGAGGAGGTGTGTTCCTCATTTAACACACATTCACTCACTTGTGATTAGCGCATAAGTGAGAGAGAGATCTGATATGGAGGAGACAGAGCTCATGGTTGAGGATTACATCTTTGTATTTGTTGGTCATCTATATTGAGGAAGCTTTGCTGGGTTTTCTACCCCATGAGGGTTTCCGAGAATAAATCTGTGTCTCTTGTGTTTATGCTGTGCTTGTTGTTCTTTCAGTGATCCTATATATGCTATTGTTGCCAAATGGAATGTAATGTTGATATTTTATGTCTTAGAATATTGAATCTTAACATGGTATCAGAGCTAGCCTGGAGGAAAGCAATGTATGGCACTTACGACACTTGCTTCACTTGCAACAATTTGAAGGTTAGGGTTTTATATAGCCAAAACCCATCATTGTGGAACTTTCGCTATAAATCCATTTTTGAGAAGCTTAAAGATCAGAAAATTTACAAGTCATAGATAACATCCCCCTGTACCTTGTGTCCAAAGGATAGTGTCTAATACGTTGTACTTTGTGATTTATGATCAGTACACGTTAGGGTTTCTGCCTCTTCCAAATCTCAGTCATAAACAGGTGACCTAGGAAAAAAGGTCACAACTTGGGCTAGGAAGGTCCAAATTAAATTTCGTAAAACATGACAGGTAGAGCACGGACTATAGCTTCTCAGGTATTTGTTTTTAGAGGCCGAAGTTGAACCAGTGACACGTGGAATGCCGTACAAGTTCTCTCTCTTATTTTATCCCATAAACATGTCACGTTGCGACACTTGGCATAACTCTCTCTCAGAGAATCCAATTGAGGTCAGACCTATGGGGTTGGAAAGATGACAGGTTAGGATACCACAGGCCTAATTTTCAGACCCTTTGGATTCATAATTTCATAGATGCACCAGAAACAATCAGGTGCATAATTCTGTCAAAACAGAATTGGATTCTGAGCACCTTCATTCTTGGCTTATCACTGATGCGGGAATTTAGGGCTTCGGAGAAAGTTGGAATTTTTGGAATCGGAGTCCACGGCTGAATAATCCTCATCAAAATTGAAATTTTGAGACCAAGATCAAAATTTTTGGTTGGTCATAAGGCCGGGTTTGATCAAAACCTAGTTCAGGATTTTGATAGGAAAGGTGGAAAATTAGGGTTGCTGCAAAAGTTGGAATTTTTGAAGTCTGTGACCATGACTGGAATCTCCTCAGAAAAATCGAAGTTTAGAGATTTGGATCGAACCTTTTGATTGGGCAGAAAGGTGGGATTTATCAAACCCTAGTTCGGGGTCTCGTCTTGTGAATCCAGAAGTTTCAAAGGCAATTTTGAGGGGTCAAATTTTGCAGTTTTGAAAATTGAAGTATGCCAGCTTGATCAGCTCAGCAAGCCACATCTTTCCATCCATTCAGAAGTTTGAAATTCAAAGTTTGAATTTTTAGGGTTTCTCTGACAAACCCTAATCCAGCTCCAAATCTAGTTTCAGCAAATGAAAGTGGATTGGGTTAAAAGCAATCCTGAAAGGTATGACTTGAGGAGATACAGGTATGTGTTGAAATCTGTTCATGATATGTTTGTCTTCATATTATTGAGCTTAGTACAATTATGATTGCTTGATAATGAATGCATTTGAATGATAGAAGACATTCATTGATTACGGTTATGACACTTATGATTGTACTAATGCACTTGTGGTGTTGTATGAGGATGATGTTGTCTGCTAACAAGATACAGGTACATCAAGAAAGACAAATCAAGTTCTATGACCATGATTACATGAAGACAAAGATTCATTCATAATATTTGATCACATAGAAGCTCTACTTACGAGGTATGTATGACTTTGTTCTAATATGCTTAACTCATGATATATGCAGGTTCTAGCACAAGGCCTCTAAATCATTGAAGAGAACAAAGAAGATATTGTTTGGGTATGTTAAGACATAACCAAGCATGATAATCCAAGTATGTTTTTCCTATATCAAGTTAGAATCCTACTTTGTATTAGGATCTTAGGTAAGTGTACCTATGTATGAAATGATCATGACCATACATAATGTTTTGATAGTATTGATATTATACTAATGAATGCATGATTATGTATGAGATCATGAGGATGACATTAGTGCACACTTAAGCATGCATAGTGGTACAGAATGAATAGAAGTTCAAAGACATATAGAGATCAAACGGGAGGCAACCACACAAACATAAAAGATAAGTATTTGAGTTGTTATTTGAATCTCTGAAATAGTCAATGATATTGCTCGTAATAGTTGTGTGCATATTTGTATTCCTAGAATATATCATGCTGAGTGTAAGCATTCATATAGCATTGAACAATATACTATTAATATGCATATGATAGGTAAGTTGGACAAACACTCCATTGTTGCGTATCTAGAATGAAACCTCTTTGTTGGCATGCTGAGAGTTGTGCATGCTCTTGATAGTATGTTCTGGTAGAGATGGAAGGCATCTCGATAGCCACTGTATGCATATAGGATATGGAAAAGTGTTGTGCCAAAGTATTGGTCAAGATAGTCGCATAACCATGTGAATCATATTTGTATGCATAATAGGTTATCATGTCAACATGATTTGATGATTATGAAGTATTACTAATCATGTAATTAATTTTGATTTGTAGGAAAGATCATGAAGAATGATGAACACCTAACAAGTGATGGATGTTCAACAAAAATACATACAAATCAAACATACTATAGAAGGCTCGTGGCTAGAAGATTCTCTTAGAAAGAAGAAGAGGATCGTGACAAGATGTTTGCTCCAAGTGGCTAGATAAGACCATTATCTTAATGGGGTAATTGAAGAAAGCTCTGTACAAGCACCTAGGATCGATAGTCATTTGATGAGATTAATGATCACCATGGGTGATGCGGATTTCAACCTTTGATACAAGGTTGAAGATGGTGTATATATTCAGATGACATTCTTCTCTTAGATGAATGCAAGAAGGAACTCACCACAGAGTTCGAATGATCTTGAGGCTCATATTAGTAGACCCATCTGACGAGAGATGACATAGATAGATATGCAGAAGATCACTCAAAGTAGGAATGATGTTCAGTCACAAAGGGAGAATTGACAGTTTCTTGACAAGCTTGAGCTTTACCAGAAGTAAAGTTGATCCTAACCTTTACCTTAAGGTTATGGATGATACTATTACTGTATGTGGATGATCTCTTTCTGACAGGGAATGAGAGACAGATCATGGAAATCAAGAAGAAGCTAGCTACAGAATTTGAGATGAAAGATCTCAGATTGATGCATTACTTCCTAGGTCTAGAAGTATGGAAAGGCTCATAAGGAATATTTCTCAACCAGAGAAAAGTATGCTGTGGAAATCTTGAAAGGATTTGATATGTTGGAATGTAAGGACATGACCACTTTCATGGATTCCAACTTGAAGCTATTAGTTGATGACTCATCAGAGTTAGTGGATGTAACTCTGTACAGGCAGATTATTAGGTCATTGATGTATCTGACGAATACAAGGCCATATATATGCTTTGTTGTGAACACCTTGAGTCAGTATCTAGTGGAACCTAGGTGTGTTCACCTGATAGCTGCAAAGCATGTGATGAAGTACCTAAAGGGTATGATAGAGTTTGTTCTATGTTATCTTGGAGATCATGATTTCAGATTGTATGGATACACAGATGTTGATTGGACAGGAAGTGTATCAGACAGGAAGAACACATCGGGCGGATGTTATTATCTGGGATCTGCCATGATCTTGTGGTTTAGTAGGAAGCAGTCTAGTGTGGCTCTCAGCACAGCTGAAGTGGAATATATAGCTACCTGCTCTGCTAATTGTGAAGCAATATGGCTTCGAAAGTTGTTATCAGGATTGTTTGACTTAGAGATGGACCCCACTATGACCCTGTGTGATAACCAGAGTTGTATGAAGATGACAAAGAATCAAGTGTTCCATGATAAGTCAAAGCACATAGAGATCCGATATTTCTATATACGGGATATGGTGCAGAAAGGAGCTATCAAGCTTGATTATGTGAGCACTGACGTACAAGTTGCTGATATATTGACCAAACCTCTGTCTCGAGTAAAGTTTGAGTATTTCTGAGACAAGCTTGGTGTAGTTCAGAAGGACCCTCCTCGAAAGGGGGAGTGATATGGTCGATGATGATATTTCGATACTGGTATTGATGTGGATACCTGTATCGATGATGAGATTGCCTATATCGACGGTAAGGTCGATGATGAGGATACATGTATTGATGAGGATACTTATATCTATGATGAGGATACATGTATTGATGATATGGATACTTGTATCGATGATGAGGATACCTGTTTCGACGATGAGGTTGATGAGGAGGATACCTGTACCAATGATGAGTTCGATGAATGGTCCCTAGTGGACGAGAGGGATTGTATCATCCCTGGAATTCAGTCCCTGAACTGATCCGTAGACTCTTGTCTTCGAGAAAGATGTTGGTGAATGATGTAATGTGTGCTCCTGGACTACCCAGTATAGCAACAAGTGATCATTCACAAAACTTGTAATGATGTAATGTTTTCTCTTGGATTAGTAGGCGACCATTCACAGGTTGTGAATCCTAGATTTGATTTAGGTCACACCAAGTTGAAATAGTACTGGCTCTGTGATTGTAAATCCTATATTTGATCTAGGTCACACACCACTTGAAATAGTACTGGCTCTATGGTTGTCTGGAATGATGTAATGTGCGCTCCTGGACTGCTCAGTGTAGCAGCAGGTGATCATTCGCAGGTCCTGTAATGATGTAATGTTCGCTCCTGGACTGCTCAGTGCAACAGCAGGCGATCATTCACAGGTGGTAAAATCCTAGATTTAATCTAGGTCACATCCAATATGAAAAAGGACTGGCACTGTGGTGGGGATTGCATCATCTCGGAACCACTAGTTCAAAATGTACGTGATGTTTAGACATTATAAGGGTTCAAGTATCTAATAAATAGAGTGAATAAAGAAATTCAAGATAAATCCTAAGTGACAAATGGTTTTGGAGACATATGGAGGATGTGGGACCCACACTAGCTTGATTTTTCATAATACATGGTATCTCTCTTTTGCAAATTCGAATTAATGGGAATGTGAACACTCTTGGGTGAGTTGGTAAGTCATAACAAATGTCATTGAGCATCTTAGGTCGAATTTGGAAGGATTGGTAACCTCCATGGAAGATAAAGAGTCAAAGTGGAAGTTTGTGGACACTTGGGCTAGATTCCCTAGCCCCTATGACACCAATGATGGAGCATCTATGACAACTATGACAAATTGCAGACCTGACCTCTGAAATCTGACCACTATGACATGTCAGCCCCAAAAATAGGCTCAAAGAAGGCGAATTTGGGAGTGGGAGAAGCCAAAGAGACTCAAAATCAAATTTGGGAGAAGATGGAAGGTTGGAACTAGGAGACAAGTGGCAAATGTGGAATATTTCCTAAATGAAAATCTATTGAATCTATTGAGAGGATTTCGACCCTTAGAAGGCTAATGTTGGTTATAAAATGTAGAAATGAAGTATGAGAATGGCTTTTGATCATTTGTAGAATTTGCAATTGCATTTGTGAAGAGGGAGAGCTAGTGGATGACTAGTTTCTTGCCTTAGCCAATTTCGAGGGTGAAAGATTCCCATCCAAGTTGGCAATTGGAAAGGCCATTCAGACCTTTCATTTGGAGCTTTAATGGAGTCTTTATTTGCAGGTGTAATCTACAGGGCAGCTCATGGTTTCTTCTATTGCAGCTCGCTCCTTCAACCATTTCCAGTTTTGATGGCATATTCTTGATCCTTGAGGGAGGGCGTTTTTGGTGAGCTATTGTACTCTTTGAGGGAGATTATAATGCCCCATTTATTTTGTAATATGAAGTAAATACTCTGTTCTTCATCTCCAGAAAGTTTCAGGTCGAAATTCCAAGTAGAAATGTATAAATCTCATTTTTAATGGAAGAACAATGCCATTTCCCCACTACCTTGTTGTGAACCAATGTATTGATGATGATTTCGAATGAATGGATGATTCTATAATGAATTTGTGATTAATTGACTACCATGGATGTATTTTACAAGTTTCATGTACTGTACTTGAGCATTTGAAGTATTTTTACTCAGTTTAATTGCATTGGGAGAAGAAATAGTGCCATTTCCCCAAGGGTCGAATTGGTGATTTTTGCAGTTGAATGGGAGAGGGTGAGAACAGTTGTAATAAACCATTAATGGTGCATATGAGACCTTAATAACATAATTAACACATTACATACCTCTGTTCATAAATTTGAGTGGGTTTGGAGGCATTTGGGAAGCCATTTTCAGTACTTACCTTAGGGGGATTTGAACCCCAAATTACTAGTAAAATTGCATACTTGGTCCAGAATCTTAAGAGAGTTTGCAGAGGTATTTTGGTGGCCATATGTTATCCCTGAACGTCATATTCAATCCCTAATATCATTCATACACCTTCCTTGAAGATTTGAAGGCATTTGGAGTCAATTTGAGACCTAGAGACCGATACTAGTCAAAGGGAAATCACTAGTAAAGTTACCTACATTGACCAGAATTGAAAGAGTATTTGCAGAAGTGTTTTAAAGGTACAAAGGCATCCCTGAAACACATATTTATGTTCTAATATCATTCATATACCTTCTCAGAATATTTGGGATCATTTGGGTCAAATTTGGGACCTAGAGATCGAAACTAGTCAAAGGTCGAACCAAGGAAAAAAGTGAAAAATTGCAATTTTAATAAAATTCCTAACAAGGGACATTACAGTGGTATCAGAGCATGGTCCTTGCACCTGTGTATTAGGTACATACATTCAAGAATAATTGGCAGCCATGTCTTACTATTATGATGAATCCTATGAGTACAATTCTTATGAGGAATATGCAGATGCTTATGAGCAATATGAAGCAGAATGTGAATGGTATGAGGAAGAGGTGCCATCATGCAACACTTCTTACAATTTCAAGAGAAATGAAGATTATTCTTATGACCTTAAATCTGATGAATATGAGTGTGTCACACCAACCAAGGATAATTCTATGAGTGAGGTCCAAAGATGGAGAGCAAAATATAAAACCTTGCCCCAACAATATCAAAAATATCAAGAATATCTTGCTTTTAGCAAAAATACACAAAATGCCATGTCTTTTGAGTACTATGCTGAACATGTTTTTGAAAATAGGCCCAAAAATGAAGATGTGGAGTTAGTGAAGAAAGGTTTATGCCCTTCTTGTAAAAACCCTTGGAGCGAGTATCATATATGTGTGCATGAAATGATGTCCTCCTTGAGGAGAGCTTTTGAGATTTATTCAAGAAGAGATTCCAAATATATTGATCCTAAGGAAAATAAGGGGCAAAATGCATCAGCTTGCTTTAAGGAGCAAAAGGAAGAGACATCACAAGAGCATGAAGAAGATTCTATTGAAAATATGGAAGATCATTTCGAGACACCTTCTAGCTTAGACATGAACCAAAGAGCATCTACTGATGGATGCTTAAACTATGAAGGAGTACCTACTGATGGGTGCTCACACCTCTATGTTGGTGACATAGATATCACTTTTGAAAGTGTTTCTACAAGTACAAGTTTCATTAAGCATGATAATGAAGACCTTGTAGCAGTTGAAGAAGAACCAAGATCAACTTCCCCATCACCACTTGAGCTTCATGAAGTTGGTCCAAGCAAAATTGAAGAAGATGAGGAGGTTCATTTGCAAGAGCCTCATTTTCTTGAAGGGTCCTTAAAGATGAATGAAAATAAGATCCAAGAGTCCCTCAACATTCTCCATGACACTCAAGCATTGGTGTCAAATTCTTGTTGGAGAGCTACTTCATTGGAGGAAACATCCTTCCTTGAAGACATGGTGAAGATTCAAAGAGCAATGTGCCACATCAAAGGTAATTTCATGTCTTTGCTTTTTGATAGAAACCATTTGTTTGAGCTTAATGAATTGTTACATGATGCATACTTGAAGAATAATGAGGATATTCATAAGCTCACAATTCAAAATGAGCAACTTCTTGAAAAGTTGCAAGATACTTGTTTTTCCTCCTATGTTTCAGATTGTCAAATGGTAGATTGTTTGGAGGATTCTCATGACATGGTGGATCATGAGAAATGTGAAAATTTGAATGTTCTTGATGTGTTTGAAGATGAACTTGAAGAGATCCAAACACTTGATGTGGTGGAAGAGGAATTTGAATTGCCTCTTGATGAAGGTTATGCAATTTTTAAAGAAGAGCATGATTCCTCTACATTGGAACCAAACTATGACAAAGAGTTCACACTTTTGAAGGAGCTGCATGATACTACCCACATGGATCCTTCCCATGATGACACTCCTGAACCTTTTGATCATTTGGGTGAGTTAGTACATTCTCCTACATCCTACAATTCCATGTTTTGCAGTATTAGTCTCAATGAAGTATGGGTGAAAGGGTTCTTTTTGATGGTGCCACATGAGGAGTATGGAACTCCTAGATTTAACTTTTATGATGACATGGTTGGAGCACATTCTTATTCACATTTGCAGCAGCATAATTTGTCACTTTATGATGATTCACATCTACATGGATGCACCTATGATATGGATTTGAGTCACTTGAATACTCATGGTTTTTCTTGCTCAACACTGGGTTCATTTGATGTTAGAGGAACTTCATCCAACACTTGGATGAATAGATTTATGATGGGAGAACATTTTTGTTGGAAGCCACATACTTTGTTACATCTTTATGATTCTCACATTCATGGATGTATGGGTGAGACTTCTTTGAGTCATTTGAAGTCTCCTTGTTTTTTCTACTCATTATTTGGTTCGGATTCTAGTAGAGATTCTTCATTCACTTCTTGGATGAAAGAATACATGGCTGAATATTTTGATGCATATCACATCCTTTTGGAGCAGCATTATAGGACATGGGATCCTCACCTATGTCATTGGAGCAGATTTGATTGGTCACTTGAAGCTTGTATGCACTTGGAAAATGGTGGTCTACTTGCTTGGAGGTATAAGCACTTTCATGACTCTTTGATGAAGCATATCCTTGATGTACATTTTCATTATGTTGTTATGTACTTTGATGATATATATTTGGCACTAATGATGTTTGGAAGAATGCATACAAGAAAATGGGATCCAGGAATCCTCTTATCTAATGGTGTAGGTTGGAGAGCACTCTTAATTGTTGGGGTGCAATACAAGCAATGGGACCCTGGAATAATTTTTGTCTCATTGGTTTCATTTTTTGGGGGGAAGCAAGCAGCATGGGAGATGGATTCCCCACTTAATAAAGTGATTTTAATAAGAGTAGTGCAGCAGCAAGCATGGTGGTTCCTCTCTAAAATATTCATGGAAACTCAAAGACTCAAGGTTTGGCAATTCAATGGCAACTTCAAAGAATTATACAGAAAGCACGTTCTTCAACACCCATGTTTGAAATTGCTTGAGGACAAGCAATATTGGGAAGGGAGGATTTGTCATGTCCCAAATTTGGAATTGGGTCACAATGGCATAATCACATTAGCCATATTCATTAGAGTTTGTAAAATTGATGTTAAGGGTCAAATAATTGCCAAGGAGGAAAGTTACTAGTTTCCTAGGTTTGGGGTGGAAGCTTTGGGATTTGGATCAAGGCGGATAATAAATGATGTTTAGAAATTATAAGGGTTCAAGTATTTAATAAATAGATTGAATAAAGAAATTCAAGATAAATCCTAAGTGACAAATGGTTTTGGAGACATATGGAGGATGTGGGACCCACACTAGCTTGATTTTTCATAATACATGGTATCTCTCTTTTGCAAATTCGAATTAATGGGAATGTGAACACTCTTGGGTGAGTTGGTAAGTCATAACACATGTCATTGAGCATCTTAGGTCGAATTTGGAAGGATTGGTAACCTCCATGGAAGATAAAGAGTCAAAGTGGAAGTTTGTGGACACTTGGGCTAGATTCCCTAGCCCCTATGACACCAATGATGGAGCATCTATGACAACTATGACAAATTGCAGACCTGAACTCTGACATCTGACCACTATGACATGTCAGCCCCCAAAATAGGCTCAAAGAAGGTGAATTTGAGAGTGGGAGAAGCCAAAGAGACTCAAAATCAAATTTGGGAGAAGATGGAAGGTTGGAACTAGGAGACAAGTGGCAAATGTGGAATATTTCCTAAATGAAAATCTATTGAATCTATTGAGAGGATTTCGACCCTTAGAAGGCTAATGTTGGTTATAAAATGTAGAAATGAAGTATGAGAATGGATTTTGATCATTTGTATAATTTGCAATTGCATTTGTGAAGAGGGAGAGCTAGTGGATGACTAGTTTCTTGCCTTAGCCAATTTCGAGGGTGAAAGATTCCCATCCAAGTTGGAAATTGGAAAGGCCATTCAGACCTTTCATTTGGAGCTTTAATGGAGTCTTTATTTGCAGGTGTAAGCTACAGGGCAGCTCATGGTTTCTTCTATTGCAGCTCGCTCCTTCAACCATTTCCAGTTTTGATGGCATATTCTTGATCCTTGAGGGAGGGCGTTTTTGGTGAGCTATTGTACTCTTTGAGGGAGATTATAATGCCCCATTTCTTTTGTAATATGAAGTAAATACTCTGTTCTTCATCTCCAGAAAGTTTCAGGTCGAAATTCCAAGTAGAAATGTATAAATCTCATTTTTAATGGAAGAACAATGCCATTTCCCCACTACCTTGTTGTGAACCAATGTATTGATGATGATTTCGAATGAATGGATGATTCTATAATGAATTTGTGATTAATGGACTGCCATGGATGTATTTTACAAGTTTCATGTACTGTACTTGAGCATTTGAAGTATTTTTACTCAGTTTAATTGCATTGGGAGAAGAAATAGTGCCATTTCCCCAAGGGTCGAATTGGTGATTTTTGCAGTTGAATGGGAGAGGGTGAGAACAGTTGTAATAAACCATTAATGGTGCATATGAGACCTTAATAACATAATTAACACATTACATACCTCTGTTCATAAATTTGAGTGGGTTTGGAGGCATTTGGGAAGCCATTTTCAGTACTTACCTTAGGGGGATTTGAACCCCAAATTACTAGTAAAATTGCATACTTGGTCCAGAATCTTAAGAGAGTTTGCAGAGGTATTTTGGTGGCCATATGTTATCCCTGAATGTCATATTCAATCCCTAATATCATTCATACACCTTCCTTGAAGATTTGAAGGCATTTGGAGTCAATTTGAGACCTAGAGACCGATACTAGTCAAAGGGAAATCACTAGTAAAGTTACCTACATTGACCAGAATTGAAAGAGTATTTGCAGAAGTGTTTTAAAGGTACAAAGGCATCCCTGAAACACATATTTATGTTCTAATATAATTCATATACCTTCTCAGAAGATTTGGGATCATTTGGGGCAAATTTGGGACCTAGAGATCAAAACTAGTCAAAGGTCGAACCAAGGAAAAAAGTGAAAAATTGCAATTTTAATAAAATTCCTAACAAGGGACATTACAGTTGATGACTCCTTGCTCCTGCAGATGTTGTTATAATATCCTTCTCGTTAAGGGGGAGTGTTGAAATATTATAACTTCTAAGAATATTATATTTGTACTTTATTATTCCAGAGATGTTTCATTCCTCCGTGAAGACCTTATTGTATATCTAGAGATGTTTTATTCCTCTGTGGATAATGTGGTAACTTGGGTTATTAGACTTCCCTAGTAGGGTTCGACCCTGTATGAGTCATGTGGGTTAAAGGGTTATTAGACCACCCTAGTGGGGTCATCCCTGTCACATTATGTTAAGTAGTTAAGTTGGGACCGACCTAGTTTGTGTAAAAGTCAAGTCGGAGTTGTGTATAAATAGAGGAGGTGTGTTCCTCATTTAACACACATTCACTCACTTGTGATTAGCGCATAAGTGAGAGAGAGATCTGCTATGGAGGAGAAGGAGCTCATGGTTGAGGATTACATCCTTGTATTTGCTGGTCATCTATATTGAGGAAGCTCTGCTGGGTTTTCTACCCCATGAGGGTTTCCCAGGATAAATATGTGTCTCTTGTGTTTATGCTGTGCTTGTTGTTCTTTCAGTGATCCTGTATATGCTATTGTTGCCAAATGGAATGTATTGCTGATATTTTATGTCTTATCATATTGAATCTTAACACGTAGATAGTCAACTTCTAGAGGGGAAGCTAAAATAGCGATACACTATAGTTGGAGATGCACTTATGGAGTGGGAAAATGTGAGGTCTATTTCTATATAAGCAAAGGAGAATCAGGTCGCCACCTACTTATATAGAAAAACGTTTGTAAACCTGCCGCTAGCAACTTAACTCACCAACTTCTCTAAATGATGGATTCAAGGTTTAGCGACTTGTCCAATATTAAAGATTAGCATTTCATCATATTTTATATATAAATTTAGTGTACAAACAAAAGCCATTAATTTAGTTACTATATCAGCTTTAGGTTACCTATCCATCCAAGAATGCAGTGGTTCCTTCCTAATTCCTAAATTGTATTGGCTCTTCAACGATATCATAAACCCATAAGTTAATAGTGGTAACACACATAAAATTGATAAGGGAAGGATCTCATCTAAATGTAATATCTAGGTGCTGAAGAGAACACAATTCGGGAAAAGAAAATACTTTGATTAACACGGAGTAAAAGCAATCCAAACAAAGCAAAGCAGAAATTAATTTTCCTGCATTACATTAAAAGGATGACTCATAGCATGAAATATCTCTATAACACATCAAGAAAAAAAACAGTAAACTGGATGACGTAACCCAGTAATTTGACCCTTACCGATAAAAACATGTTCAATCCTGTTTGTAGACTTTGTGGAGTATTGGCAAGACAATCAATAGAAGGTCGTCCTTCATATACAATAATCCTATCTGCCAAATAAGTTGCCATAATAAAATCATGCTCAACAACAAAAGCAGTCTTCTTGGAACGAAGAATAAATAGTTTTATGACCTTTGCTGCAATAATATGCTGCTCTGAATCTAAGTATGCACTTGGATCATCAATCAGATAAATGTCAGCGGGCTGCACAATAATAAAGGAAGCTTTGTAAGAAGCCAATGAATTGGCCAACGTCATAAAAAACTCACTCACCGAGGAATTTAATTAAAAAGACATTCTGGCATCACATATAAGTATTAAACAGTTACAAGAATTTCAACAATAGGAACATAGAATGGCAGGTAGATGGGGTGGATAGGAACATGTAGCCATTGAATAATAGAACAAGGATCTATAGTGAATCTAGGCCTTGACATAACATACCTTGCCAAGGCATAAGCACAATGCCACTCTTTGTAATTCTCCACCATAAATATTTACTACTTCTTGATCCATTAGTTGTTCAATCTGAAGGGGTTTCATGACATCAGATTTGAACTGAGGGTGAGTGTATGAATCACGAATCTTTTGGTGCAATAAATGCCTAATAGTTGACTAGAACTTTGGGCTAATCTTCTACGATTTGCATGACACATTAAATTCAGGTCTCTCCATGTTTTTCAATTAGAACCCGGGGATCTCTTCTCAGAGTAAAGACGGAAATCAGAACAGGAATGGAAATGGGAACAGAACAAAAACCAGTTTTTCGGTCAGGTTTCTGGTAACATAGGATAGCAGATAGGGGGATGGTTCTCTCACTATTGGTATGATTTAGTTGTCCATGCATGGGAGGAAGGATTAAAAGATATAAGCTTGAAGGAAGGTAGGAAACAGAGAAGCTGGAAAGGGAGAAGGTCATAGGGAAGGTAAAAGAAACAGGACTCTTAGGGCAAACAGTACTGGAACGCAAGTAGAACTAGAAAGTTCTTCGAACATTGGGCAATAAATCTCCCCTGGGTGTTGACAAACCCCTCACACAAACATCTCCTTCATCTGGCCGCTCCTTACAACCAGGTCTATATTCATTAATCCAAACATGTCCCCATGTGAAGATCTCTCTATCTATTTGTTTTGCACCACGTCCCCGTAAGGGAATAACAGATGTTAGCTATCGTCTTCCGGACAAGCTGCTCCACCAAATCTGTTGGTTGTCATCCTATAAACAAGTATCTCCATGCAATATGTTGGCCGTCAATCAATAGAAAAAAAAACTTTCCGGTCCAGTCCAGATTATTAATTAGGGAACTTACATTACTTTTTTATGCCAGCATCCTTCCTTAGTAGCTCAAGATTTCAATCAGAAAATGGAATTTGAACATGTTTCCACACTGAATAGGGGATTACAATATATTGTTTAAACTAATGCAAAGATACACGGCTTTGACCAAGATCCAACAGAAAACCCTCTTCAACCAAAAAATGAAAACCCTAAGAAAAATGTGCATGCTGAAAGAACAATTATTGTGTGGTATAATCCAATAATTAAAAAAATCAAACCCATCTTTCCATAACCCTGTAAAATACAAAACCCTCTTCAACTAAAAAATGAAAATCGTAAAAAACCTCTACGCCGAAAGAAAAAATGGTGAAATTGGGTTAAGGATTGAAAACCTTGATAAGCAGATCACGATCCATTCTCCAATGCTTCTCTTCAATCAGCTCGTATGCTTAGCTTCTAATTAATTTCAACCTATGTGTTTTCAACTCTTTTAGGAGAACCCCAACTAAATTTTTCATTGATATACCCCTCCTTCTCTATTTCGGTTTCATTGTGTTTATTTTGCTTTTTATTTTTTTGTCAATCCATTCCGATTTCATAGTGCTTGTTTTGCTTTTTATTTTTTGTATTTGTTAATATTACATATATTATAATATTTAGTTATAATACGTTATTATTATTTATACATTGCTCTATTATTATATTATATATTGCTATATTATATTACATATATTATAATATTTAGTTATAATATGTTATTATTATTTATACATTGTTTTATTATTATATTATATACTGTTGTTATATTATATTACATATTGTTTAATTTAGTTATAATATGTCATTATTATTTATACATTGACTTATTATTATATTATATATTGTTTAATTTGAATGTTTTGTATGTTAAATGTTTTAATAATATAGTTTTTATGTTTTTATATATATAATTTAGTTATAATATGTTATTATTATTTATACGTTGTTTTATTATCATATTATATTACATATTGTTTAATTTGAATGTTTAGTATGTTAAATGTTTTAATAATATAGTTTTTATGTTTTTATATATAGGAATTGTATGTAGTAATATATTGTTTGTTGAGTTATATATTGTAATATAAAAACTATATATATATATATATATATTCAAGTTTTTTTTTTGTAATTTTATAATGATATTAGGTATACATATGAAAAGCAATCACATTTCGTAGTTTTCACTAAGAAATTACTGCTATGCATGCTTATCATCAACAGAAGTTAGGAAAACAAAATGCAGATCCACACTAACACTAAGATCAAGAGTCGACAAAGTAGTAACAAAATTCAAGTTCTTGATCTTGCAAAAAATATGAACCATAAAGGTAAGGAAGCTATGTGCTTCATCGTGAGTATTAAACTTATGCTAAATCATTCGTGATCTAGTAGCAACGAATCAGAGAGAACATGCTTGTTCTAGAAATGGTCTTATTCCTAGTAGACTAGAGTCATTGTTTCCCTCTATGTGTCGTCATTTATCACACTTCTTCCTGCATTGTTAGCTACATTGATATTTTGCAACTCCAAGGAAGGTGAAATATTTGAGTGATTTCTTTCATCTATGCGAATCACTAGATCTGCTAGAATAACTAGGTCCATAGACGAACCCACCAGTCAGGCACTCAAGCATAGTCGTTATAATGAGCTTTCAATATACTAGGCCCTAGGGAAGATTATACATTCACGTCAACTCTTGAAAGAGAGTAAAAGAAAAAGGAAAATCTGCTAACGTTGAGGAGGGGGAAATGTCTATTGAGTGAAGTAAAAGGCCTTCTCTATAATTTGAGTGATCCATCTTGCTAAGGCCGATCCTTCACCACACCCCCGGCTATGTGGTTGATGTGCAACACAACTATGGACCATTTAACACAATAGGTATCGGGCTAGCCTCAAAGAAATGATCCCTTCGAAGACATGTATTGAAAAATAATCCAAGTTGTATACTATTAATGTTACAATTTACTAAATTTTAACACTGCAAATGGATTCAGAGACCCCCTAGAATGGTGGAAAATACAGATATGAAGGGATGACCCACCAATTTCCACTAGGTTCAACCCTAGGGAAAGTTTGGGTTGCAAAAGGTTCAAATGCATCTTCACAAAGGGATAGCCTAAACATATATGCAAGCTTCCAAATATACCTGATCAGATCGAAAAACATGCAAAGCATGCTCCTATACTTGGGTAGATTTAAACCAATTATGCTTCTAATGGCCCCACAAAAGATGTCCTTAGGTGGGTGAAACGAAATGTTCATAACTTCAAGGATAGCTTCATATATTGATAAAATGTAATCCAAGAAATCATGTGAGTTGGGAGATCTCATAGCCCAAATGGGCTAAGTAACCGAATCATATTCCTCCATCAAGGGAAGATTTTGATCTGAATCTACCGAAGCTGTTTGAATAACTTGATATGAAAATTCTACAGCAGATACGGATGATCCTAATGCTTTCCAACAATTAAATGAAATTACACAGACTGAGGCTCCTTCATCCATTATGGTTTGAAATTTTTTCTTTCCATGAGTCGTTACTTTAATCTGAAAAGAAACTTCGGAAGGGATCGTATACATTGAATGGTCTATGTCTAATGTGATCGAAGTTGCATAAGAAGGATCAACATCGGCAATTGTATACCATAGTTCCTTTCTTTGTGTCGGACAAGATTGCAATACCTCCAAGGCCGACATGGCACATGGTACTTGAGCTAGGTCCTCAAGAACATTACCGTTATGAGTAGATCGAATGTTAGGATTATGCATTTTTATACATAGAACAACTTTGGCAGGTGTGGTACTAATTTTATGGTTGGTTTCTCAATGGAGAGAGAATCACTTGGATATGATACTGATTGATATGATGTACTAGGAGGGACATTATAAGAATCAAGTCTTGTTTGAATGTTCACCTCATGATCACAAATGAATACATTGGCATTGGGATCATTGCCCCCTTGCGGGGGGGTTGGCTGGTTTCCCTCTGGAGAGGGTACCAGTGTCAAAATAGTGAGTTTTTGTTGCCCACTGTATTGAGCCATGTTGGGTGCATCCCCCATCCCAGATTTAGCATTTTGCTTACTCTTGTATTTCTTCTTCTTTCCTCTAAGGTCTATGGATTGGACTATGAGGATGTCATAATTCTAGGAGGGATTAGCGCTCTTCTTACCCTTATACTTATTCTTCTTTCCTTTAATGTCCATGGATGACACTATGAGGATGTTAGAAGTGTTGGATAGATTAACAGGTTGTTGCATTGCCTGGACAACTATGGGTTGCGATGAATGAACAAAACCTTGTCCCATTTGTTGGGTAATCTACTCAGGTTGGTTGACAGAATCTATCATACCATTGGAATGAGGTCCATGTGGTGGCCTAGATGGACCAAAGGCAGGTCTTCTAGTTTGGATACAAAAATATTGGTTACTTACTAGAACCCAACCATTCGATTGCGTAATGGGGTTAATGGTTGGATTGCTCCTTGCGGGGTTAGTCCCCAAAAAGATTGGTTAATTTCTAGAACCCACCTACTCCATTGATGTGGTTCTTGGGTGTAATAAGTATTCCAAGGTGGCTTTCCCCCTTGCGAAGACTGACCCCAAGAAGACTGGGTACTTCCCAGAACATGACCAATGGGTGGATTTCCCCCATGCAAAGGTGGGTCCAAAGAGGATTGATTACTTCTTGGATCCCAACCACACCATGGTAGTTTTCCTTGGGCTTGAAAATCATTCCAAGGTTGATTACTTCCTTGCGGAGGTTGCATCCAAAAATATTGGTCACTTCCTGAATGTTGTCCCTTTCCAGAGGTAGTCCCTAATAAGATTGGTTACTTTCTGGAACCTGACCATGCCATTGATTATTTCCTTGGTTTTGATAAGCATTCCAAGGTTGATTTCCTCCTTGTTGAGGTGGGCCTCAAGAAGATTGGATACTTCCTAAAACCTTCCCACTCCATTGCGGAATGGGGATGATAGGTGGATTTCCCTTAAGCATTGTGTTAGGATAAGTTAGAGGTTAACCCCTCGGGGAATTTCCATTAATATATGGAGGAAAAACCCAATTGGCATGAATTTTCCATCGTTCCTTGCTCCCGCCAGGAATATTACCATTCCATGGTGAAGGGTTTCCCCCATAAGTACAATTTGGACAAGTGTTAGGTATACCAAGAGGATTTTGGTTTAATCGATTGTTTTGACCTTGATTATCCAAAGCATATGGAAAAACCATATTTGGTAAGGTACACCCCCGGTAGGGATTCCTGCAGACGATGTGGATGTACTTCTGGGATTGGAACCCGAAACTGTACCAATTGGCACTAAAGTGTTGGTTGAAATTGTGCTAATAACATGTATACTAACTGTTGGGATTAATGTAGAGGACAAATTGGAAGTATTTATACCTCCAACAACTATTTGAGGTTGCGATGATATATTCCCTTGTGCTCCTGATGAAGCCATAAGGTCAATTGTCGAATTTTGCATATTAGTCCAATAAATGAAAAGAGGATTGATATAATCCAATGAATCACTAATATGAAGTACCACTGGGTCTGAAATATCTGTCAAAGGTGGGTTTATGTGAGTACCCGTGTTATTCTCTAATGTTTCAATTTCAAATGGAGCAAGATTATCAACAATGTCTGTGTTTTCTTCATTAGGTGAAGTTTCAGTGTTTGTTGGATATTGTTCTTCTCTATTGTTGTTGATTGAATCTAGAAGTTGTTCAGTTTCCAAGTCACAAGGTTCTGGTTTTTGTATCCGTCTCCGCAATGTAGCGGGGCCTTCAATTTCTGGTGACTCACCTCATTGTTGCCGTGACTAGCCGATCGAGAGAGTAGCCACTTTGAATAATTTGATAAAAGGATTTGTTTAAAAATTGTATTATTAATCACAAAATAGAATCAAACAATCCTAAGGCACTCTAGACTCAACAAAAATAAAATGTGTCCACTCGCTCATAGTTCAAGGATGAGCTTTGAGTTTTACAATTAGTTTGATATTTGAACTTGTCCTGCAAATCATAAAAATTTTCTAGGCTGATCACTGACTTTGGGATAACGTTTGAGAGATCAGCAAGTGACTTTTCATGTTCTGCTTCATCAATGGCCATATCTTGGAATGTATCCTGAGCTGTGAGGAATTCAAGTATCTGTCGGCCATCATTAAACACTTTCCAATTAGTCACATTATCCGGAATAGAGGGTCTGTACATCAATTCAATGGAAAACGTCTAAGGAGACAGACCTTTTGGCGGGATTATTCTAGACGCTGTATTTGCTAACAGGTCTGCATCAAAATGTTGTGATCTAGGAACTGATTTAATATTGAATGCTAAAAATGAGTTGGTTAGATCCCTTACCATCCTCTGATATTTAGCCAAGCATGGAGATAAGCAGTGTATTTTATTTCTTACTTGCTTGACTATAATTTTGGAATCTCCATAGCATTCAATCGCCTGCACAACTAAATCAACAACCTTCTTGAGTCCTTGAATCAGAGCCTCATACTTAGCTACATTATTAGTGCAATCGAATTCTAACCTGCAAGCAATCATAATTTTCATTCCCTTAGGATCAATTAGGACACAACCTGCTACGGCTCCTTCCTTGGACTTGGAACCATCAAAAAATAAAGTCCATGAGATAATATCTAATCTAAAATTTGTATTTACATTATATACATTATGCACAATTTCACCAGAGAAAGGTATAGAAGTGACATGAGTAATATGTGATTCATTTTGCATGCTTTCTTCTGGTGAGGAATCAGCTGGGAATTCACCAAAAAATGTATGGAATGTAAATTTCTCTACATGAGAGGTGAGATAACCAGCAAGTTCGCTTGAATCATTAAGATCAGTGACTGTCTGTTTCATAAAAGGTTCTCTGCTGATCTTAATTTTATTTGGTTGACCATTGTATGGCAACCATAAGTGGGACTAGTTTGTTGCAAAGTAACCCTTAAGTTTCTCTGACCAGTCCTTGCTTAAACACATCCCATAGGATTCTGGGATGTTAGCTATCATGATGTCAACTGTCTGATGGATCCTGGGATCAGCTGACAATGTAAGCAAAACATTTCTCAACTTACCAACCACTCTGACTTTAGATCTATCAAGTTGCACAATCTAGGTTGGGTAGGGCTCCCATGTTGCATTCAATTTCCCGCAAACAGAGAGGAGCATCACATTTGATGACGCTCCTGAATCTATCATGCAGTTGTGCACATTCCGTTTGAAAATCTCAAAAGTGAGCAAGAAAGGAGGAGTCCTCTTACTTGCTGGTTTCTGATCATCATATTTAGCAATGGAGTCTAGATTGTTACTTTGTGACTCTCTTGGCTGTTTGACTATCATGCTTTTTGGTAAGGAATCCCTCATAGCAGGGATCTTAAGTAGTTCAAACAGAGAGATGTTTGCTTTAACTCTTTTTAAGTCTTCAACCGGATTGTACTCCATTTCAGGTAGAATTGTATGCTTTTGTGGGACAGTCTTGTTTTTTATGGGAACCGGAGGAGAAGATGAAGGTTCTTAAGGTGGCTGTGGTCTTGACCTTGTCTTATAGGGATTCTGTGTGTTAAACACCACCTCAGGTTCTTCTTCTTCTTCACACATAGGAAGTTTTGAAAAGCACCCCACAACATCGACTTGTGGATCATCATCTTCTTCTTCTTCAGGTAGTGGTGGATCCATGATGGTCTGATCGTTGGGAGTGTCATGGGTGGCTTGAGATTCTGCTGCCAATGCTCTAAAAACATAATAGAGTTCATCGTTTGTGAGTGCATCTGTCGAATTTGGTGGTGGTGGATTTTGTGGAGGTTGGTAAGGTCTCCTGAATGGTGGCCTTACAAAACCTATGTTTTGATTATGATTATCATTAGTGTTCTTCTTTAAATCCACCATCTCATTTGTTATCTTTTGCAGGAATTTCTTCATGTCAGTGATATCAAATGGATCCTTGTTTTGAATAGCAGGTTTAGGGGTATTCTCAATCCTTTTTCTAGAAGTGGAAGGTTGATCTTCTGAAATTTCGGGGCTGTCTTTTAGACAAAACATGTCCTTCTCAACTTGGATTGCTTCATCAAATGCTTCTAGTAAAGTACCTTTCTGTGCCCTTTTGACCCATATTGCGATAGGGACAGGCAGACCTTTTTCATAATAAGCTACCAACAATTCTTCAGCAGGAAGAAGATTGGTAGTAATTCTATTTTTGAGATATGAAAACCTTTGATTGAAGTCTTTTACCCTTTATTTTCCTTTGATTTTCATGGAGGATAACTCTAAGACGAGATCTTGCAGTGTTTTGTCATCCTCAAATTTCTAGGTAAAATGTTTCTCGAACTCATCCCAGGAAGTTATAGATTGAGTGGGTTAGGAAAAATACCAAGTGGCTGCTCTACCCTCAAAAGTGTAGGGAAAGAGTCTGCATACTACATCCTTGTGTACCACGCTTCTAAGCCTGATTGCCTACATGAAAGTTTTTATGTGATCCAATGCAGGTATCTTATCATCAAGGTTGAATTTAGGCAGCCATTTCTTAGGATTCTTTGGTAATCTATGTTGATCTCCTAATATAAAGACTGCACCTTGGTTGAGCCAAGGTCTATTTTTCCCTTCTCCTGCCATCGGAGGTTCTCGCTCTTCTTCTTCCGAGGACGAGCTAGAAGAATTCTCATCGTCTAAGGAAGATGACGAAGATGAAGGAGGAGATGGTGGCAGACCACAAGTTCCAAAATTTGGCCGACCTTGTGTTCCTGTGAGAGTGATATCACGGTTATATTCAGGAGAATCCGGTCATTGAATTGACTCTTGGTTTTTAGGTCATTGATCAACTGTGTGTTGATCCTATGTGTTTAGATCAGTGGCATAATGAATCTGTGGGTCACTAGTCTGTGCAGTGGGAATTTGCTGATCTTCCTGACCACCAGCCTGTAGAATATTTTCTAAATTTAAGGCTACTAGACCACGTCATCTTTGATCGGCAAGTCGTTGTTCTTCTCTTAAGACCCTTTCGCCAGATGTTTTCAGTATCTGCTCAAATGAGATGGGTCCCCTTGTAGGTGATGTGAAAATGATTTCCCTTCAGTTCTCCTGTTGTATCACAGGTGTGATAGGTATAACTGTAGGTTGGGCGGATGTAACAGAGAGAACTGTAGGTCGTGAATCAGTTGGTTGTTCAGATGTTGAAGCCCTAGTCTGGCTTCGGGTTTGAACCGTTGAAGTATTTGCTGGAGGAGGTTTATTAGCGGTTTTCTTAGGCATGTTATAGTAGGGCCCTCCTTCTAGAGCCATTTGTTGATGCCTCTGGTGTGCAGGGTTAGTGCAAGGTGCTGGAATGGGTTCCAAGGAAGACAACCGAGGATGAAAACCTAGCCAAAGGCTTCAAAAGACCCTACGCAAGGGAAATTCTATCCTCGAGCTGTTTGGTGTGGTAATCACCCACAGATATTTGGCCTCTGCTGGCACTCTATGAGTAAGGGGTTTGATCAATCAGATAAGTTTCCCAAATTAGGAAAGAAAGGTATGGAAAACAGTTAGAAATTCTAGCTTAACTTATTTATAAAAAGAACATAATCTTAAGTCAAATCTATTCTAAAATGAAAATATTGGTGTTTATGCAATTCAACCTTGAGGTGTAAGAAAACAAACAGTCTATCACCTTTAATAGAAATGCCTTTAGATTAGATATTTGCTAACTTAAATTATGATTTATTTAATGAAAATTAAACAATGATAATCCAAGCTTAAAGACCATCAAGATATAACCTGTTATCCTTTTGTTGATTGAAAAATCAACAATGATTGAATATATATATATGTGATCAATTGCAGAAATCGATAAAGAAAGTATTTAATTAAAGAAACTTAATCAAATATTTTCATACACATATCAGTTATACAGAAAAACCAATACAACAGATCTATGTATTCATTATATATCTAACAAGAGATCATATGTGTAGTGGATGACAATCTGGAACATAAAATCAGAAATCCTTAAAGAAATTTAAGTGATAATCAGAAGATGGATCTGAAGATAACATTACTGTATTAAGATGTCTTGTACCAAAATTACAATGACTCTGGCCACAAAGTATCCTCAATCTTATCTCCTGCTGAATTAAAATTCCAAAAATTCCAACCCCCTCCTCCGTGAGGTATTCTTCCTTAAATATTACAACCAAATACAAAAATGAATCCTACAAAGTAGGGATTTCATAGTCGGTTCCAACTGTTGATCCAAGAAACCTTGCCATCTCTCGGACTACATGATTTCCTTCACCCTTAAAAAATATTCTTGAAGATATATATTCTTTAAATCAAAAGATCCTCATGACATAACAAGAATTCCACCCCAACCTGCTCATTGTCAGCAACAAATGGTTCGCCTTGTAGGGAATTCGCCGCAGGGACTTCTAGATGAGAGAGTACGTTCTCAAAAACAGGGAAATCCATTAAAGGGTCCACCTCAAAAAAAGTTAGCGGAATATCAGGTTCTTCATTGATTATATAATCTCATATAACAGTATCATCTTTATCAGTTGGATTTTGAGAAGCCTTCTTTTCCTTATTTTCAAGGAATTGCATGCAGACAGACGGAAGTTCAATATCCTCCTTTTCACTATCACTGCTTGAGTCAGGAAGACTTGCATCAAAAGGCAGTGACAAAAGTTCTTGATACAATAGAGATTGAAGCTCTTCATCCTCGAAATCAGCATGGGGAAATTCATTTCCAGTTTGCATATTGCTCATACGAAATATGTCCAGAGGAAACTCACAACATGAACATGCAATTTCTTTTCCTCCTACTGAATATAAAGGACAAACTGAAGGCTTTGATGTTTGTTTCCAATTTAAGGCGGAATGATAAGATGGTAAATGATTAAGAAGAGCCAATTGTAATGATCGAATTATTACGATTAGGACACTGCAATCATCTAAACTGTAACGAGACGGGTTATAACATGCGATAACTGGATTTGAATCCATGTGAAAGTACAAATCCAATCGAAACTTGCATGAATTGGACAAAAGCGTCTGAAAGCTCATCATTACAAGTCTATTCATATCAACAATCATAGACTTGGATTTGAAATAAAATGCAAGTTGAGGTGAAAATATGACTACGGAAAGGCTAAAACAAGAGTTCGAGCACAACAGAAATGCCAGCCTGATTTCAAGTGTGAGATTGAATGCAAATTACTAATTTAATAGAAATATTAGAGTCACACTGCAGAGATTGAATTGATGTAACCTGCAAAGCTTGGGAGGATTAAATTAAATAACAAAAGAGCCATTTACAAAAAACCACAAACACCAAACTTCTAGACATAATGCATAGCGCGAAAACAACTAATCCTAGAAAAAGCTGAAAAACCAGCAGTAACGACCTTTAGCAACTAAATTCATAGTGAAATCAACTTAGCGAAGTAATTCGGCAAGTAAAAATGATAAAGAAAAGTAAATAAAACCTATATTTATCAATTTACCCATATTAAATCACGACCATAGGATTAAGAGAAATGGACGGCTGAGATCGACCGATGCGAAGTGCGGGATCGAGTTCAAACATAATAAAATATTTTATTTACCATTCCGGAAAGCTGAAAGCCGAAACTGGCGGGTTTCAGGTTGCAAAAATATATACAAATTAAAACCAAGTTTCCGAAAGCCGAAACACGAAAGTTTCGGGGTGCGGGTTTTGGAACGAAATCAAAACGCAAAGTTTAAAAGGTGAATGCCAAATCCCGAAACACGACATTGTTGGGTTTTGGGTTTATTTAAAAAAATGCGCAAACAAAAATCCCGAATCCCAAAATGCGACATTGTCGGGTTTTGGGTTTCGGGTTCATATAAAACAAACTTTAAAAATGAAATCCCGCACCCAAAACTTTTGGGTTTCGGGTTTCGGGATGCAAAAAGTCCTAAAATGAAAACAACACTCTCCCGCGCCTGAAACTTTTGGGTTTCGGGTTTTGGGTCCTCCAAGTGTCAGGTTTCGGGTTTGTCTAGAAAAAGGTCAAAATACTCAAAATTTAAAGAATTTTGCAAACCAAACACTTATGGAAAATCCGAAGCAGGAAGAGAAAATGAAGTATGAGTACATGGATAATAGATTTGAAGACATTTGAACCGAAATTTTTTTTCACAAAGGGAAACTTACCCATATACCTTTTCATTTAGAAAAATTGGGGGGGTTCCCGTGCTTAGATAAGCATGGGATCTGTTGTGGCCACAACAGTGCACCACCTCCACCATATTTTGGCTCCATGAATCTCACTCAAAATCGCTAGGTATCGCATGCCAAGACCACCTCTGAGCTTGGGTTTGCAGATGTTGTCCCAGCCTACCAGCACGAATTTAGATTTAGCTTCCCTTCCCCCCCACAAAAAGGACCTCAGAATGACACGAATTTCCTTTAAAACAACGTTTGGAGCTAAGAGCATAGAGAAAAAATACACAGTCATAGCTTGGAGGACCAATTTAACCAAAACCAAATGGTTGGGAAGGTTTAGAGGGTGGAGAGTCAAACTAGTAAGTTTTCTTTTCATTCTATCTAGCAGTTCCTGCCAGAATGCCTGGCGAATCGTGCCTTTCACTAACTAAACACCAAGGTATTTGATGGGGAAATTTCCTTGGTCAGAGCCCAAAATCCTCAAAATATTGCATTGGGTCGTCCTCGAAGTGTTTAGGAAAAAAACCTGAGATTTTCCAGGATTAACTTCCAGGCCAGAAGCCTTCGCAAACTACACTAAGCATTTTTTGAAAGCCCTAGCCTCTTGGACTGAAGGGTTCCCCATGAGCATGGTATCATCCACAAACTATTGATGCGTCTGTTTCTCCATTCCAGCATGAAGCTGAAGACCACGAATACTACCACTAGCAGCATGGGCCTGTAAAAGTTTATTGAGACCTTCGGCCATAAGGATAAAGAGAAAGGGAGAGAGGGGATACCCTTTCCTGATACCCCAAGAGGCCTGAAGGAGATGCGTTAGATATCCATTGAGAAGAATGGAAAAGAAAGGGGTAGATACCAGATTCATGACCCAAGCAACCCACTCCCTGCTAAACCCAAAGGCCTCCAAAATACAACACATATATTGCCAACTAATGTTATCATAAGCCTTCGCTATATCGAGTTTGACAAGCACACTAGGTTTCTTAGTAATCTTGAGAGAGTGCATGGTTTCTTGAACTAGGATGATGCCATCCACAATTTGTCTGCCTTCTACAAAATTTGATTGCTCCAGACTAATCAAAATGGGTAGAAGGGGCTTGAGCCGATTAGCAATGACTTTGGTGATAATTTTATAGATCACATTGCATAAAGCAATTGGTCTAAACTTACCCAGGGCATCGACCTCTTCCTCTTTTGGGATAAGAGAGAGGACAATAGCATTGAAAGCTTTCAGCACCCCCGCACAGCGTCTGGACTCCTCCACAATTTGATGAACTTCTGCCTTGATCAAATACCAGAAGAAGTGAAAGAAATTAGATGTGAAGCCATATGGACCTCGTGCCTTCCCAAGAGCTATCTAGTTCAGAGCATCCTCCACCTCTTGTAGAGATATAGGCTTACCCAACATTTCGTTCTGCTCTTAGGTGACCAAATGAGGGATTAGGTGGGTGATCTTTGAGATATACTAGCTCCAGTTTGCTTTGTCTTCATTGAGAATAGTTTCAAAATGGTGCACCAATTCTTCTACTATGCCTTCTTTGGTGTCCGCCATTTGCCCATTAGACTTACGGATCTTGAGGATTTTAGTCCTATGCCTATTTTGGATAACCGTGTTGTGAAAGAATTTTGTGTTCCTTTCACCTTCCTGGATCCATTGGACGCGAGACTTCTGCTTCCAGTAAGTCTCCTCTTGCCTTTCTCTAGCTTCCAGACACTCCACCAGGAAGTGTTCCTGTTCTCTTAACTCCTCATCCCACCCTTCGTCCATGCCCTTCCTTTGAAGGATTTCTAGCTCTTCAATTATCTTCTTTTTATCCTGAAAGATATTCCCAAAATCCTCCTTATTCCAAGTACAAATTTTCGATTTCAGAGGCTTCAGTTTCTGTTGGAATTGATACATTCCTAATCCTACTGAGGGGACCAATTACTACCACCACTGACCCACTAGATCCTTGAAGTCCTTATGATCCAACCAAAATTGCTCAAAACGAAAAGGCCTGAAAAGATTGTTGTTGGTCATGTCCCAATCCAAACTGATAGGCCAGTGGTCAGAGCCAGCTGTCGGGAGGACACTTTCATTGACCGCTCCAATCCCACGAGCTATGTCCTCCATGGTGAGGAATCTGTCAAGCCTAGATGCCACTAGATGAGTTCCTCCTCTCTAATTATTCCATGTAAACGAGCCATTGGAGGTTTCAACATCAATCAACGGGCCTAGGCTTAGGAAATCCCAGAATTTTTCCCGAAACCTGTCCAAACACCTTCGGCCACCTTTTTCCTCCTCCAAGGACGAAATTAGGTTGAAATCCCCACCCACAATCCAAGATCCCTCGTGAGCCTGCGCAAAGGCCCAGGAAAGGAAGAGAAGGAAGGAGTCTTTGAAGGGGGTGGCACTTGGTCCATAGATATTGACCAAAGTGCCAGATATTGCAGAGTTGATCACCTGAAAATCACATGTCAAAGAGAACCTGTTGGCTCTCCAATTATTCAGTGAAATGGCGCGAGGTCGCCAAAGAACAACAAAACCCTCGGCCATGCCCGAAGCATCGACCGCCATCACCTCACATCCTTTCCATATTCTCTGACCTATCCTCTCAAGAGTTGCAGAAGAGCATTTAGTTTCCTGCATGAAGAGGACGTCGGGGTTCTCCTGTTTTACTTTTCTTGAGATTGCTTTGATCTTTTGGGGATGATTACAACCCCTTACATTCCAGGATACTATCTTCGTTGGGTAACTTGATTAACAACAGTAAACGCAGCCTTAATAGAAGGATACTGCCCTGATTCAATAAGTCTCACTCCAATTTCTATTATCCTCTTCTTGTTAGACTTTCTGCCTCGCTTCAGGTCCCCAATCAGAGATTTGCGCTTGTTCCCCGATTGGGCATCTGCCCGAATGCCCAGTTTCTGGCTAGCTTTTGTCCTGATGATTGCTTCCTTGAGGCATTCCAATTGTTTTCTGGACGCATAACCCTCCCCCCTCTTTTTTTCACACTCTCTTTCTAGCACATCCAGATCTACTTTCTCCTCGCCATCCTCCTCCATGGCAGCTGTTAGATCTTCCTGATTCTCTTGTGGGATCAACGTATCCATTGCCTCAACTACTTCCAATTTCTTGCTTTCCTTACCCTCCTTTCGGATCTTTCTAGCCTCATCGACCTCCCCTAGGATCTGAAAAGGGTTTTTGCTGGATGACCCATTATCCACCTTTTCCTTCCCTTTCCGTTGGTTATCCCCTGATCGGGTCTTTCTACAATTGCGAATCTGGGTAAAACCCTCTTTGTCCTTCTTTCCTTCTTGATCAGATTGGATAGGAGCCTTCATTTGACTGGCATGAGGACAGTTCCTCCCAAAATGGCCATATTCATGGCAGAGTCTACACCTAAAAGGAAGCTGCTCATAGTCTAAAGGTTGGATCCATTCTTCATCTTCCCAGTTCAGGCTGATGGCTTCTGGGAGTTCCTTAGACAAATCCATGTAGACACAAATCCGAGCACATGCCGTGTACCTCTGTTGTTTGTTCTGTTCCTCTACTTTTATGAATTATCCAAGGGAATTGCCTATATCCTTCAATATTTCCACTTCCCAAAATTCAAATGGGAGAGGAAAAAGATGGATCCAAATCGGAGTCACCTTCATATCCTCAGTCTCTGGATTGAAACACTCTTTCCAGGGTTTGAGGTATAAACCCGCAGAAAAAAAAAGAAATAGGGACCCCCTTCCAGCACTCTATCCCTATCTTCCACATTGAAAAAGATTATGGAGAAAAAAACTTTTGCCCCCAGGTGTAAATCTTATTCCCCTTTAGGGTTCCTGGTGCTTTTGATCCATCTAACTAGGTCTTTTTCTCAAGGCCATAATCCAATAAACTTACCAATAAGTGCCTTCTCTTTCCATAATTATATTTTCTCTTATTTTGGAACCTGTGTCTGCTTCTACCTTTAATGTTGCTAGGGTTTTATCATTTGACGAGAAGGTGGTGCTTACCGAGAGAGGTTACAAACCTAGTTGTGAGTCTCCTTTGGTGTCCCCATTAGAGGTTTAGTCAAAGAATCCACCCCCAAACTCAGATGTTTTACCATCTAAGAGCCTCCGTTTCCAAAATGTAACTATTAGAAAGGCTAACAAAATCCGTGCGGCGAAGATTGATGAGTCTATTGGTGATGTTTTTGTTCCTCTTTCGGTGAGAATTGATGATGCCTTTGATGCTATTGGCGATTCTCCAAACCCTAGGGAACTTAGAGCGGTGCTTCCCTCTAGTTGGGAGATTATTGTTGATTCTATCATTAAATGTTAGAGTGTTAGGCAAAGCTTCCCGGGGTAGGGCTTTGTCGAAACTGTTATCTGCTACTAGCCCAGAAATTGTTCTTATTCAAGAAAGAATCTATATTGATACATAGGCCATCCTAAAATTGGTATATGTCTTCCCAGGATGGAAGTTTTCTGCTATTAGTGCTTGTGGGAAGTCTGGAGGTTTGATTGTGGGTTGGAACCCCAATCTTTTTTGTTTCAAAACCTTTAAAACAAAATGGGGGATTTTGATGCATGGTCGGTGTTTATTTCAAAATTTTCAATTTACTATCCTAAACTGCTATGGACCTTACTCTAGTAGGAATGAGTTTTGGGATCAGCTCATGAAATCTGGGCTTCTTAACTCACACAATCTTATTCTTGCAGGAGACCTTAATTTCTCTTTAAACTCGTATGAAATCTAGGGCTCCAAAGCTCGGTATGATGATTTAGC
Source organism: Larix kaempferi (assembly GCA_027924585.1). Lineage (NCBI taxonomy): Eukaryota > Viridiplantae > Streptophyta > Pinopsida > Pinales > Pinaceae > Larix > Larix kaempferi. The sequence continues at coordinate 9,124,139 of BSBM01000019.1, forward strand.
TGAATATCTTTCTGATATATTGGTCAATTTTGACTTGGTTGATGTGGCTCCTACACCTTTAATTCCAACTTGGACAAATGGCAAAGTTGGGAAGGATGGTATTCATAAAAGACTTGATCACTTCTTGGTTGCTCGGTCTCTGTTGAAAAACTTCCAAAGATATAGATCTTGGGTGGGGGAGAATATTTTCTCGGATCATTGGCCCATTCTTCTTAAGTGTGATGACACACAGGTTCCAAGGAATTATCCTTTTAAGTTCAATAATTCATGGCTTCGGGATGATAACTTCTGTGAGACTATTAGATAGTTCTGGCTAGATCCTTGTCATGATTATGGCTTAAATACTATGGACAATTTTGTTCTAAAACTCAGGAGGTTGAAGGCTATGGTAAAATCTTGGATCAAAAATAAAAAGAAATTGGATCTACAGGAGTATGATGATTTGTAGATTCAGATCCAAAATGTTTATCAGAAGAAATATGATTTCATGGATGATGAAGTGGATCGACATTTACTTAACTCACTGAATGCAAAAAAGGAGGCTATTCTAATTCAAGAGGAAGCAAAATGGCGGTTAAAAAGTCGGGCCCTGTGGTTAGAACTTGGGGACAAGAACACAAAGTTCTTTCATGCCTTTGCCTCACATAGAAGGAACAAAAAAGCAATCTGGGATTTGAAGGGTGATGACGAGGTTTCTATTAATGTCCATAATCAACTTCAAAATGTTGCAACAAGTTTTTTGGTAACATTTTTAAGGATCCGGGGAACAGTGATTTGTTAAAGCAACTGGAGATTGCTCACCTTTTCCCGGTTTTCTTCAATCCTTAGGAAGCCTTGGATTTGGAACAGGCAGTTTCATCAAAAGAAGTTGAAGATACATTAAAACTGTTTGCAAAAGATAAAATCCCTGGGCCGGATGGCTGGACAGTGGAGTTGTTTCTTCACTTTTTTTATTTAATGGGTGAAGAAATCTTGGTGATGGTGGAATTCTCCAGAATCAATGGCTATATTTTAGGATCCTTGAATTCAACCTTTCTGACTTTAATACCGAAGTGCAACAAGCCTTCATCCTTTGGAGACTATCGGCCTATTGCATTATGTAATTTGATCTACAAGCTTATATCAAAGATTATAGTTGTGAGAATCAAACCTGGGCTGTCAAAGTTTATTTCATCAAATCAGTTTGGGTTTCTCCATGACAGGGAGATTCTGGATGTAGTTGGAATTACTCAAAAGATTATTCATACTATAAAAACTCAGAACTCAAAAGCTTTTCTTCTAAAAATGGATCTTGAAAAGGCCTATTATTGGGTGGACTGGTGCTATCTCATAATTCTCCTAATACAAATTGGTTTGTCTCCTTTAATGCTGAGATGGATTATGTCGTGTGTTACTTCAACAAACATTGTCGTCCTTGTCAATGGGGTTCCATCAAATTTATTTAAGTGTTCCCGGGGGATAAGACAGGGTTTTCCACTGTTTCCTATTCTTTTCGTGCTGAAAATTGATGGTTTAAGCATAATTTTTCTTAAGGCAAAATATGATGGTCTTATTAAGAGGATAAAACTCTCTAGAGAGATATTTATATCTCATCTTCTATTTGTCGATGATGTACTTCTAGCTGGTGCAAATTCAATTAGTGAGTGGAGATGCTTCAGAGATTGTATATGTCTCTTTTGTTGTGCATCCGGTTTGAAGGTAAGTGACACGAAATCCATCCTGTTTCAACATAATATGAATGATCTGCAAATTATGGAATTACAAAATGTTCTTCCTTGTAAAATCCAGGATTTAGTTGATGGTTTTCTATATTTGGGATACTTCTTAAAGCCGAATAATTATAGAATTAAGGATTGGTCCTGGATTTTTAAGAAGATGGAATATAGAATTCAGTGCTGGACTAACCGTCTCTTATCTATTGGAGGCTATCTTATCCTGGTAAAAGCGGTTCTTACGAGCATCCCGATTTACTGGTTATCCTTGTTCAAATTGCCCAGTTCGGTCCTATTGAAATTAAAAAGACTCTGTTCAAAATTTCTTTGGACAGGTGGATTGGAACGCAAAGGTCTAATAATGGTGAAATGGGATTATATCACTACACCTGAAAAATGTAGCGGCTGGGGACTAAAAAATTTGGATATCCTTGGGAAGGCCTTGCGTCTAAAGATCTTATGGAGAGGACTTTTTTGTTTCACTTTATGGTCCGAAGTCCTAAGGGTGAAACAAGATATATTGGCTTGGATCAAAAATCCAGTTAAGAAGACAAGAATGCCTCTGTGATATGGAAAGGATTTATGCAGGTTTTTCACTGGATAGGCAATGATTTATCCTGGAAAGTAGGAACTGGTAGGCAAATCCAGGTTGGTGTTGATCGGATTTTGGGACTTGACGAGGAATACTTGCTTTCAGCTGAAATACTGGAATATCTCAGAGATAGGGATTTTACCACTTTGGATCATACGAGAAACTATGTCTCATTGCATGGATCATCATATTGGTTAAAAGGAGCAGATTTGGGTCTTATGGGTTGTTATGAAAGAGAGTGGGATAATGATTTCTCCCATTTGGATTCAATTGGTTGCAGGCTTACCACTCATTGCGATGTTTTGAAATTGGCTGGAAATCCTATCTCTGGAGAAGTTACAACCAAAGCTGCATATAATTTTATTATAAATTACAGGAATTATTTCCCTCAACAATGGTGGTTCAAGAAGCCGTGGAGTTGGAAGATACCTGTAAAGCTTAAGTGCTTTCGATGGTTTGCTTCTAAGGGAAAATTGAAAACTTGGGATGCTCTGGTTAGATTGGGGTGGACTGGACTGAATAGATGCTCCTTATGCAAATCTGATACAGAATCCACTCAACATATTCTGGTAAATTGCAGTTTTACTAGGGATATTTGGGAACATGTTTGCACTGGTTTGCGTATAAATTTGGAATGGGGATTGGAGTCCTTTGAGATTTCATTTTCACACTGGTTTAGAAATTGCAGAACACACCCTGTGTTACCTCTTTTTATATCATGGGTAATCTGGTATATCAGGAACAAAACAATTTTTGAAGATATGGATCCTTTGGTTCAGACTGGGGTCGATCACATTCTCTCTCTTTGAAAATCTATTTTTAAAGGGAAGAAACCGTCAGTGGTCAAAAGGATTGGAGCCCTTGATCCTATCTTTAACTGTATTGTGCTTTTGTTTGATAGTGCGGCTCAAGATGGAATTTGTGCGGTAGCTGGTGCAATTTTAATGATTCTCATCATTTTTCACTTAAGATGAATTGTGGCATGGGATCAAATATGAAAGCTGAACTCATTGCTATGTGGTGTGTCTTAAAAGTGGCAAAGATATTTGGTATAGATGACTTGAAAATCTTTGGCGATTCCAGAGTTACAATAAAATGGGCACAGGGTGCTTATGAGCTTAAAGTATTATCACTTATACACTAGTGCCAAAGAATCAAATAAAAAATAAAAAATTTAGGAATATAACTTTTCAGCATATTTATAGGCAACATAATCTCCTGGCGGATAAATTGTCAAAACAAGCACTAATGGGTGATATTGGGATTTTGTTTTGGGAGGAAATTCAAAGCTTTCAGATTCTGAATCAAGGAGCTTTGAACTTTTTTGATTAATTTTGTTATTGTTAAGGAACGTTATGACTTGTGAAAAATTAAAGATTTTTGATGTTGAGAGATTTGGTTGACTTCCTTCGTGATGATCAACAAATACTTTTTGTAAAGTTGATGGCTTGAAGACTTTTGGGAAGTGATGTCTATATAAAGTCCTTTGAACATAAGCATAATTTCATGTACCTTTTGATTCGGCTGAATGACATTGGTACACTTTTTTTCTGCTGGAAAAATTATACTTTCTCCCTGACTTTTTATGCCCGGATCTCGATAGCAGGGATTGCAAGGGATTTTGGGAGGCAACTGTCACATACCCCAATTTTGTTAAAATAATGTAATTATTTTATTAATATTCCTGAGACATTATGTTAAATTTAATGCTAAGTAGGAATGGATGACTCAGCAGAGTCTCCAGAAATGGAATGTAAATTCTGAATAATTATTATTAATAAATAAATTATGGAGACAACAGCATGGGAGAGCTGTTAAAAGAGGTTATTGGTCTAACTGGTGGATGGAATTAGGTGGAAGGACAAAAGACAAGTGGTAGCATCCTCAAACACTTCCTGAGTTGTAGGTGGCAACTTCCCTATATTTTGGGGTCATGATTCCCCAAGAAAATGGAATCTGAGCAGGTGGCTCATTAATGACAGTTAACCCAACTAAGACCTAGGTAATCTTTTAAATACTACTCAATGAACTGAGCTGGGGGTTCAACATTTGTTCTAGAGGGAGAATACATTCAGGTGAATGCTATTCAGGAGTCCCATTGAGGAAGTGGGAAAACAGTAAGGAAGTGTTTTGAGTCAGGAAGTTGCAGTAACTTGGTTCCAGTATAGCTGCTTTGGCTGAGGGAATTGTTGGTTGTATCTAGTTCCAGCCAGTTAGACCAGAGCAAGCTCGGGGGTCCTCAGAAGTGCTGTCTGGGCACTCTCCAGGAATTGGTAGGGAGGAACAGCCTCCCATTGCTGTTATTGTCCACCATAGATACAGGTTCTGCCACTCTTCCTGTTGTGTATTTAATAAATTTAAATGTAGAATGGATTATCTCAACTGTGTTTTGAACAGTATTTATTTTCAGTAGACCAGTCTTTCTGTATTGTCTTTTTGGTAGAATTTGCAGAACTCATATGTCTTAGAATTTTTCCTATTATCACTTAAATAGAGTAATTATTTTATGCAGATTATATTTGTTACTATTGCAGTAATCAAATATCATGGTGATTTATTCTAGAATTTCTATTAATAGTTAAATAATAGACATAGAATACTAAACAGTAGTCATTCTAGAAATACATTTATTACAACAATCATAAGAATAGACACATAGATAAATCTTAGAATTACTGTGAAATATTTCCCAATAGAGAAATGTACAGGGATAATTTCTATTAGAGCAATATACCGGTTTATATCTGCTTCATATTTCTGTCAACTATAGATACAGGTTATTCTCTGTATCGAGCTAAAGGAGAACAAAAACTTATATCATTATATTTATCTATACTCAGAACATAATTGACTGTTATCGACTATCCAAAAGATGTGGTTGCAATAATGTTTCATTGTTTAAAAACTTCCCATACAATCTTATTCAATAAAAATCGTAGTCAAATACAAACACATAAACTGTAAATTGTTTTTGTCTTTTAAACCTAATACTATAGTATTTATAGCCATGTTGTCACAACAGAGTTGACAGAGTCATTTTAAAACAAGACAAACATATTGACTGGCTCGAAGCCAAGTCTTACTACTTAGAGACTTCATTGTTTCTTTATCCAAATCACAAGCATAGATTACTGTTCGTTATCGAGCTTGTATTACATGTAATACACAGCACTGTCGTAGGTTGTCCTATCAATAGTCAAACATCTTAACACGCAGAGAAGCTATCAATGAGCTTAGCCATTGTTGGCTGTTATAAACCCTCGTAGATATTTATTGCAATAAGACTTATTTCATTATCAGTATTTCCCTTGGGAGCGGATAAAAAATCTACCACAGCCATAGCTAGACCACATTGTTTCGATAGATTGAAAACAAACGAAAAGAATTGCCTCATATAACAGATTGAACCTACAGGAGATTTCATACATAGTTTATGTATATATTTCATCCACAGTTACATTCGATATTTATACAAGAACCAAAAATTTCACAACTCGTTTCCAGTCACCACTTAACTCAAACATTTTCATATATATGTTTTTAACCAGGAAGAGAACCCCCAACTCGCCAGGGTTAACCCTATTTTAATTAGCCATTACAGTAAGGGTAGTAAACACCAACATTTTTATTTATTTAAACACTTTGTTCATTTAATAAAAACGCAGAATGATACACGGCCACATGACAGGCCCAATAGTTACAGTAACTATTAACTTATACAGCGTTGGTTAAAAACCCTACACATAGAAAATACAATGACAATAACAACCCTTGGGCCTCATACAGTCTGAGCCGTAGATGGTTCTTCGTAGACATGCCGGGGTAACAAACCCTCTCTATTATAAGCAAAACAATTTATACATGTGACTGTATCCATGTCACAAGAACAATAACAACCCAGTTACACAGGAGGTCCCATTGAGACATAACCCTAGCACAACAAAACCAACAAAAGGAGAGACAGCCATGGAATAACCAGGCTTACCCGGAGGAGCCAGCGCTGGAGATGAAACCCCGTGCACCTTCAGGAACAGCATGACCTGCACATTACCGAGTGCCGAGAGTTGTTAATACTAATGTAAATCTAAACAATCTTTTGCAAAACTGAAAACTGCGAAACCATTGATATTATCTTACCTGAGCCAATGGAGGAAGCAACCTCGTGGACAACTTGGTAGCCACAAGTTGAGCCGGTAGCGAAACCCCATTACATTCATCAGTTGGATAAGCAAGGGAAACTTCCAGTATCTTTCTATTGACAGCCGTGACATGCAACAATTTTAGACAAAACCCTTAAGCTGTGAATGAACCAGTCGGGGAGCACACTTCAAAAACCAATACACAACCACCTCATGGTTTAAAACAACAAAGAAACCCTGCCTCAAACTCACACCAGCGATAGTGGAAAACTGTAAGTAGCAGGTGACTCAAACATAGTGATGACAACGAGACCAAGATACAAATGAAACTGTAGCAAACGCCAATAGCAGAGCCCACAGACTTTTTAACTACCAGAGAATAAAACAACATGACCGGAACCGTAAGCAAATTGCATTTTACAGTGCCCAACTTCAAGTTCAGACATGGAGGGTTTCTCCCTTACAACCCGAGCCCGAAGGCAGAGATAATGACCAGGTAGGGTTTCAATACTGACTTATATATCACCCAACGCAAGGAGGAGAGTCAACCACGTAGCCATTAAATTTATCAACTTCACATGGGTCGAATTTCTATAGTTCAGTTGCAGCTCGATTAATTGTTCATCGATTTCAAATCATTTGCATGGATATAAGTCTTGTGCAACGTATGGAAAAACACTATGATTGATACACAATCATTGTATTGTATATATATTGAAACCAAGCCATCGATAATGTCAAGGGCACATTATATTTCTTTTTCCTACAATCATTTGAACAATGATGTAGTCAATCTTCAAAAGAGAACTCCACATCATTTAAAACATTGAAATATTACCTTGACCATATGATGGGATACACCATGGTTATATAAGTCCTATTATCATAATTCTCCGATACTATTGTTAAACAATCAACAGTGAGAATAACAATCTTTATTATTATGATGTTTAAATATAAACTCATCTACAGGTCCATACCATGAACGCAGTTTAAAACAAGGCACAATTAGATGACATAAGTTAAACAATAATACTAAGTAGACATTGGACTTTGAAATATAGATGGAACATCGCTAGAGGCATCACTTTTCCAACTCATACTAATAACCAGTAATTACAGCTAATAGTTGACAGTAGGTTACATTATGCTAACGACACGTTATGCATAGGATAAACATAATACAAACAATTGTTCCAGTGATAGTTTACAGCATTAACATAGAGTCATGTTCATAACGCAATGGATATGACGGAAACATTGTAATTCATCGCAAAACCTGATGATACTATCCAGGATAAGAGATATTATGTCGAGGCAGACTATCAATCTTATTTCAAGCATAAATTTCATGAAAAGAACTTTACTGTCTTACACGACAACCAGTAATAGTAAATAGATCTTCTTTAAGTTTTTACAGTGCAGGGAAAGGAGTTTGATGCTTACAAAAATTAAATTACAGTGATCCATACTTCACCGGTGTACCTGCGAACAAAAGACAGTTTATGCATTAGCTCGTAAGCTAAGTAAGCCAGTCAGCTATGGCTAGCTCTCCCTTTGAAGTTAGAAACGAAAACAGTCAACATTTAAAATAAAAAAAATCACATTTGTATTAAAACAGAACCTTTTAAATAAGATTAGGATTAGTTACTGAAATTAAACAGGACCAGGAATGCAATTAATTAACATTTATCGTTATAATAAAAATTTTAAATTTTTCAGAAATTTCGGGTTCTGACATGTGGTATCAGAGCCAGGTTCAGACACTAGGCTTGGATGTGACTCCACTAACTTCCGCAAAAAAAACAGTAACCATAAAGGAAAATTTAAATGTACATATAAAGTACTAACTTATATTTTGGTTTCATGAACAGAACAGAAAATTTCCTTTTTCTGAATTTTTCAGACAGGTATGGAAAAACTGGGAGAATACGCTGAGGAGGAATCTCCAAACACTGCGACAAGACAGATGTCGGGAGAACCTGAAAAAGAGGAGACAATCGTTCATTCCACTGAACTGTTGCAGACCATAAAAGGATTAAAGACAGAGATAGAAACAATTAAGAAGGATAATGAAAGGATTCTAAAGACTCAGGAGCAGTTAAATCAGCTATAATGTACATATAAAGTACTAACTTATATTTTGGTTTCATGAACAGAACAAAAAATTTCCTTTTTCTTAATTTTTCAGACAGGTATGGAAAAAATGGGAGAATACGCTAAGGAGGAATCTCCAAACACTGCGACAAGACAGATGTCGGGAGAACCTGAAAAAGAGGAGACAATCATTCATTCCACTGAACTGTTGCAGACCATAAAAGGATTAAAGACAGAGATAGAAACAGTTAAGAAGGATAATGAAAGGATTCTAAAGACTCAGGAGCAGTTAAATCAGCTATTGATAGAAAAATTTCAGACAGAAGGAAGGAGCAAGCGAGCTGACTCAGAAGAAGTTAGTCATCAAAAAGGGTCAAAAAGGACAAAACCAGCTAAATCCGACAGCAGTTCATCATTTGAAGAAAGAAAGGGACAACCCAGTTATCACACTAGCAGTGACATCAGTGAAGCTGAGCTGCACAACCGAAGGAAAAAGTACAGGCCTTATGAAGAGATTTCCGGGGAGTTTAAGAAGATAAAGCCCCCAACCTTCAATGGAGAATCTGAAACTGGAGAAGAGGCGGAATCCTGGTTATCCGGGATGAGAAAATATTTTCAGATCTATAACTACTCAAATCAGCTGAAGGCACGAATGGCCATCTACAACCTCTCGGGAAAGGCGGACATATGGTGGCAAGATCTGAAAAGGGTCAAGAGTATTAAAGAGAGAGAAGTTAATTGGAGTACTTTTAAAAGATACTTCAAGAAGAAATTTCTGTCTGAACAGTATTATGAGGAGAGGGCCAAGGAATTTTATGAACTAAAGCTCGGATCTATGACGATGAAGGACTTAAACAGTAAATTCTTAAGTCTGTTGCGGTATGTACCGTATTTTGTCGAAGAGAAACCAAAAATACAGCGGTTTCTTAGTTGTCTGCCCTATCATATCAAGGACAGAATTGAATATGACAACCCCAAAACACTGGAAGAAGCTATGCGCAAAGCTAATTTCTGTTATGAACAGAATAAAAAGAAAGAGGGAATAGCCAGCTGGAAAGCCAAAAAGAACAGCAATCCAATCGAGTACAAGAAAAAGGAGTTTGTCCCCCATAAAAGTTTCAAGAATGGCAAAAACGGAAACCACTTTAATGGTAAAAGTTTCCAGGGAAACAAAAATGGAGCTGTCAGCCATTCCAACAATTACAAAAGCAGCAAGGAGGCTCCTAATAATCATGGAAACTACACCAAAAACTTTGAGCGAAAAGAACCTGTCAAGTGCTGGGAGTGTAATGGGCCACATTATGCTTCAGTCTGCCCAAACAGAAAGAAACAAATAAGCAATATTCATACTATTCAAGATGAAATGACAGTTGGAGATTTTGCAGGAACTATGCCCCGAATCAATGCAGCGTTGGAAAACCGCCAAGCTGACTATCAAACTTCCATGGTGGAAGTAGGAGGTATGATTAACAAAACCCCTGTTACTATTTTAATAGATCCAGGTGCTAGTCTTAGTTATATTTCACCTCAGCTGGTAGAAAAATGTAAATTGACTTTTGAAAGATTTGATAATTCTTGGTCTGTACAACTAGCTACTGGGGCAAAAAGGAAAGTAAACTGTTATGTAAAAGAATGCATCTTAAACATGAATGATTTTAGAACTACAGTTAAACTAAACATCTTACCACTTGGCTCTTATGACATACTTATCGGGATGGACTGGTTGGAACAACATAGGGTCATTTTAAACTGTTTTGACAAAACTTTTAGATGTGTAAACAGTAGTGGACAGCCTGTAACTGTCAGGGGTATCCCTAGGAAAACAGTAGTTAGGCAAATTTCTGCCTTACAACTTAAAAGGGCAGTCAGAAAAGGGTGCAAGACCTATGCTGTAACTATTACAGATGAGACAGATAAGTCTGAAAGCAACCAGAAAACAGTAGAGAACATCCCTGTAGTCAATGAATTTATTGACGTTTTTCCTGAGGAAATCCCAGAATTACCTCCCAAGAGGGAGCTAGACTTTACAATTGAGCTAGTACCAGGTGTTATTCCCAGTTCAAAAGCCCCGTATCGTATGAATATCTTGGAGCTTAACGAGTTGAAAACTCAGTTAAAGGAGTTAATAGACAAGAATTATATTCGACCCAGTGTATCCCCTTGGGGGGCACCAGTGATTTTCGTTAAAAAGAAGGACGGAACTATGCGACTTTGCATAGATTATCGTCAACTAAACAAGATGACGATTAAAAACAGGTATCCGTTACCTCGTATTGATGATCTGTTTGATCAGCTACGTGGAGCTACGGTATTCTCCAAGAT